>JAOTOL010001379.1:422500-455000 GCA_034440575.1 Imbricaverruca yamaguchii
ATGCATGCCACAATGCAGATCCATTGTTGTTTGGACCCCCAAACATTTATTTTATTTCTTTTAGGTATATCTACATGGGGATACATTACAGGGGTTCATGTTCTGTGGGACTAAACATATGTAGATGATGTGAGACATGGTATCTTTTTTGGATGACAGTTTAGACTCACACGCATTGAAAACTACTAAGACACCCCTGGCTATGCTCCCGCTCATACTCCCTAGGTGCTATTGGTATGACGTGGGAGTATGGAGAGTGAATGTGAGTGTGAATGAAAGGTGAAGTCTAAGCTGACTTGCTTCAAAGAAGCTTTTTTAATCTGAGACTTCAGGGGTGCCATGTGCAAAACTCCAGCACACTTGTGAAATTATGGAGTAACTTGCAAGATTGAGCTGTAAGTAATTACAAGCTCATATACACAGTGGCATATAATATACAATATGTCCACAGATAGTACACAATGGTACCAACCCACCAAAGCTGATCATTAACATTATAATCGTCTGCTGTGCTCAAGTCCCTCACCATGTATCCTCATTGTATTTACATGTTAGTCTCCTTTCAATATTGCACTGATTGGTCCACACAGCAGCGTTTGCATCCTAAAAAAATAAACCTAGCATATGCACCTTTATGAGCTGGAATTGATTCCCTGTGACCATTGATATGGATATCTATGTATATGTGATTGTATATGCAGGTTTGTGGATGTATGTGCATATGTAAATATGCATGTACCTATTTACATCCATGAATGCCATGGCATCCATTCTCACATGGATGCAGATCCACCATCTGGCTGTTGTTTTGTTGACTGTAGGCTGGATCTCTAAATCAACCAACTGCCTAGATGGGTGGCTACATACCTACCTATCAATTTATCCTCTTTCAGCATCTGTTCTGTCATCTCATTACAATCTTATTACATACAACCTACCATGCTGCTATGATAGAGTTGAATTAGCACGCAATAACCTCCTACCTACCCAGGTGCCTGGGAGACCAGAAATATTATTACAAATCAAGTCATCATCATTAGCAAGTTCACTTAGGCATGTTAGCCTGAACAGGTGGCCACTGGCCCATTTACCTGAGTGGGATATCAGTCATTAAATCATTTCCAGGTACCACACAATAAAACTGAGCACTTCATAGCAATACCTAGTAACTGCCTAATTTACTATACAGCCAACCAATCACGACTATGAATGGGTATAAACTCCTGCATACGACCTTGGAACACACCATCAATGAAACTCCTCGCTTACAAACACTGCGCACGTGTAATGACAATACGTAAAACTGCAAGATTTATTATATTATTCAGCTTCGCAATCCGGTAATCCCAAAACTATTATTCACCTTTGCAATCAGAGAACTGTAAACTATTTTATGAATAGCACTTCACTTTGTTTGTCAAATCACTTGCTAAAAACTATATTCTAAAGCATAGCCATTACCAATTTTATTTTTGATGCTATTTATTTACAAGCCACCCTCTATGCTCAACCAGACGGCGACATAAATGAACAAGAAATGTTTGTTGAATGTTTGAATGCATGAAAAAACACGAAACGCGTGTGACTCGGTTCGTAACTAGAATGAAATGAATACTGAAATAAATTTTAAGAAATAAATAGACCGTAAAACATTTTTATTTGTATACATGTTTCTTTCTTTTCTTTTCTTTTTTCCTTGTGACACCCCAGTCTGGGTCCAAATGAGAAAAAGGTGAAAAAATAGACTGGTATCGGAATCAGGTTAATCAGGTGAAGCAGAAAACTGAGACAAGGTGAGGTAGGACTCTAAGGAGCATTACGGTGACCGGAGACATATATCAAGGGCAGGCCAGTTTTCTCAACTACTTAAAACAGGGACTGGGAGATGAATTTTCTGCATGTGAAAACACCCTAAGACAATGTGATTATGTACTTCCAAGCAAACTTAGAGCAGACGTGCAGGGGGTTTTCCATAATACACGTAAATATTAGGTCTGTCAAGAATAAATTTGATGACTTAGGAAACTTTTTAGCTACAACAGGAATCAACTGGTCAGCTATATGTTTATCTGAAACATGGCTTAGAAAAGATACAGAAAGGTTCTTTAAAATGAGAAATTAACAAATGTACGCAGCAAGTCGAAGGCAGGGAGAAGGGGGAGGGTCTGCAATTTACATTCATAATAGTTTGGAATCAAGAGAAAGAAAAGATATTGTAGATCAACTTGATTAAGCTGCTGCTGTTGAAATAAATCTGGAGTCTCGAAATAGCACTGCATCATTAATCATTTGCCAGATTTATCGTCCACCAAGTTTCTGCCACGATAATTTTCTTGAGGGCACTGAAAAATTGCTGTAAATAATTGGGGATGAGAGGAAGCTTACAATTATCACAGGAGATTTCAACTACAATCTATTAAATATTCAAAATGATAGAATTGTGGAGAGATTCTCAAACCAATTATCGTCATATAGTTTTCTACCAACAATCACAAATGGTACTCGGGTGCAAAATACTACTAGCTCCCTATTGGACAATATATTCATAAATTATTTTTCATGCATTTCCTCCTCAGGTATACTGATGGAACACCTTTCAGATCATTTTCCAGTGTTTATAACATTAACTGCCCTGACAAAAAATATGGAGTCAAATCATCACAAAGAAATACTTGGTTACAATCAAATCCATATCTTAAATGTCTATTTAGTATCAAGGTTGAATAATTTTAATCAGCACAATGACCCAAGTATAGCATGTAATGATTTGCTCTCAGCATATAAAGATGGCATGCATCTTATTACAAACAAAAAAACATTGTCCAAGTATGAGTAAAACCCCAATGAAAACCTGGATTAGCTCTGGCATATTACGTTCCATGAATCGTAAAAACAAACTATATAAGAAGTTGATTGAAAATCAAAATTCACACGAGGTCCAGTACAAACAATTCCGGAACATCCTTATCAAAATATTCAGAGAAGCAAAGAAGCTACACTATTCAAATGCCCTGCACTGCAGGAAATCAAATGGAAAGAAAACTTGGAAACTACTACATGAGCTGATAAATAAACATAGAACAAAGCAAAAAATCCCAGAGACCATGTTAGGTGAAGAAGATGATGAATATCAAACAGAACAAATTCCTAATGCCTTGAACAATTTCTTTCAAACCATTGGCTACAAGTTAGAAAGGAATATCACTATTTCTAACAAAGATCCAATATAATATATTGCAGGGCATGACTATGCTAATTGGGAACAAGAAATGTATACTAATGAAATCCAAGTCAACAATTATTTGTCAAATATAACATATTGAAGTTCCCTCATATTGTACAGGAACAGAACATACTACTACTTCATAGATTCCTTAATGAAACATTACCAATCACTATAATGAATATGTTCAAATACTCATCATCAAGTAACTTGAGGCATGTTGATCATTTCCACGTACCTTTTTCATCACAAACCTATAGACTTCATTCCATACCATTTATATCACCAAGAAATTGGAATACTATCATTGGTACCAAATGTCCTTCTTTTAATCATGTTCCTATTAAGAAAGAAGATATGAAAATAGTTATCAGAGCATATTTTATTGACTTATACATCACAATCTAAATGGTTAGTAGAATTAACAATTTCGCATTATAAAAAGGAGAAACTATATGTAGGTTGATATTATATGTATGTATGAGTAAAGCTGGATAAATAAGTAAATGCATATGCGATGATCCATTTGTACCTATACATGTGATTTCAACTGTGTGCTACTGTGTGCATGTTTGTGCATAGATGTGCATGGATGCATATCAGTGTATACTTATGTATGTACATGTTAGTATATGTGTATGCATTTATATTTGTATATATTTGTGAGTGCATGTGTTTATGTATGTGAAGCATAGGTGTACATGTTTCATGTCTGTGGATATGCTGTGACACTGTCACACAGATTTGTGTGATAGCGCACATGAATGTACACCTTTCCCCTCATAACTCTTCACTTTGTGGCCCCAGGAGCTCCTTGGCGTTACTAGCTTGCTACCTAGCTGAGGTGCTCCTGGGGCTACTTCTACTAATAACTGGTGGTGGGCTATCTGCAAAAAAAGACAAAAAGATGCAGATAGTTATAGTGAACTGTAGGTATGAAGAGAAATGACATGTGTAACAGTGTTGCTAGACACGTACTGTTTTAATCATGTAATGTCTAACTGTGGCTGTTTTGACCCCGTAAATCAGCCGACCTACCATGCCCCGCATATGTCACGCCCGTACTTTTCCGTCCGGCGCCGGCAACGCGGTCACCGGCCCCCGTCGGAACCGAGTCAGCGTTCTACGGGACAACGCCCGGCAACTGCGACGTGTACCTGGTCTTCCGGTCGTGGTCGAGCCAGGGCGGTGGCCAGACCCCCGCTGTGAGACGTGTCTGGACTGTCGAGCCGCGCGGGCGTGTCGCTGTCGGTCGCGTGCGTAAATTAATAACTGTATTTCGGCCTCCAAATTTACAATTGAAATCAATCGTTGTCACCATATATTCGCTATACCTATTCCACAATATACCGTGCAAAGTACTTATCATTTTTGCCTTTGGAGTTATTGCGGCGCGCGGGTCAAGACCCTAGACTGTTCACGAGCCTAGAAGAACGACCTTCACTACAACTGGTGCCCGTGACTGCGGAGTCTCTACACCGGAGGCCGATTTTCTATACAAGTGGACTTCATCATCGACAACGCAGACCTTCAACACGTCGTTCAGCACGGACGGGGAAGGGAATACGTCTTCCGCACCATTAAGTAAGTCCGAGCATTATCCCAAAATCCTTCCAAAAATACCGCCTCCGATATTCGACCACGAATAGAACTGTTCAAAAATTGCATAATCGTGTCGTATACCTGCTGTGTACCGAATACTGTACGTGACTTCTCGTGTGAACTTTGAACTAAACTTGATATATTTAATTATCCACAAGGTGAGCAATATCCCGAAATTTTGTGAGTAAAAATTTTGTGAAAAATAAAAATATGGCGTAACGTAATTAAACATGACTGACATTACCTTTGACAGACTGACGGACAGCTTCATAAAAATTCGGTTGGAAATGAGGGCACAAGGCATGACGCAAAATGTTAAACCTTTTTCTGGGTAGTCATAATAAACTGTGCGATTGGATTCGCCAATTGGACCGCATCAGTTTTAGTATGGATGAAGAATATATGCAAATTATTTGCATGAAAACGCTTTCTGGACCTGCAGCCTAATTTATGCAACGTGTACTCAGTGAACAATCAACTATGACGTGGTCACAAATTAAACAGTTGATGCGAGAGAGATACTCTGACCTTTCGGACCAAAAATGTTCCCAGTAGGGTCTGAGAAAGATGAAATAACATCATGGCGAACTGGTGCAAAATTTTGGAGACTGCTCGCCCTGGCACGTGAAGCGTACACGGACTTGGCAAATCCAGCCACTCAGGAAATTTTGATAGACGTTTTCAATAGAGGCGTGCATAGTAGCTCGTTAGCAAATAAATTATACATGCAGTAGTTCCGAACTCTGGTGGATGCCATCCAATTTGCAGTGAGGGAGCAGAAGGTAAACAGGGTTATTGAGTTGTGTAGAGGTGTGCAAAAAGAGGAACTAATGGAAGTTTATGAGAGTCATGTGGAAAAAGGAGACGACAGGATAGACAAATTGGACAAACTTGTGTTGGCGATAGGCCAATCAGTGGAAAAATTAGCGAAGTAACCAGAGACAGTGAAACATTCCAGTAACAGCCCTCCTCAGCCTGGACCCCGAGTATTTAGCCCATCACAACGTTTCTCCCGACCGCCGCGAAACTACCCCTCTGGACCCTACTCCCCCTCCACCGATGAGGCACCACCTTTACGTAGTGGGGTGATTGAGTGCCCCACAGACCCGGTGACCATCATACCAGGGAGGGGTGAGACCAAGAGTGCCTCACTCGTCCTTCCATCCATACGCTCCCATTCCAATGCCCATCTCATCCCAACATTCATGTTCCTTACCTGGCCCCGCAACACCAACTATCCATACTATGAGCAGGTAGGACAATTTCCCCGGTCCTGCCCACCAGCTCAGTTTTATCGGGGTAGTCGCGCCCCCTCGGCCCGTCCCCCGGGTTTGACGGAGTCCTGGAGGCTGAGGTCCCCCGTCGCACGGTGCTAGTTGTGACGGGGGACCAACACGTTTCTTTGGTCCCGATATCCCGGATGGGCTGGCGGGCCCGTGGGGCCTCACGGGTCAAGCGACTGGTCGCCTCGGTCTGGGGGCCCAGGTCTCGGCCTGGTGCTTGCCGGACCGGTCGGCTGGGGTCAAGGGGTGGGTGGTGCTGGATCCCGGTCGGGGTTGTGAGTATCTCTCTCCCGGCCGGGCGAAGGCGCCGCCTGCCCCGTATGGCTCCTCGGGCGCCTGGCGACCTCACCTCCGCGGGACCCAGGCGTCCCCTCAGTAGGGCCCTATGCGGTGGGGCTCCCGGGGAGTGGAAACAAAAATACTATGCATGGCAACTTTCAACGTAAAAAACCCACCTCCCCCTCCGGTAGGGGACAGACAACTCGAACTGCCAGAACTATGAGTGTAGCGCATGGAGGGCCCGACCAACAAGCGGGTCTGCGGACACCCCGTATTCTGATCATGAAATCACTCGAGGAAAACGTAAGGCTTTCATTGCTTACCCCGTTCCAGAGGACGGAAGCATGTGACAAACTAGGATCGGTGCTAAGGTGCGAAAAGCTCAGAGACGGAGGACTTGAAGTTGAATTTGAAACTGCTGAGGGTGCAAGGAGGGTGATGGACGCAACAGAAATAACGTGTACTAAGCTGCATGAAACCAGCAGGCGAACAGTCACCGTACGTATCGAGATTCAGCCCCACAACACGAAAAATTACTCCAAAGGAGTTATTAACTGCTACGACCTGCGAGATGTTTCCGATGCCGACATTGTGGATGGCCTAAGAGAATGCGGAGTAGTAGAGGCCCGTATAATTTCAATTAGAAAAGGACAGGTATTACAACCAACAAACAACATCATCTTAACTTTTCACATGACATCTTCCAGAGTTTTTTTTTCGTCGGATATGTCCGGGTGAAGGTCCGCGTATTTGTACCCAATCCCATGAGATGCTTCCGATGCTCCCGTTTTGGCCACACGTCACAGTATTGTCGGAACCGAGACATGTGGACGGTGTGGATCTGCAGAGCATGTCCAAGACAAACGTGAGGCGGAGAGTCCGCACTGTTCAAACTGCGGCACCCCACACCCAGGGAATCAAACCCAGGCCAAACACCCCACACCACGTACGATCGTTCTTGTCCCATATTCTTGAGAGAAAAGGAAATAGTTACAATAAAAAGTTTTGAAAAGATCACATTCCGTGAGGCGCGTGATATTTATGAGGCAGCACACCCTAGAATATCCTATGCAGCAAAGGTGAAGCTGAACTCCAACATCAC
Organism: Imbricaverruca yamaguchii; assembly: GCA_034440575.1. Taxonomy (NCBI): domain Eukaryota; kingdom Metazoa; phylum Arthropoda; class Thecostraca; family Neoverrucidae; genus Imbricaverruca; species Imbricaverruca yamaguchii. Next base: position 429,990 of record JAOTOL010001379.1, read on the forward strand.
ACAACAGTCGCCGATGCAGTCGCACACACACATGAGTGCTTCCCATAGTATAAGTCAGCTCAGTGCCATAATGCTGGCCTTTGGCATGAAGTGTACACCAATCGGAGAAAAACCTGTGTCCTCTCCCCAGACGGTGGTGAGAGAGTCCTCGGCTGCGGACCCTGTAGCGACTCAAGGAGACTGGGTCCAGGTCCAGCGAGGAAAAGGACCTGTCCGTCCATCCACAACCAAACCCAACCCCTCCCCAGCCACTTCAATTCCTACCTCCAGCACTCCCCTCCCTGCCTCCCCCTCCGCCCACTACTCCATTCCCATTAGGGAAGAGCCTAGGAGCTCTCCGGAACCAAGCCTCGAGACACAAACGTCTCTGAGTCGCGTCGAATCAACGAGGATCCAATCCCTACCCGCCGCCGTCACCACCCTTAAACATGTTCAACCCATTCCTACACCCTCCCGAACCACCCCAACTCCCCCTCCCCCACCAACCATCTCCGAAGAGAGGGGCGTGGCCCCCGGTCGGGTGCCTGTACTAGCACCCTCAACGACCCGATCACGCCTACCGATTGAGATTCGCCCAGGGGCCCCGGACATGGGGGCTTCAGGTCGGACATCCCAAGCTGGGTCGAGGGATGCGTCGCCAAATGTAGGGAAACAGGATCGCGGGGCTCGCTCCCCATCGTCCCCATCTCTCCATGCCAGCTTTCTCCAGCCCGCAGAGACTGCGAGGGTGATGGGGCCACCCCCCACACCTCCCCAGGCCGGCCGGAAGCGTGCCTCGCCCTGGTCAGTCTCGCCTACCGGCGGAGTCAGTCCGAGGGCGCGAGCGCGCACAGCATCGAACCTGTGGGCCCCGGCTGGTTCGCCATGAACTGACAAGTCTTAACCCCTTTTAACATAGCCCTTTATGCAGACTGTTTTATAATGGAACTACAGGGGTTTTAGAAGCAGTGCCCATGACTTGCAGGCAGTTCTGAGCAGGGTCTGCCCGGTGGCGTTCTGCCTTCAAAAGACCAAGCTGCCGCCGGACACCGCAATCCAGGTGAAATGCTAAACCCTCCACCGAAAAGAAGTAGCATCCGACACTATTTCTCATGGTGGAGTGCTATTGGGCATCCACCGTAGTGTTCCCTCGCAACCACTAGTGATGAACACACGCCTCCAAACTGTCCCTTCCAGGGTGCAATTTGGTCATAAAAGTATTTCATTATGCAGTATTTACCTGCCTCCCGGGACTTCATTTCCATCTACTGAGATGAAACTTCTTTGTTCTCAGCTCCCGGAACCAATTTTACTCTTAGGTGACTTCAATTCACATCATACCGTTTGGGGATGCGAAGATGTCAATGGGCGTGGACGTCTGATGGAGCAATTTCTACACGAAGAGTCGTTGTGTATTTTAAACACAGGTACCAGAACGCACTTCACAGTGCCGTCTGGACAGACTTCTGCGTTAGACCTGAGTATATGTAGGCCCCAGCTTGTGCAAATGTTTAATTGGTCGGTTGATAATGACCCTCTGGGGAGCGACCATTTCCCAATATGGCTAGAATATCGTGAAGGGTCAGTCCTTGGACAGAGGCCGCGGCGATGGAATCTTCGCAAAGCCAACTGGACTGATTACGTAACACATATAGAAACAGCTTGCTCTGCTGACGGACAGAACAAACCACACAGTATGGAAGAATTTACGTCACTGCTCCTACATTCTGCCTCTGCATGTATTCCGCGCACCTCTGGTGCTCCACGGCGTACCCCAGACCCATGGTGGACGGAAGAATGCGGAGATGCAATACGCGCTAGAAAGTGAGCTTATCGTAAATTCAGTAAAGATAGTAGCACTATAAATATGGTTGCCTTTCGGAGAGCCAGGGCTCTTGCACGTCGCATTATAAGATCAGCAAAACAGGTATCATGGCGATATTATGTAGGTCAAATAAACAAGCATACCCCGACAGCACAAGTATGGTCCAGAGTAAAACGTATTGCAGGCCAGTATTCATCCATTCCCCTACCCGTCTTACGCATGGGTAATAGGGACGTGACGAAATCTGTAGATGTTGCGAACGAAATTGCCTGCTCCATATCAGAGCGTAACCGTGGCAGCAATTGGGATCCGCAATTCTTGCGTCACAAGTTGCATTGTGATAAGTTCCCTCCTGACTTTGTCACAACCGAAAATATCTCGTATAGCAAGCCTTTCACGATGGCCGAACTGACATCCGCCATAGCGAAGCTCACAAGCGTATGCGAAGGCCCGGATTTAATTCATAACGAAATGATAAAGCATCTCCCTCCATTTGAAAGCACTCCGTGACAAGTGTTTTAAATCGCTCAACATATTAAAGTGTGTTTCTCGAACTAGCTATGGAGCTGACCGGGAGTGTCTTATTCTGCTTTACCGCTCACTGATACGCGCCAAGTTAGACTACGCCTGTTTTATCTATGACGGATCGCGCAACTCCACCAAACGAACTCTGGACACTGTTCATCACACCGCTATTCGCATCGCGACCGGAGCATTCCGCACTTCGCCCAACACGAGTCTGTCAGCCGAAGCACACGAGCCGCCTCTCTCTCTCTCTCCCTCTCTCTCTGCGCAGATAAAGGCTGGGAATGCGCTACCCCTGCAAGCTCCGCCAGTTTCCTGAAAATCCGGCTTTTTCGCACGTCTTTTCGCGTCGACTATTGACATTTTTTCAGGGGAACGAAACCTGGGTGTCGCCCCATTCGGTGTTCGAATTCGAAAGCTCCTGCGGGAAAGTCGAGTTAAGCTTCGGGGAATTCGTACAGTCCAGAACATGGAGAACCCTCCATGGGAGATGATTACACCGGAGGTGGATGTATCCCTTGCGAAGATCAGAAAATCCGATATCCCTCCAGCAGAATTTCGTGCGCTGGCTCTTCAACATATTGAAACATTCCAGGGATGGATAGCCACATATGCTGAGGGCTCTCGAACAGAGGACGGCGTTGGCAGCGCTTTTGTGTGTGGATCTGTCTCCCGCTCCTTTTCGCTCCCGACGTACGCATCGTTGTACTCGTCGGAACTTGTCGCTATTACGAAAGCTCTGTGTTATATCGAAGTGTCTGAGGATGATTGACATGTCATTTTCACCGACTCTTTAAGTAATCTTATGGCCCTGAACACGCTTTATCCATCAAACCCCCTTCTGCGGGATATTGTGAGCCGTCTTACCGATTTGGAACGCCGTGGACTACGAGTTATTCTATGTTGGCTTCCGAGCCACGTTGGTATTTCCGGTAATGAGTTTCCGGATGCTGCGGCGAAACGAGCGGCAAAGGCACCGTGCTCTGGAGCACTGCCACTCCCCGCCACTGATCACTACCGAGAGGTATCCACCTTCCTCCTAGACAAGTGGCAGGCTATGTGGGACGTGACGTCGGCGAACAAACTACGAACCATCAAACAACGTTTACGACCACGGGGCTCGTCCTGTCGCAAACATCGACAAGAAGAGGTCACATGATGCCGTCTTCGTATTGGGCATACTTATGCTACGCATGGTTATTTACTATGCGGTGGCGACAATCCTCTGTGCTCGAGATGTTATGCACCGCTAACAGTTCGCCACGTTTTGATATCGTGTTCTCATTACGCTGATGAGCGTAGACGTCATTTTGTGTCTGACCAGGTGGATTCCCTTAGCGATATTCTCTCCGACAGCTCGAACATTGTCCAGTCAGGACGATTGATGAACTTCTTATCTTCAGTGTCATTCTCCGCAATATATTCTCCTCGCTGATATGCATGGCGAGTAAACTTTGTACCACAATAGGACCCTTTTGACGGCTACGAACTATGTGAAGTTTGATACTGTACTTTATTAGCTGCAAGAATTATGGGCGCAAAATGACCTTAGTAGTACATGCGCCCTTAAGCCCAAATAATCAATCAATCAATCTGGACCCCACTATGGACGCCCTCAGCCACGACCCCCCATGGGACCTAGAATGTGGAGAGCACCACTAAATCCAGCCTACCGTTGGACTTCCGACGTTAGACCCATTTGTGTGAGGTGCGAACAAATTGGTCACATAGGTCGGCAGTGCCGCTCCGGCCCAAATCCCCCTAGACCGTCGGGAAACTAAAAAGCTCCGTTGTGAATGACCACCACAATGGAGCTGAAAATAAGCAGAAACAAAAACAGGAACCACAGAGGAAGGGAAAGGAAAAGTATCAGAGGGAAACGAGATCCAGAAAAACGTAAACAAAAACTGGCCGGTGTCCAACAAGTTCGCATCAAGGTGAATACACCTATGGTGTGGCTACGCATAGGCATCCAAAAAGCTTATACGCTAGTGGACACTGGGGCCGATATATCATTGATTTCGAGAAAGTTCTTTGACAAAATCGCCGAGGAAAACATCGTGAAATTTGCAGACGACCGACGAGACTATTCCACTGTATCCGTCAGTAGACATAGCCTCAAAAACATTAGAGTCGGATCCTTCATGGTTGAGATGAGAAAATTCCGGAAACACTTCGAATTTCAAAATGTCGAGGACCTGAAACAAGAATGCATGTTGGGAAATAATTTTTGACGAAGTTTGGACCAAAATTGGACTTTGAGAAAAAGGCTTTGTGCATTGAAGGCAACATGGTGCCACTGAGATCACAGCGACAGACCAGTGAGCAGACGAGCTCACTAGTCCGAATCAAAGGACGCATACATATCCCGCCCAGCACGGTCGTGGATTGTCCGGCATCTGTGAACAGAGTACAATTAATGGAACAAACTTGTTATGTGCGGTCACTGGACAACATCGCACTAATTCCTGAGGAGCCCGGCTTGTTCATAGCCGAAGTGTCCGATACGAATTGTGAATACCACCACGAGAGACTTTACCTTGTACCCAGAGCAGGTAATAGCATTCGCTGAGACTATAGCCGACTCGGATTTTGAAAACCTTGTTGACTTGTCCAAAGACATTGACTTGAAACCGCCAACCGCACCCTCTGACCCACTCGAGCGAGCCAAACTGACTCACTTGATTGGCATTGACAAAGACAGACTGGAACAGCTGTTACGTGCTAACACTGACTTATTTGCCGCGACTGACGCAGATCTGGGAACGACTGATGTCATCAAAATGGACATTGACACTGGAGATAACCCACCGATCCGACAAGATCCTTACAATACGCCATTCTCTCAGCGAAAATATGTTGAAGAACAAATCAAAGTAATCCTAGAAGCCGGAATCATTGAAGAATCAGCCCCTTGGCGGCTCCGATAGTAATTGTTCGGAAAAAAATGGAAGCAACCGTTTCGCAATAGACTTCAGAAAATTAAACAAGGTGACCAAGAAAAACAGCTACCCACTCCCCCTCATTGAGGACATCCTTGCCTCTTTGGGAGGTGCGGAGTTCTTTTCGTCTTTGGATTTGAAAGCTGGTTATTGGCAAATTCCGATGTCAGAGGAGAGCATCCCCAAAACAGCATTCACGTGTTTTTTAGGCCTGTGGAACTTTCGCAAAACGCCGTTTGGCATCTGTAACGCCCCATCCAAGTTCATGGAATTAATGAATAAGGTGTTGTCTGGAATTCAAAATCAGTTTGCAACTGTCTACATCGATGACATCATAGTATACTCAAAAACTTTGACGAACATTTGGCTCATCTCGAAGCAAGTTTTCGCCGTCTACGCAAAGCGAAGCTGAAGTTGAAGCTTTCTAAATACGATTTCTTGAAAGAAAAAGTGCAGTACTTGGGACACGTAGTGTCCGCTTCTGGCATCGAGCCAAACCCTGAGAAAGTTGAAGCTATTCAGCATATGGCAGCCCCGATTAACGTCAAGGGAGTCCGCTCATTCATCGGTATGTGTTCATACTTCCGACGCTTCATTCCAAGTTTCAGCCAAGTTTCTACGCCACTTATAAACCTCACGAAGAAACATGCGAAATTTGCTTGGACCGACGAGTGTGAACATGCTTTCGAAACACTGAAACACAAATTAGCTTCAGCACCAGTACTGGCGTACCCTGACATCACGAAAGACTGCAAATTATATACGGACGCCTCACAGCCAGCTGTTGGAGCAGTTTTGGGACAGGAACATGGTGGACAGGAACGAGTAATACAGTACTTACCGAAACAGTTCAACGAAGCACAACGTAAATGGGCTATAGTATTGAAAGAAGCGTACGCAACAGTCTGGAGAGTATCGAAATTACGCCAATATTTGTTAGGATCGAAATTCACAATTTTGACTGACCACCGTCCGTTGAAGTTCTTGAACCTGTCAGAAATGAAGAACCCAATGGTTCAGAGGTGGGCGATCATGCTTTCAGAGCACAACTGTGAAGTAGTATATATGAAAGGAACCAAAAATGTCGTTGCAGACCATCTCAGTAGAATGCAGGAATCCGATCAAACCGTGAATGTCATCGACTCAGACGATGTTCCCATGGGCGATCTCCGCCAAACCGAGTTCACAAAACCAGAGGAAGAGATTAGCCGATAAGTGAAATTCAAGGACATACTAGTAAAGTGGGAAAACATAGAGGAGATTCAAAAGGCTGATGAGGACATAACAATAATTCGAAAAATCATGAATGACAAAAATCACGCAGATTATCGAGACATCATTTTGCATTATATGGAGTTGAACAAACTCATCTACAAAGTCAGCGACGGACCTCGCTGTGGACCATTTCCAGGCTGGCAATTATGTGTGCATAGATGTCTGAGACAGGAAATATTGAAGGATATGCACGAAGGTTTCTTTGCAGTGCACATGGGACTCGCGAAAACTTACGAAAAGCTTAAATTTAGATATTACTGGAATGAAATGTGGAGAGACACAGTGACCTACCTCAAGGCTTGCGTGCCTTGCACTGGACGCAGGGCCAAGGCAGCACCCGCCCCATGCAGGAGATGCCAGTACCTCACTATCCCTTTGAAATGATTGCTATTGACACTTGTGGACCTTACCCAGAAACGCAAAAAGGTAACCGCTACGTCATAGCGATTATCGACTTGTTTTCCTCGTGGCCTGAAAGTTTTTGCACAGCACGAAAGGACGCTCACACCGTCGCAAAAATCCTTATGTAAGAAATCATTCCACGCCACTCATGTCCACGAGTTCCTCTCTCTCTGACTTAGGATCCGAGTTCAGAAATGCGGTTGTTGTTGAATTGGAAACGTGCCTAAACATTCGCCATATCACAACTAGCGCGTATAGGCCGCAATCTAACGGCCATTGCGAACGTTATCACCGGTGCGAAAACGACATATTGGCAAAAACAATCAACAAAAATCAAGATGATTGCGACACAAAAATTCCCGCCACTCTTGCCCCTTATCGGACTGCAGACATTGGAAGCTATGGAACCATTTCGCCGTTCTTTACACTGTACGGCAGAAACCCCGTTCTTCCTTTGGGCAATTTGCTCCAGCCAAAAATAAAATATTATGGGGAGGACTGTGTCCCAAAAATGCTGAACAATTTGCATGAAGCTTGCAGCCACGTGAAAACGCACATTGTCGAGAGCCATGAGAGGAACCGAGAGTACGCTGACCGAAAAGCCAAGCTGCGAAACTTCAAAATTGGAGAACCCGTATATTATTATGACACCACCGTGCAACCTGGCGCGTCGCCAAAATTCTCGCTCACCTGGAAACCCTACTTGCCGATTATCAAGTAGACTAGCCCAGTAAATTATGTGATTAGGAATCAGATCACCGGTAAGACCCGACTGGTACATGCCCAGAAACTGCGATTAGCGGACCCCAACACAACCTGGGAAACTACCAAGGATTCCGACGAGCCAGTGAACCAGAAGTATGGAGAAAGCGTCAAAGTTAGACCGTACAGCCCCTGAACGAGTGCAGCCTTCTAGGTCAGCTAAACGGGCCGAGGCCGGCCCCGACTACAGTCCCTGTGAAGATTGTCCCATGGACGTATGCAGCCCGCCGAGAACAAAGGATGATGAAACCGCTGAGTTCGCAGAGCCCATGCCGGGTTCAGTGCAACCACATCCGGTCGAGTCTGACCTGCCGGAAAGAGCACCTCTCACCTGGCCAGCGAGTGCAGCTGAGCCATCACCGGTATCAAGTGATATCGAGACAGACATTCCTTTGTCTCAACCAGTTCACAGGAACAAAAGGCCTTTGCCGTCGATTAGAGAGTCTAACGATGATGCCCCGCTTTCGGAATTAGTTCAACGAAACAAAAGACTACTCCCCTCTTCGAGCGATTCCGAAGACAATCTACCCCTATCATAGTTAGCAGAACGCCTAAAACGACCGCTGCCCACGTCCAGTGGTTCAGACCCTGAAAATTCGCAGTTACAATTAGCAAAACGTTCGAAGCCCCATATTAGCGAGTCGGAAGATGAAATTCCGCTTTCAGAATTAGCAAAACGCTTGCAGGATTCGACTGGAAGCCCAGTGAAGCTAGTCCCGGAAAAATGACCTTTGGTGGAATTATCTGATGACGATCGTCTTCCGTGCAAACTTCAAATTCACGATGACTGCTACTTCCACCGATTACGAAGCTGATATCGACCGTGTCGACGTCACGCCTAATAAAGCTAGCGCCTTTGCGAGCTTTGTGGAGATGCAAAATGAATCAATGATGACGCAAATGGAATTACAAATGATTATGTTTCAGTCTATGCTTAAGTAGAAAGCTGAAATGTTGAATTGTTGAAGTGTACCTGTGAGTCGCCTCAAGTGATTGTGCAATTGTATTGTTGGCGCAGTGGCGCCACGTCAGGTGATGTGAGTAACGTCATCCTCAGGCATGATGATAGCCGGTGCCATTAATGTGATGCGTGTAGCACCACAATGAAGAAACCCCTTATGGGTGTAATGATGTTGATGTGACGCTGTCACGTCACCTATCATGATGTCTAGTGTCACACAGGTCGTTGATGTTACAGAATGTCGGTGGTCGAAATTATTCCTATCCTACTCTTGTAGGATAGGATACTCCGAAATTATTCCTATTCCTATCCTTGTACTTAAAACCACTTACGAAACCCTGGTTTTGCCACGCGGTGTCTTATATTCAACTCACGAGATCTGGAATGTACATGTACCGCTTCACCGCTTCACCGATGCGATGTGCCAACCTCGCTGAGTGACATGAACCACACGTTACACGTGTTTGAAAAACGTATGCGTCTGTATCTCACCGACCACCCGCATCTTCCGTACTCCGACGACGTGAAATCTCAGTTGACCGATAACTTGGAAACACTTAGGATAAATTTAGATGCTAGCATCCTGACAGCCAATTAAATTATTACGAACAATCGTAGACCGAAACGATCCGTCCTACCCTTCGTTGGAAATGCCTTGTCGTTTCTGTTCGGTACCGCTACCGACGCAGATCTTGAAGCCGTCCTCAGCCGACTTGATACCTTGGAAAATGAAAAAGACGAAATAGTTCACGTCCTTGGTGAAAATGTATCCCTCATGAACCATGCTAACGCGGAAATACAAACAATCAATCGGATCAGCCGTTTGGTGAAGAATCTGACCTACCAAGTCTCCAATCTGGAACATACTGCACTGCAAAACTTTGAAACTTACATTTCGCTGCAAAACCAAGTTACAAAGGTAACTGAAAACGCTCGAGCCTTCGTTCAACAGGCTGGCACTCAACTTTCGGAATTGCAGATGCCTTTTGGGTTATGGCATCGTGCCCCGATCCTTGGTAAAACCTGCTCAACTACTTAGCATTCTTTCGAGTGTCACAAATGCCTTACCCCGCGGAAATGCCTTACCTTACCGGGCCGACAAACCCGAGGAGTACTACCGTATCATTAATACCTCACTGACCGTCGTGAACTCCAGTCCCTACGTGACGCTGCCAATCCCCATTGTAACCATTCCGGACCGCTTCAACGTGTTTGAAATCTTCAATACGAACCTGCCTAGCCGAAACTTGTCTTTGGAGACCAAATTTGAAACAGGAAACGTGAAGTTCTTTGCCATCAGCCAGGACAACACCCGTTTTATGGAGATATCTGAAGATATCCACATATGTTTGCGACAGCAGCTACCATTTTGCCATTTCCACAGCGCAGAAAAATTCACAGCTACGTCCGCGTCCTGTGTGAAATCATTATACTTACACGAAACCGACGAAACCAAAACGCAGTGCAAGGCGCTCGTGTCCTTCAAGAGTACACCGACAGCTCTGGAAGTAAACGAAATATTTGGCTGATTACTTCAGGATCAACAGTGAACATTCAAATAGTTCGTTCCAATGGCACTTCAGAAATCACCACGACCACCCCCGCACATTTGGTGCGCTTGGACAATGGCTGCTCGATCCTTTCAAAGTATTTCCGAATCCCCACGGCCAGCTCAAAAACGTCCCTTATGGATGTCAATCAAGTGAACTCCTTACGCTCCCAGCTGGCCCAGTTGGTCGAGCTGACAGAGCAGACCATTCGAACCCGCCTACCTAGCCTCGACAGCGGCCCCGAGACGGCAGCCCTGTTGATGTTACCCGACCTCCATATTCCGGTCTCTCGGCTCAGTTATGAACTGTAGACAAAACGTGTACTCCGCTATCATGCAGCATTAGGACATTCGGCCTTGATCATTCCCGTGGTATTGATGCTGGTAGCCGCAACAGGTGTTATCGTGTATTGTCTTCTGAAACGAAAACAGAGTTCTGTTCCCGCCTGTCCCGCAACACAACCTTCAACCCTCCAACCCCTCTCGCTCGGTGAAGACATCATCTTCGTCCGCGCTGGTCATGAGCCAGCGTCAACACGACTTGACAATCTGGCATGACGAGTCCATCACGCCAGTTGCCGCAGGATCACAGATCGAGTCGCTCATTAGCCTTCGCTTTTCAAGCCACCAGCCTTCTCTCTTCAAGCTGCCATGAATTTTGAGATATCGGGTGTCCTCGCCGCCCGATGGGACTGCGAGGGCATGGCAGAGTACCTCCTTGAGTGGGATGGATTCCCTCCATCCCAGGCGACCTGGGAGGTGTCTCATCACCTCCCAGACGCCCTTCTGGCCCGCATAGTGGCCTCCGACTACCAGCTGCCAATGGACCGCTACGGTCCGCAAGGACGGCCCGGCCCGCGGCTGACGAAGCAGCCGACTTATCGACATCTGGACCGCAGGTGTGCCACTTGCGGCGACCTGTTGGCCCGGGGCCGACACTCGGGTGGCCCGTGGTCGAGCGCCACCTCTGCGGACGCCAGTGTTGTCTCCGCAGATGACAGCGGCCGGCAACTGTGCTCGGGCGCCGCCTCCACGGACGGGAGCGTCGCCGCTGCCGATACGGGCGCCGTCTCTGCAGACGAGAGCGTCGCCACGGGCGACGCTAGCATCACCACTGCCGACGCTAGCGCCGCCACTGAAAACGTCAGTGCGGCCGCGACCAGCACCACTACAACCACCGACGGAGCATCTTCGCAAGAGATTCGAGTGGCAGTGATCCGACGTCTGCTGCTGGAGCATCGCTGGCGCAAGAAGGAGGGCAGAACAAGTCAACCCAACGAATAAACGGTACCGACAGATCACAAATGCCGGGCGTTGGAAGCCTGGGGCGGTCACCCACGTTCAAACGCCCTGAACCGGACTGAACATTTGCCGGACGCCGACGACGTGAACGTTGTCTGTGATTGCGCGCCCAAATAGTGATCCGGACTTATAAGTGAAATCATTGCAATTAGTATAAGGTGTACTAACATGGACCAGGGCCATGTGCACCCTTTTAAGACCCCTAGACTAACCCGCGTAGGATCTTCAGTCGATGAAAGGAACCCGTTTGTAATTTGTTGCAGTATCATGAGTGTTTGTTTATCCGTGTGTGATGTAAACGGCCGTGATTTGTCTAAGTGGAGTTCAGAATTCATCTGTAAATTGACTTCGAACTTTTCGACCTCAGTGTTGTGTTGTAACAGTGTTGCTAGACACGACTGTTTTAATCGTATAATGTCTAACTGTGGGTGTTGTGACCCCGTAAATCAGCCGACCTACCATGCCCCGCATATGTCACGCCCGTACTTTTCCGTCCGGCGCCGGCAACGCGGTCACCGGCCCTCGTCGGAACCGAGTCAGCGTTCTACGGGACAACGCCCGGCAACTGCGACGTGTACCTGGTCTTCCGGTCGTGGTCGAGCCAGGGCGGTGGCCAGACCCCCGCTGTGAGACGTGTCTGGACTGACGAGCCACGCGGGCGTGTCGCTGTCGGTCGCGTGCGTAAATTAATAACTGTATTTCGGCCTCCAAGTTTACAATTGAAATCAATCGTTGTCACCATGTATTCGCTATACCTATTGCACAATATACCGTGCAGAGTACTTATCATTTTTGCCTTTGGAGTTATTGCGGCGCGCGGGTCAAGACCCTAAACTGTTCACGAGCCTAGAAGAACGACCTTCACTACACATGTATATTGGCATCCTGAGGCATTCATAAGCTGTCTGTCCAAACTTTTAAATAGTTGGCGATAGGAAAGCCCAATAACAATCGAGCCTGTAACAGTGCGTGTAACCAAATAGGATAGGCTACTGCATACGAAACAGGGGTCGACATTAGAAAAAAATATTCGGTTGAACAATAATGAAATATGTTCAATATTCCAAGCACACAGTTTTTTTCAGGATCCATAATTCGACTTAGTTAATAATCGTAAGTGGTTGAACGCGTTCAAGAAAATATCTGCGGACTGATTATCGTAACCTATTATTATTTGTTCATAAATTACGCTGTAAATTGAGCTGCTGAAAACTATGGATAGCCCAGGAACCATGTTTTCGCAGTTCACATTTCGCATCCCGCATCGAATTTAGCAATAAGCATGCATGTCGCTGGTAACGCTGCTAAAGCGCAGCTGGTGGAGGCAAAGGGGAATGGTTTTAACAACAGAAACTATCATTAATTTACAGACAATGCTTGTGAAAGTTTGGTGGTGGTAATTTGCTGAACAATCCAGTCGATATGCCGCAATTGAGACGACTGTGTTGCCATGATCAAGTAAAAGCTCACAAAAAGAAGCACCTCATTCGTGCTAGCGATGGGCAAGCTTTCTCAGTGGTAAAATAATGGGGGGGGGGGTGTGAAGTGTAGAAACGAGTACGGTAGGACGTCTAAATTCGCAATGGAAACTATGTCACTTAGCATACCTGATTAATTATTCAAACATAATTCTGATCTAACAGCCTACTCATACGTGCACCTGCTTCCTTTATGTGGAGATGCCTATTTTTGGGGTAACTATTTTGGCGATAGCGATGCAAAATACGTGCCCTTATCGACTGATATTGTATAACAGACATCATATTTAATCCTCTTACTTGGAATTGTGTTAGGAGATGGTCGTGCACCACAATTCGCAATGGTAAGTATAAGCATGATACTTCTCAGCAAGATGCGATTAGACATTTTATGTTGAAACTTCATGAAGACTCATCACGAAACACGATGTCACTGTTACCTCCAGAAATGGATACAGCAGCCGCTATCATTTCAGACATTTTGCCACTGTTTAATGCAACTCATGTGAGAACTGGTAAGTTTGGCAAGTTTCTCATTTATGGTGTTGACGAGTATTTACGCCTTTATATACTTTTGTCGAGTAATGTGTTTAATCCTGTTTATAAAGCTTAATGGTAAAATGCAGCAGGTACCGACAATATTTTATAATTACCATGAATTCTTGTCAACACGAGTCTTCTTATATTTAACCCGTTCCGTCTCGGGGGGTCTTCAACCCCCCCCCCCCCTCTCAGTTTTTTTGCGGATAGCGGACGAACGGCGCGCGGTAGCGCGCCCAAATTTGGCATACCTTTTCTCACATCAATTTGGCATGCTGTTTCAAAATTTTTAAGTCAGGCCATCTAGGGTCAACGAGTTAGTCAAGGTCAAGTGAGGTCACCGCCAAAAAAGTTCAGCCAGTCGTCACGCTTTAACGGATGCAGATATTTTAATGAAGCTTTCAGTGTTTGCTTATCTTTACGGATGCAACAAAACTTACGAGTGGAATTGTTTTTTGTTTTGTTTTTGACCATACAAATTTTTTCGTTTTTGCAAATTGGAATTCAAATACAGGATTCTGGCAATGTAAGCATTTTTATTTGGGCAAAATCACTTCCAGCAACGTTTCTCGGTCTGCTCTACCCATTGGAAAAGTAAAGTTAAAGAAAGCTTGAAAACCCAATTTTGAAAGTTTTTTTTAATGGGAGGGGGGCAAAAAAATTATAGCCCTGGTCGATTTCGCTCTCCTTTTATCATTCCAAATACATTTTGTTTTTCATATATCCCCAAAATGAACTCCCCAGAGTCAAATATATAATGTAGGTTGTGAAACGTCATGAAAATCTAGCCCCCCCCCACCTGGTCACTTTTGGGGGAAAGTTGTTTTGGAGGGTGGACCCGGACCTTACTCGTCGAGTGCTTTCCGATGACACATCTTTCGTTTTCGTGCGATGCTTAGTTTGGATTTTAGATGGGGTCTTCAACCGGATAGGCGTGCGTATGTGGTGCTGTCCCAGCCGGCTGATGTATGCACTTTGGCACCGTGCTTAGCGCTATATGAATTACAATTCATTGCTACGTATCCGTGAGGCAGTCTGAATTCGTAGGACCCCTTAAGCAGCCCTTGATGGATAATTGTGTAATTATTATAGGTGACTTCGCCTATGATCGCCTACTCATTTATCCAACAGGATGCTGTGCGGGGAGCGCACTGGAGTAATGCACACTGTACGGCCCATCCATTTGTCATGCATTACAAAGATGGTTGGAGGTTTTGTCACGCCAGTTTTTGCTTTCTGCCCGCTCCGATGTGGCAAAGTATAATACTATGGTTGTGTATACGTTCCAACGGGCTATCATGCGTCATATTAGTGTCGCAGTGATGGTCTAGGGTTTGTTTCGCTCCGCGACAACTGCCCAATAGCTGTTACTTGTCCTTGTATTGATCGGGCGGACGATTAGCAGAACGGCAACAGCTTGGCGTGCAACAGGTGCAGCAGGTGCGACAGAGAACAGCAAGCAGATCCCGACGCGTGTCTTTAAACGGTTTGTGCTCTGATAGTTCCGTTAACGTCTCACGACTCTAAAGAACTCTCGGCACTTCGACCATCCACCGTCCAGTCAGGTGGCTCCGTTGCGCCGTTGCGCTCACCTCTGCTTCTCAGTGGCGTCTGAACCCCTCCGCTACACTGCCGCGACTACCTGACAAGGGTTCATCTCACATACTTCTCGGCCACACTGACATGGTTGTCACAATGGTGTCACGGTGCAATTTCTTCCGACTGTCACGGCGCGGTGACACAGCATCTGCCGACCATGACTGGAGTCGACTGACCATGACTGGACTCGACGAGTCCGATCGTTCATGGCTGGACTCGACGGGTCCGATCGTTCATGGCTAGACTCGACGGGTCCGATCGTTCATGGCTGGACTCAACGGGTCCGATCGTTCATGACAGGACTTGACGTGTCCGGTAGCACATTCCTATGTGCTACCGGACGTACTTCGAAAGAGAGGGAGCTGACCTCATTACATTAGGACGATGTTGCCGAAGACGAAAAAGATGGTGTGCTTCTCGGACGGACGTGATGGCCAATGTAAATATAGGTGGTGTTATCACCTCATTATCACCCAGACTGACCGTAGTACAGAGCGTAACATTTTTGCCACTTCTCATGTCAAAAGTGCTTGCGATGGGACAGGAGGAACCGTAAAATGAGTAGCGGCTTATACTATCTTACATAGGGTGAAAGGACGCGATATTTTGACGGCATTGAATATATAATTCCTGCCTAGAACAACTCGATGGGAAGATTCGGCTTTTCTTTGTAGCGAGTGGTGATCTTGATATAGTTGAGGAGCTTGTAAGACGGTGCTTTGGTAATAGCAAGGTGGATAAAGGAGCAATGAAGGTGAACATGTCTGTACCGGCTGACCTAATGTGCTGTGCTGTCATACAGTGTTAAGGCGCGTCTCTAAAGGGCGTGTATGAACGCTTGGTTTGACATGAATGCACCAGAGGAGCTTCTAAAGCATACTTAACACATTGGAAGTGAACGGCACCGGCAAACCATTTCCCTGGTTTTGTACCAGGGAAGTTGAGTTTTCTTCAGCAATTTTCGAATTGCTGAAGTTCCTCATAAGCCTCATAAGCCTCACAGTCATTTGGGATAATTATGATCGCTATGATGTACAATGGTGAGCACCTATGGTATTTTCTTTATTGCACGAACAACATATGAAATAACTCAGACACCTTCATCCGTTTCAAACAATCGTATTGCGCTATTTCTAGCAAGTCCAGGACAGTGGCGTTCCGAATGGGACATTGGGGAAGTTTCTCCTCCCCCTCTTGATAGGGTTGTGGCCCCCAAAAGTCGCGCCGAGGTTCGGAAAAAAATGATCCAGGCTCCATAAAAATCACGATAGGACCCCACAAATCGCACTGGTGTCCTTAAAAATCGCATTAGAGGCCCAGAAAGTCGTACACGGTCCTCTGAAAACTACGGTGGGACCCCAAATATTGCAGCAGTTCCCTTAAAAAATATAAGGACGTCAGGAAGTCGCGCCGGTGTCCCTATACATGACGCTGGAACCCCAAAATCGCACCAGGGCCCCTGAAAAATTACATTGGTCGAAGGGATTCCATGGCCTCTAAAAATGACACTGGGTCATCAAAGGTTGGGACCGGGATCCCTGGAAATGTCACTGGGGCCCACAAAAATTCGCTTCGGGACACAAAAGTCGCGCCGGGACCCCAGAAAATACCCTTGGACCCAAGAGCCGAGCTAGGCCCAAAATCACCCTGAGGCCCAAAAGTCGGGCCGGGGCCCATGAAAATGGCATTGTGGGACACAAGTCTGACCGGGGCCCTTGAACATCAAGCAGGGGCATCCAATGTTTGCACCTGGACCTCTGGAAATCTATGATTGATTTATTTATTTATTTCACGATACGTGCCCTCCACGTACAGTATGAACAGCTTGGGGACCACAAAAGTCCTGCGGGGGTCCTTCAAAATCACGGTAGATCCCAGCAAGATGAACTGGACACCTGAAAATCACGCTGGGGGCACAATAGATTAGGTCGGGCCCCTAAAAATATCGCTGCGCTGTGGAACAGTATGACCGGGGTCTTACAAATCACGCTGGAGCCTGAAAGGGTAGTTGCACCTGGTACCTGAAAATACGCTGGAGATCGAAAACGTTGTGCCAGGTTCTTACAACTTACGACGGGAACCCAAACGATCGGGCCGGGACCCCTGAAAATCATGCTGAGCCTGGGGTACCAAAAACTGCGCCTCTTGAAGGTCACGGTGAGGACTCGACAGGTCAGACTGAGGCCCCATAAGTGTAATCAGGGTAACTAAAAAAGTCAAGCCGTGGCAAGAAAAAGACAGTCCATCCATGGAAAATTGCTCTGGGGTCCAAATAATCGTTTCAAAAGCCCTAAAACGTATCGAGGCTAGTAATACTCGCGCTAAGGATCTCAACAAATGACGAAGGGGTAAACAAAATCGCACTTGGACCCAAAATGTGGCGTCGCTGCGCTCGAAAATGAAACTTTGGGTCCAACAAGTCGCGCTTATCCCCACAGGTCGCAGCTGGATACCCAAAAAGCAATGCCGACACGGAATTTCACTTAGGCCATACAAAATGCGCCTAAGACCCCAGAAAACATGTCGGGTCCGGAAAAAAGCGTGCTGGGGCATCGAAAAAATGCACCGGTACCCCAAGAATCGTACCGGGGTCCAAAAATGTGTGCGCAGTGGGTTTACAACTGATGAAATTCGACACCAACAAAACAGAAGGTTCCTTCGAATCGACTGGAGCACCGGAAAATTCAGAGCAGGCCTCGAAAGGTCTCCGAAAGACCTGTCTACTCTGAAGGATGCCATCGCCTGAGAAAAAAAAAACTTGAGTAGAAGCGGTGGCTTACCAAACAGGCAAATGCCCCCCCACTCCGAAACGGGAGGACCACCAAAATCGCCCTGAGGCCAACCAAAAATCACTGGGGCCCTATTAATTCGCGTCGGGGGCCCATCAATTCGCGAAAATAAGTAAATCCAACGTGCACCAAGAAACACGCCGGGCCCGAAAATTTGCGCTGGGACCCGCGACAATCGCGCTGGAATCCAGTTAAGTAAAACTCGTCCAGCGAACTCGCGCCAAGCCCCCTCCTCCTCCCCTCCCACACACAAAAACATCGTGCTTGGGACCCAAGACCTCCGTCGGTAGTCCCAAAAGTTCTGGTCGGGGTTTCAAAAGTGCTCTTGGCTCAACACAAAAAAAAATGGGCACGATGGCACCAAATGAGGACAGATTGATCTTAAAAAATCGCATCGGGACCCGACAAAAATCCAGACAGACCCCTCCAAAATAAGTGAAAATTCCACCAATATATACCCGAGCCAGGGAAATCGTTCCGGAGCTCCAAACATGCCACCAGATGACTACAAGAATCGCGTACAACCCCGACCAAAATCGTATCGGATCTGGAAAACTCGCGCCGGGACTATAAAATATCGCGCCGAGGGCCCGAAAAATCAGGACGGGGCTCGGACTTCAAAAATCAGAAGTCACCAAAAGCACGGAAAACAGCGTCAATCCCAGATTTCGGATCTTCTTGGGATCACGCACCTAGGCCCGAAAAGTTTCGCTAGGACCCTGATAAATCATAATGGAATCCCCAAAACCGCGCTAAGTTCCCACAAATGTGCGCCAGGAGCTCAGAATAAACAGCAGGACCCTAAGAGCACAAAGGGATGCCGAAAATGCACCGGTCCCTCCAAAGCGTTGTGTTGCATGTTGCATTGTATTGCAGCTATAGATTAACACCGGGAATTCCAAGAAAACAGCGGAAGCTCTCAAAGTACACTGGGGCTGCGAGACCACATGGTAACCTCGATAACCGGCTGGGTTCCCCAAAAAGCGATATGGTCCTAAAACGGAACAAATGCCCTAGCACTAAATAATCGCATCAGAGTTTCAGAAAATGCGAGAGTACCTAAAAAAATTCCTTCGGTGACAAGACAGCATAATAAATATAAAACAGCCGGGGTCGCAAGAATCTGCCTGGTCCCGAAGAAAAATTGACTTGAGCCCTAAAGTAGGTCCGTAGACAAAGGAAAACGCAACGGATCCAAAAATAATTGTATTAATTGTATCGATTTCATTCTTATTTTGTTTTGATACGAAATAATAATTGAACCCAACATCGATGCGACAAAGGCCGAGCACGAGGGTTCACGTAGCGTGATCTTTTCCATATTAATAAGCTAATGAGACATTGGTCCAAGTCACAGCTACCACACTGAGAGGCATCTCCATATTGTTACATTGCAACAAGCGGCATACAATCTGTATGCTAGAAAGCTTTGGTGAAAATTCCCTCGAGCTTTCGCCAGTGTTTTTACACATTACATGTATAAGGTACATATTGCCAATTTTATTATAAACTTTCTAACTTTATTTCTCATCATCATGCATACTCGCAGGACTGTATTGAAATAACTTGGGAAGAAAGTGTAGCGTAGTATAATTTCCTATTTCTATTTGACCTAACCATGACGTCAACCACGACCCGACAGGTGAACGTCTTTACCCAGTATGCTTTCGGGTTCCAGAGCTTTACAGGACCACTTAAATCAGGCAAATATCCATATTTGCTGCCGATATAAATTGGTAGGAAAGTGCAACTCTGGAATCTATGGTCCCAGAGTTAAAATGTGTACATACCAAGCACGCATGGTGCGATTCTATCTATTACTATCCGAATCAGCTCAATCCATCCATCGATTGCTAAGCTAGATAGATATGGGGGGAGGTCTTCATGCCAGCATTCAGCGCTGTATAACCTTTGCAGTTGATGCGCCCCAAAACCCCAATAGCAACATGCCAGCATTCGGACAGTGGCGCACGGCCAAGACCCTGGTGGATGAATACATGACTTTGTCTTGACACACGGCGGCTCATGCGCCACCATGAATGTCACTTAATGTAGTGCTGCAATGGGTTGTCATTTCTAACATTACTTTATTTCATCAGTGAATTAGGTAGTCACCTAATTAAGCAATGAAGCCGGCCTGCCTGTCACCAAATATCGTGGTCTGGATAATTGAGGGTCGTGACTCGATACTTTGGAACTGTTGTTCCGAGCATGTCATCTAGTATTCATAGCAGTATCAGATACCCGATATCAGCAAGTGCCCTGTCGCCATCCGACCCATCGCTGGATGACGACCAGCATGTGGTGCTCAGCGGCTGGGAACGTCTGCCCGGACCAGCAAGCGTCTGACCGACCACTTTCTCCGCGAGCAGTATCCGCTGTCATTTTTTCCGTCTATCTCGCCACTGCGCCGCCGTCATGTTCCTCCGTCGGCGGCCGACTCTCAGCGACACTGTCGGCACTGCGTCGGGGGCTGTGGTGCCGAGACGTTGTTCCGTCGGGGACTGTGGTGCCGAGACGCTGCTCCGTCGGGGACTTTGGTGCCGAGACGCTGCTACGTCGGGGACTGTGGTGCCGAGACGCTGCTCCGTCGGGGACTGTGGTGCCGAGACGCTGCTCCGTCGGGGACTGTGGTGCCGAGACGCTGCTCCGTCGGGGGCTGTGGTGCCGAGACGCTGCTCCGTCGGGGGCTGTGGTGCCGAGACGCTGCTCCGTCGGGGACTGTGGTGCCGAGACGCTGCTCCGTCGGGGGCTGTGGTGCCGATACGCTGCTCCGTCGGGGGCTGTGGTGCCGAGACGCTGCTCCGTCGGGGGCTGTGGTGCCGAGACGCTGCTCCGTCGGGGACTGTGGTGCCGAGACGCTGCTCCGTCGGGGACTGTGGTGCCGGACGCTGCTCCGTCGGAGACTGTGGTGCCGAGACGCTGCTCCGTCGGGGGCTGTGGTGCCGAGACGCTGCTCCGTCGGGGACTTTGGTGCCGAGACGCTGCTACGTCGGGGACTGTGGTGCCGAGACGCTGCTCCGTCGGGGACTTTGGTGCCGAGACGCTGCTCCGTCGGGGACTGTGGTGCCGAGACGCTGCTCCGTCGGGGACTGTGGTGCCGAGACGCTGCTCCGTCGGGGGCTGTGGTGCCGAGACGCTGCTCCGACGGGGGCTGTGGTGCCGATACGCTGCTCCGTCGGCGGCTTGCTCTGTCGGAGCCTATGGCGAGGAGACTGCCCCGCCTGAGTCTGTGGTGAGGAGACTGCCCCGCCTGAGTCTGTGGTGAGGAGACTGCCCCGCCTGAGTCTGGTGAGGAGACACTGCCCCCCTTGAGCCTATGATGAGGGGACACTGCCCCGCCTGAGTCTGGTGAGGAGACAGAAAATGGAAAGGACTTCTAGAAAGAATTAGAAAGAGATTCTATTTATTGGGAAAGGTAACTTATCCCTCACAAAATGTTGCTGAACGTTAGCACGAATACATGGGAGTTGGCTGGAAACAGCTGCACGACAAAACAAAACATTTTTCTCCCATCGATCATTTTGGAATATTCTGCCCCGGACAGATAGATATGCGTGCACCAAGATGTCATTCAAATGTTGCGGGGCTAACTATCGGCCCAAGAACACTTCACAACAACCGTGAAACCCCAGCCCACCATCATTCGTCGGTATGTGCGCAACTCCTAGTCCACAAAGCATTTCAGTGCTAACCTTCGACTAGGTAAAGTAATGCTGTATTCTGACATTTCATTCCGATGGGGGCACCTATCTTGTGGGTATCATCTCACTGTGTAGGGGCTATTTATTTTTAAGTGGGTGCACTTCGACCCGCCCTCAAGGGGCTCGGAGGGGTGATACCTGCTGGAGCTTTCCTGTATGAGCACAACATAATATCAACAGCAGTAATGGTAATGGTGACGAGACGGATTTGCGGATCCAGCTGCCCAATTGGTGGAGTGGTAGATGGTCGAAATGAACAAACAAACAAAAAACAAGTATTTTTGCGCCTCGTATTCCGTCAATGTAGACCTGAGACGTCATAACAAAAACGATATTTTACTAATACAATTTGTCTCGAGTTTGGGAATACGCCGAATAAGTCTGACTTCCTAAAATCAGGTGGTGGGGTGGGTAAGGGTGGGAGGAGCATGGCCCGAATGCCCCATGGATTCGCTAGCGGTGAAGCGCATTCGAACGTACCAGAGGTGTACCTTGGGCCGCAAAATTACAGGGGACGTAGATGGGCTTCTAAGAATGGCCTTGCTCCTATGAGGGGAGACGCGCCATTCCCCTATTGGAAAACTACCGCTCGAATTTTCCCTTGTGATAACTCGTCGATGTTTGGTAGCTTATATATAAATTTGTTCTAAGTACATTGCAGTGGCACGGAACTGTCTCAGAGTTGTAGGGGAGGGGAGGGGATGAGCCACTTTGAAGTTGATTATTTCCATCATCGGGGCAGCCAGTATTTTTAAGAGTGGCGACCAAAATATTGGAATGAAAAGAGATGGCTTTCGCGAAGCGGGCCGAAACCTTTGTATTTTGCGTGGTGAAAATATCAAAATTTATCGTTTCATATAGCGTAGTTTTGGTTCCCAAGGTGGCGGGCCTTAGCTGCGCCTCTGCATTCTATGCAAAGCCTATCACGGTTATGCTGAAGCATTGCGAGTGGATCGGGCCTCGAGAAGAGCAGATTTGGTAAAATGCTCCAAAATTCTGGAAAGTGCTTCAGCTAAACAGATTCGGTAAGACGTCCTTAATTACCATTAGTGCTGTTGATATGCAGGATTGCTTGACACGAACGGTGCTCTATATTGACCCATTGGCGCCAACGCTCCACTACTTACTCTGCTGCCGAATTTAGGTGCAACCAAATTACTGCCAGAACATGGTAGCTTTCTAGATAGTACAAACTAGTGTATTTTGGTACGCAGCGGGACCAAGTTATTTTCGAAGTTGCATCGTAAGCAGCGTAATTACTTCTTCGGAATCTACGGTGAGGAGACGCTGTTTTGTAGTGAGGAGACATTGCTCCGACGAAAAATAGTGCTGGAGATATCTACGCACGAGAAGTGTCGACAGCCTCAACGGACAAACAGGACTCCGCGTTGTTTTTTTTGTGACTAGGCTTGCTGGATGCATAGGTGGGTGAATGCTCCAGTCGTCGATCGATCGAACCACATCGGTCTAGCACATGGAAAATCTTTCTGAAAATCAGGTAAGTGGGTGAATGCACCATCTGCAGCATTCGTGCTCATGCTGGTCCGGTACCAACGTCGTGCTGTGTAGACCTTCCTGCCGTTCGGCCACATCCGTGTCCAATCAACGCCATAATGCAGGTAAATAGCATTGCTGTTGACCAATGTACATGCTGTTGTCATAGGTGGCTTGCTGAACAGGTGCGTGTGCTTGCGTGTTTAGTATGGAAAACCAGTTAAGCATACCCTTCTCTGCAATTTTGTGCGTGTCATGCTCGTTATTGTCGACCATCCCGTACTCGATGTGGCTGCTGCTGGATGTAATGATACGCTGGAAGCTGGACGTGGCTCGATATGGGTCACTGGTGTCTGTGGCTTGTGTCCCGTGGCTCCCAACATTGGAAGCGGATACTCGCGTGAAATTGAGGGATTTCATGGAGTGGTGATTAAAGACATGTAATGAGATGCATAGTATGGAAGGGTTTGCGGGGTACTGCAATCTAAGTTTTGTGAATAGAGGAGGCCATTTAAAGTCAGCATACCAAAGCTCATTTTACGATAGGGTGAGGAAATGAAAACTTGTCCCTGACAAGGTTGTGCAATAGTGGAAAACTAGGGTCAATAACTAGGTAGAGGGAAATAAGGTGCAATACAATGCTAGAGGAAAACAGTGTGCGAGGCAGATACATAAATGGCATAATTAGAACAAACTGGGACGATACACACTGAAATCTTCTCTATGCTTACTGGATTTTGATTCCTTAGTGGCATCACCAGAACAGGTAAGCCGAGAATCGGCCGTGGATCCGGCTTAGTGGTCGCGATAGGTCAGCTGATTTAATTAAACAGTCCTAGTGTTCCTTGCATGTCTGGAAGTAGTGTTCTGAGTTTAGAGAAGTTGTAAGGGCTGTTAATTCACTTCTTATTGGTGGTTGTTGGCTTACTGACGCGTCGACTGTTTAGTCATATTGGGTGACCTAAGTCTCATGCCGACTGGTCATGGATGAAGAGTAGCTGCAAGTGGGGCTCGAACTCACAACCTTTCGATGGGAAGATTGTTTTCTTACACACGGACTACTCGCACCTGATTCCCTTCTTCTTATTCCCTAGTTACGTTGTGAGGGGCATAGGACTGGCTGTCACAGAGAATGCTTGTTAGATAAATTTGGTGAGGTAGTAAGTTCTTAAGGGTAAGTATGTTTTTACGAGGACATCTGGGAACTTAAAGATTAACTTGAGTGAAGGGATAAATGTCAGCAACCAGATAAATATCTTACACCCGGTGGCATTCGACAGATTGCCCCCCCCCCTCATTCGACGAAGCTTGACATTGCATTACGATGATTACATTTTGTTCATTGGAAAAGGTTAGCACTAAATTGCCCTGCGCACAAAAACCTCAGGTTCCTGTGATACTGGTCGCCCAACTGATTCCTGGCATGAAAAAATATCCGCTGCGTACTCAGCGGTTGGATCGGTGATGATTAACTATCCTTGCTTGATGGGCAAGAGTCGGAGCATACACAGGTTTTTGGTATCTTGGAACATCTTGGATGACTTAAAAGCATTGCAAGGCATTGGGCATAGACACACTTACATGGTGTTCCGGAGAGCGAGGATTCGAAATTACCTTTCGATCAAAATTATGCCGTTGAACTGGAATTCATAGAATGGGTGGTGGGGCCAGGGTTCACGCAACAAGCTCTGCTTAGCAATAGAACTCTGGCTCCTAAAGCCACCCCAGCAACAACTCGGACTACAATTTACACCCAAAAATGTTTTAAGCTACGATTAAACTCTGTTCATAATGCATTTTGGCACGCAATTTCGAGCTAGGAATGAATCTCATTGTGCCGGACCACAAAATGACCGTCGTTAAAGATGTTGGATAGGTGGGAGGG
>JAOTOL010001379.1:460000-577500 GCA_034440575.1 Imbricaverruca yamaguchii
GAACCGAACCATGCATGGTTCAGTTCAACAGACCATAGCCATGGCGTGCTATATGACCGACGCAGTCGATACGCCTCTAATGCCTGGGCTGAATGTCTCTCAGCTTTGAACGCCTAAGCACGCCAGACGCTAATGCACAATGCACGTCTTTCCTGTCCTATGCTACAGAACTTCATTGATGCATTGCTAATGCAGATAAAACAGATTGGAGGTGAAGCTTCACTGAAACAAAGCCGTTGTATGTACAATGAGGTGCCCCTGTGTGCACATATTGATTGTGACAAATGGTATGCGGCTGCAGAGTTGAAAGTGGAGCTTCGCAACGAGGAAACTCCGAGGAGTGTTGACATATGTCAGGTAAGATTAGCACGCAGTGCGTGACAGACTCGTAGTCACACACTGTCATATTTTTGCAATATAAGTGTTGGTTTTTGGGTGAAACTATACATGGCCAGTATGTGCGAGAATGTCTTGTCAATGGTTGCTAAATTGTCTGAGGAATTTCTTGGAAAGCTATCAAAGAAGTTTTCGTTGGGTTACATTTCCTATCAGGAAGTGAGGATATGCTACATTTTCGGTCTGCTGGATAACAAACAGCATAATAATAAACAAAGTTGGAAAACAAACTACATTCCTCCTTCTGTGTTTCTACGTTCAATATGGAATCTATCAACGGGTTCAACAAAATATTGTCCCCCGAAGCGATTCATGATACTTCTAGATCATACTCAAATCAGGATCAAAATGTGTGGCAGCTCTATCCATTCTCATCCAAATCCAATCCAATCCGAAATCCGTACCCACGTTGCACTACATATGCCTTTGCCATACCAGACAAAATTACACTTCTGCCACTTCTGAAGACTTCTTCTCCAGACCATACTAGTAGGTTCAGTCATCTGGACCGTTTCGAATTGCCAGCGTCCACTCAGCCCTGTATGGTGTGCACTCCTCGGCCTGTGTCAGTGCCGTGCACCGACACCCATACGGCCTCTCGTTGTCGTGTACTTGGCATAGGTGGCCTCGGCAATCTCGAACACGGTCAGAATAGACGCGCTGCACATCCACCCCAGCGAACCACCGATGTCGCAGATCATCTTCCAGGTGCTGTAGCTGGACTCATCGGCGCGCTGCTCGAAGAACAGATGGCTGTAGAAGAGCGCGGTCGCGCCGTTTGACGCTCGTACTTGATCTTGTCGGCGATGTGTTCGCAATGGATGTAGCGGCAGCTGGACGGGCAGCGACAGCGGCTGCCCTTCCAGCTCTGCAGCAGCCGGTCCAGCTGGGCGGTGGCGTGTCTGTACTCGGTCGGCGTCCTGTACGGGCTCGCCTCCTGCCTCCCGTGCAGGACGGGGTCCCCTAGTTGAACCCCAGTCCCCGCCGAGCTGACGAGCCGAAAGGCAGCGCAGCTCGGCCAGGAAGCAGTCGGCCTGGCAGCGGCTGAGAGAGTAGTGCGGGTGGTGGCGACAGCCGTGCTGCGGCCGCGGCATGTTGAACACCTCCTCCAGCAGCACCTTGGCGTCGGTAGCCCGGCTCGGCTCGGCGCTGAAGCCGCGACTATCCACGGCCAATCGCGGGTCGTCGCGAGCCTCATGCAACAGCAGCTGGAAGCCGGAGCGGCCTATCACCTGCCTGGGGAGACATCTCGGTGGTGTCGCACCACTCATACACATAGCGCTATGGCAAGCGGTGACATTTCCCTACAAATCGGTGTGTAAGTCGCTCAGATATATCATAAGACGTCATTGACTGGACTCTCAGCCGAATACCATTAAATGAGGGAGTGAGGAGGGGAGGTTGACGCCAATTCTAACTAACCGTCTCCGGCACAGCTTGTTGAATGAAGGTGATCCAGACGGTGATTGATGCCTTTCATGTTCGGGGTAAATTAATCTGGACTTTTGAGGTTACTGATGATGTCACAGGTCAGATAAACTGCAAAAATTGGGAATTCGCGATAAAGAAATCCTAGCCTCTTGCACAGTAGCACACTGACCAAAAGGTTTGCTTGGGCAAGGAGCAAACGTAAAGGAAGCCAAAGAGTACCGAAGTGTTTGTCGGAGCGAATAACTTCATTTTATCTGGGCAGGACATTACTCCAGCGATGTATGTCGGAGCCAGTGTCCTGATGTTTGCTCAAATATCCACCATTTTCCCGAGGCAGGACATTACACCAGAAGTTCAGGTCGGAGCCAGTGTCCCGATATTGACTCAAGTGTCGAGAGTTCGCCTGGGACAGTACATTACTATATATATATAATGGGAACTAGTGCCTCATATTCCCACTACCGACCAAAGAAACCCAGACAGACCCAGCAATCATAATCCGGCCTCAACCCACAACAACAAAACAAAACAGACCGCGATACTACTCACCACCGGAACCACAACCAGTGCGAGAATCACCTAACACATCGCCAGTCTCAGAACCATCAGAATCACCGACATCATTCCCAGTGCGCAAGAACCTCCGCGTCCACTTCGAAACATACTCAGACTCAGACGACGACAATAGTTCAGAAACCACAGTCACCACCCACGCACCCACAACAAGATCAACCACAAACTCCACCGCTACCAGCAACAAAAAACGCTCCCGCGCCAAATCCTCGCGACACTAGTCAATATCCTAACGCCCCCAGTAACCTAATCTCTCCCCAAGTCTGCCCATGACGTGTGAATATGAAAAAAAAGGAAAAAAGAAAAAAGATACGTACAAAAAAAAAAAAAAAAAAATCTCGAAAAAAGAAAGAAAGAAAAAATAAAAAATAAAAATAAATAAATAAATAAATAAATAAATAAATAATAATAATAGAAAAAGAAAAGAAAAAAGCCCTCCAAACTCTTGTATGCTACTATATATGTTACTTGCAATGTTTTGCCATATATGTTCCTTGCAATGTTCACTGAACGGCGATGACCCGACCATACCCCCCTGCAACCCCTATGGCACCGTCCGGACCGACAGCTCAACACATCTCTACTTCGCCTAAACAGCCGATATCACCAAACGGTGGCAGGCTGGTCAAACTCACCACACACACACACACGGCCTCATATTGACTCAAATGTCCATAATTTTCATTGGGCAGAACTTTACTCTGGGAGCATAAGAGCTGCAACCAGTGTCCTCAGCATGACTCTAATGTCCATAATTTGTCCGGCGTAGGACGTTTGTTCAAGAATGAGTCGGCGCTGGTTCAGAGTGTTTTAGTTTGAAGTCGTTCACGTTAAGCATGCTATTTCTACCTACAAAGTATCCAGATGCTGCTAGGTCATCTAATCAATCCCACAATTCCTTTTGTCGGTGTTACATTTGCCTACCGATGGTTTGATGTCGATGTGGTGGAATTTGTGTTGTGTTGAGTTGTGCTGTGTCTATGTCTTTTGGTGATGTTGGCGAATGTGGCGTAGGAATGCTTTGCAATCGTCTACGGAATATTCCATGCCGAGGTAGGTGTTCAATGCTAAGGCCTGCTTTGCGAGCCGGTCCGCGTCTTCGTCACTTGGGATGTTGGCGTGGTCCGGAATCCAGAGGAAGGAAAAGTTAATATTTACGTTATTGGCCACGATTTGTTGGATTCTGTCAATGACTTGGTGTGGGCAGTCGTGGGTTTTGCTAATAGACTGATGACGGATTTGAAGTCTAAAAAATACTACGTTTCTAGTCTCATGAGAATGGAATTTGTGGCCAGAATGGCCAGTGCTTCAGCGGAGTAGATGGACAAGTTATCTGGTGGACGCTTTGAAAGCCTAAGACCTGGTACTGTAGATGCCGATGTCTACCTTAGCCTCGTGTTTCGACCCATCCGTGAATACGAGTGTTTTGAGATTGTTGTCATCGGCTGACTTGTGGAAGATGCTAATAATTTCCGCCGATGTGATAGTGGATTTCTTCTCAGGGAGCATGTACTCGACCTTTGGTTGACTGACAGTCCAGTATGGCCTAGTGGGCGGTCGAGCTACAGTGGTTGGCATTGTGAAGCTAAGGTCTGAGATAGCCCTGGCAATTTGAACACTATATGGTGGAAGTGTGCACCCAAATCTGGTCTTGTATCTGTCTCGTGTTTGACTTAAAACAGCGCTTTATCGGGTTATTTTTAATGGATTTGATTCTGTGCGTGGTAGCGGCACAGCTGTTGTGTCCTGAAGTAGAGTGGAAGCGTGGTTGAGTCCACTAGAAGACTGACTCGGTGTGGCGCTGAAGGCTCCTGTACCTGCTCTGGTGGAATTGTCTTGGGTGATTTTTAATTTGTTTTCCCTGGCTTTCTGAAATGGAGGCAACATTGATGCTGTTGTATTCTAGAATGGGTTGTATGATTGAGTTGTCGATGGTAGTATTGTTTTCCTGTCTCCACCCCAGTCTGTGCCTGCTAGTGCACTGAGTGCTTTGATGTGATTCACGTATCTCTTCAAGATGGAAGTTGTGTGTATGCCGAACTAAGTTTTTGTCGTCAAGTGTACGCCTAAGAACTTGAAACTTTTCATCTGTTCGATCACTTTGCCATCGATTTTTAGTAGTGTTGTGGGGTTGGGACGGAAACGACTATATGTGACTGTGACCGGTTTTGTCTGGGGACAGAATGAAGCCTCCAATTTTGTACTACTTTGTGATGTGGTATATTGCTCTTTGAATGGTTTTCTCAGCTTTTAGGAAAGCATTTGTTGTTGTCCAAACGGCTATGTCGTCTGCAAAAAGTGAGTACTGAAGTGAAGTGCATGCGTGATCAGCAAGTATCTTCATGACACGTCACTTGATGACGCTGAAGAGAACTAAGACTGCTTGGCTTTGGCTTATAAGCGAACATGGCATTCACAACCATGTGCAGGCGTCCAGACCTACATTCGTGAGTTGTCGTCCAGCCTACCATCCAGCTTCGTGAAATATTGTCATGCTTTATGCCACCATTAATGGCGTTTCTGTAATAATTACGTCATCCTGCCCATGGAATTGCTGCGAACTACCTCGCAATTCAGGAATATAAAGAAGTGAATGAGACCGTTAAGACCATAGTTTCATTTAGATGTGGTGATAGTTGTTCGCTGCCTACTAAATTGTTCGCTAAAAAGCAGGTAGCAATCTTAAATAGTTTTCTTCTGTCTTATTGTGCTACCAAATTCAATGCAGTAGGTACGTAACGGTGGAACGTGTCCGTCAATGTTTACCTGGCATGTTAGCTACCAGCCAAAGCAAGGTAATTTGATATATTATGAACATATTCAATTATTGTACTTAATGCGCTTTCATTTAGAACACAATTCTGAAACCTGAACGAAAGCGATTCAGGTTCGTGTCGTTCCTCGTATCACAGGCCACCCCTTAGCTGCTGGGCATTCTGACTCGTGGGCATTCTGCACTGCGTCACCCGCATGCCTTCCACGATGTGTCATTAGTGCGTCATTCATGGTCACATAATGATAATCGCCCCCCAAACTTCCAGCGTTGTAGATGACCTCCATCAGTACGTGACGTGATGAAATGAAGAAGAAGGAAAGGTGATCATACAAAGTTGAGCATAGCTGGACATAATTAGGGTTAAGGAAATATAAATTAACTCAAATCACACCTAACAATTGAATTCACACACACCCAGCCGTGGGGCGGGGATGGCCGGGTGATTAAAGTGTTGAGGTCTGGGTGACAAAGCTTTCAGGTTTAACACTCGCACCACTCAAGACATTTCCCAATCCCGCGGCCCACCGGTGAAGCAGTGTGGGCGACGCCATTGGCCGTGATCGTGCATGCAGTGAGTCGTGAGTCACCCAATAAACAACAAGCAAACAAACAACACCGAACCGTATCCAATTGCAAAGCTGTTCACAAGATTCACCATATTTAGTTGCATTACGTCATCAGCTAAATGTCGCATTATTGCACCTGTGGTTATGCTACGCTCTTCTTAGACATCCTCCTTCTATGCTATTTAAACATTTTTGTGAATTGTGATGGTTATCGGGACTGTAACCTGGCATTAATTTCAGTATCTGATCATTTGTCAAGTTCATTGCTGTGCACTGCAATCATTCATTGCTGTCTGCCGATTTCGTTAAGCCAGGCAGCTGACAGTCACAATAAAATAAGGTATAATCAGAGTGCATGCTGAATATGAACACGACGCGGGATACGATAGTAAGGCATACCATTTATCTACATTGCTTTTAAACCCGATTACTAAGCATGGATATTTGTGTGCGTTTGGTGTTGCGCATGCAACACCAATAATTTGCGGAATTTAGCATGAGGTCGATCAGTGGTTCAGCTACAATTTTCATAAGGTGGCCGACCAAAATAGGTTATAAAATAGACAAGCTCCCAGCGTTCAGAGCCGGCGGATATTTTTGGTTCTTGCGTGGTGAAAATCTCATAATATATCATTTTATCTCATGCATTTTTCGGTGCTGGGGGGGCTCTTGGTGACGCCGCTGAGGGCTATGCATTGGCATTGCATAGACATAGTGTGTTAATGACTTAGCACTGATAATTGTGGTAAAAACACCAATATTTTGTTAAGCTTTCACCCATGTAGACTACCATGAAGCTTGGAGACTGAGAAATATCACCGGTTTGAATATCTAACTCTGGTAGTGGTATGGCATGATCAGGGGAATTGTTTTATGCACTTTCGAGAGGTAAGTGCCCCCTCAATGTAGGCTTTGTCACGCCCCCAATAATTTCAATTTTTAACATGGTACCCTATGGAGCACAGAGTTCGCCCACCCACACGCCTCAATCCATTTAGACCGGCCCATTGTCCTCATGCACTTTACCCTCAATAATGCTCAGAAAATAACGCTCGTAGGCATGATTCTTAAATACCTGGCCAAGTATTTTCCAGATTATTAAATACTGACTTAATCAACCATTGGTAGTAGCAGGTTTGCTGCTCGTTATGTCGATGATAGTAAGTAGCAGGCGTGTAACTTACGTGTTTTAAAAATTGTTTTGCAGTCATCATGTTGCTGCCATCAATGCCTGCCAATGCAAAAGTAAAATCTTGATAAGAGGTTTATTGTCAATCCTTGTTTTGGGAGTGAGTGAATGTTCATGCTTTCTAAAGTGATACGAACTGCTTATTTGACCTTAATTGAACAGAAAAGAAAGTACGAAAACTATACTTGATATGTCAAAAACATGTCTTCAGAAAATGATCTTTTAACCAGGCTTTAGTTCATTTTGAGCTGAAGCCGAACTAAATTTGGGTCCGAACCGGCTTTAATCATATTCGATTGACCGGTCCCTGGCTTCGGCCCAAAGTTATTCGTATTTTCCACCTCCAACAGAGATCACCTCACGTCAAGAAGTAACACCACATGAACTAACAAATGATGTGGAGGCTAAATGGAGATAGGTATGAGTAATGTAATGCTAATGCTAATTCACTATGGAAAACCATCAGTAGAGGTTTACAAGGAAGGTCGTTTGCATTTTGACCACCCTCACCTTGCCTGCCAGAATATCATTGCATGCTGAAACTACCGTTTACACTGGCTACATTTCATTATCAGTTTACACAGTGCCTATTGATTCAGTCTCTCTATAAGAAGGCCGTTCATGTCACGAGGCTCCGGACCGAGTAGTTGCATGTACAGGTGATTGTACACACTGGTCTGCTGTCATGATGTTGTAGTGGCATGTCCAGCATGCGTCGTCCACCGTCACCACCTCACGTCAGCTGCCGACGGCCGGATACTGGACCCCTCTGCCGAAGAAGCACGCGGGGCAGGTCGTCCCGGTCCGTGACGAACAGCGGCGGCAGCAGGTTTCGGGGCACAGTCCCCACACGCTGGCCGCCGGCCTGCAGCGGTACCCGACCAGCGCGGCCAGCATCAGCTGCACCCGATGCGGCTGAGGACGCTGTCTGTCGTACTGCTGCAGGCCGAACTATTGGCCCAGGCCCAGCAGGCCCAGCGGCCGGCCGTCTCGTTCCGCATGACCGTGAATAGCGTCCCGACTGCGGTCAGGTTGAAGGCGTTGCGGTTGCAGAGCGTCACGTTTGATAACTAGAATGTCTTGTTGACCAGCAGCTTGACGTTCATCTGGATCGGTTGGCGAACAGGTAGCCAAGCCGCTCGTGTACAGAGTAGGCGAGCGCCGCCACGAACACGGCGAGCAGCATTAGCCAGACGACACGCCGGCCAGCGCCTACAGACGAGTCGAAGATGATCCGGATGGCTGGGAGGCGCACCTTCTGCCACGACTCATTGCGAGGCTCCTCCTCGGAAATGGAGCGTTCGTCCGGCTCGTACTGGGCCCGAGTGACTGACCGGTGAAGGCGGCCGCTGTCGACCGGCATCAGACCGCCTCTGTCCGGCATAGCCTCGCTGGTGCTGTAGGCTGACCGCACGCTGGGGAACCGTTCCTGCTGGTCGCTCCTCATGCTGGGGAACCGTTCCTGTTGGCCGCTCCTCATACTGGGGAACCGTTCCCGCTGTCCGCTCCTCACGTTGGGGAACAGTTCCGGTGTGACGTCTTCATCGCACCTGTTAAATCTCGCACAGTGTGACATACCGTCTTTGGTCGACCGATGTGGAGTTGGCAAAAGCTGAATCATCCTGTCTTGTCGCAGGGTTGCCATCCCCTGGCGACCTATCATTCAACACAGCCACTCCGCTGTTGCTCTACACAATCAACCACTTCGTGACCCAGCGATACAGCCCTCGAAGACAAAACGTTCGCCGCATTGGTTAAGCCTATGCCAGCGCGTGGTTCACGCATCCCGTGCGCAGATCACTGACTCCTGTTGATTCAGTCACTAGCCAACAGTCAGCCTAGAGGGCCAACCAGCCGCGGTTGGGCAGACACTGCGTCCTCACCGGCTGATTCGCTGACGACTGGATGACGTCACGCTGCACATGGCGGTGGACGTCCGCTGGTGATGTCGTCTTCGCTGTTGTATCCGATGTCGCCCGATGGGCGCGGCTCGAGTGGGCAAAAACAGCCGCCGGCGTCGACGCAGACATTTCTAACGTTTGCTGATTTATTATTCGGAGATCTTGTGACGACAGATAGCCTATGCAGATCGTTTCTTGGCTTCATCGGCTTTTAGGATTTTTTGGTGGTTCTCTTGCGTATATATTTTGTCTCTATAAATGATTAAGTATAATTTTGCGGCGTAACCCAAGTATAACTCAGGTACCGAGGCTTGGGGGGACACGGAAAAAATAATGGGGACAAATCGCTACTTTTCAGAAATTGGGGGACATTCCTCCCCCCCCCCACCCAATGGTTACACCCATGACAATATGCACCGGCTTCTTTCCTAGATAGTTGTGTAATCTCACACCCTTAGCACGACTTCAAGATAGATAGTCCACGTGGCAAGTGTGTGTCTGTTATAATGCAGACAGGAAATGTGCAGCTGCAAGGTTTTCGTTTCATGTTGGTAAGGAGGGGCCCAATTCAGTATCGACAACATGTGTTCTGCTACATGCGCTTATAAACGCCACGGGTCATGGATCGAGATTCCCTTTACACCGCTCACGACGGCTGTTTCATTCCACCCCATGCACACCCTTCCTAGTAGGACAGTGGTAGTGGTAACGGGGTTGAGGTTATAGGGGTGTAATATGATCGGCTACGGGGTGTGATATGATCGGCTACAGGGGTGTGATATGGTCACACACATGCATTTGTACATCTCGGTGCTGCAGTATAGCTGTCAGTGGAAAACTGCGGCATATGGTGCGTTCCATGACAGATCGACAAAAAATGTATAATTTTTGCACCCACTAAATTGGACCAAAATTGCTGTACCTGGTAGTCTTGTGCTTGGAACAAGCCCGATCTGACTAACGGTTCTGGAGTTATTGCCTACTGCAGCTTTTTGAGGTGACACAAGAAGAGTATGTTTGGCGATTGATATCTCATCGATAATGAAGATAAAGTGTGACATATTATGCCTATGAGAATTTAAAAAAATGATTAATGAAAACATCCGTGATAAAATGTCAACATGTCTCACGTTTGACCTCATGACCCCATGACATCGGGGCCATTGAGATTGATAAGTTTTATGGCAAAATGCAAACGGGCATGACGTGGCTGCCATGTACAACCATATAAAAGTGCGTTTTTCTTTGAAGTATTCCATATAGGCCTCCGTTCTCGGTGGTTTCTATGTTTTGTTTTCCAATTTTAGGAACGGGCGGATTTTGAGTAAGTTGTCTCCCATTAGACACGTCCCATTGCAGCTCCAATCAAACAATGACATAATCAGGGATGATATGAAAACATTTGCTTGACAAAAATATTGGAAACTTATTGATGTAAGTCTCATGGTTTGCTTTAAGAAACGTCACAAAGTTTAAAGTCACCCATTACCGACAGGTTGAGTTTTGGAGTTTACGGGCACTTCAACTGCATCGATCATGCAGCTTCCATATCATCGCCAGTCAAAGAATGTCTTATGCACGAAGGCCAGTCGACGAGACAACTGCATGTGAAGGGGTTGATGTACGTGTGATATCATGCCGTGCTACGATCCTCATTTTGGCATGCGTAAAAGCAAGCTAATGAAGTGCGGAAGCGGGGGAGCCGTCCGAGATCATCAATTGGTAACTCGTCTCCTAACACTTCCCTCGGGAGAGACGGGTACGTCCAAAAGCGACGCATTTGCTCATCTGTAGCTGGGCTGTAGATAATCAGTACGTGTCTCATTGACAGTGCACCACATGACACATTGAAGACAGCGGACTGCCACCGCCGGTCAGAAGGTATTACCGTTAGACCATACATAGGCCTATCCGGCCCCTGTCAATGTTCATTGGCAGCGGGGACGTCATCTGGGCGCTGATTTGGGTTCAGCAGATTATCACGACAGCAATAAATGGTACTTTTCCGCGTACGTTCCTGGCTAACAAGTATACGTAAGTGGTGCAAATTATACGTCATCTGAGAGCTTGTTTCATGGTATTTCGATAATCATGGGAGACTTTCACACGAATGTGTTAGTTATTGTGTAAAGTGGTGTACTTTAGACCCATGTCATATCCATCAACACTATTTAACTTAAGCGGGCCGGGCGACTCGGTGTTGGTAGCGCAGTTGGTAGCGCGTCGGTTTGCCGACTCGGAGGTAGCCGGTTCGAGCCTGGAGGCCGGCAGCTTTTTGTGCGCGTCTTGGGAAGTCCTTCTAATAAGCGACAGTTAATTAAGACACTGTTCACATGGGACGATCTTTTTCATAAAGAGAAGGGAAATATTCTGCTATATTCAATATTCAGATATTCTGCGAGGCTGGGGTTCTGCCACCTTAAATTTATGGTTGGGCACTTCTTCTAATCAGCCAGGCATAGGAAATACGGAACACGTCACCGCTTATGGCAGTGTCCAGGCCCACAGTCCCTTCCTGACACGGGCGGCGGACCATCGCGGGTGGGACAGGAGTCAGGATCCCCTGAATTTAATCATTTGTGGCACTACGGCAGTGCATTGCAAATATTGAGCTAAAAACTAACGGTTGCCCTTTCCCCTCCCACCAGTACACGCCGACCAACATTAGTCCTTGCTCCTCGAGGTGTGCATATAATAACAGTACATGATTATCAAGGTGACAAAACCAACAATTGTGCATGTTGCCGAACAGTCAAATGACTGGACCCGAGCTGCAGTCAGAGCGATGCCAGTTCTAAGCTCGGCTCCACGCCTTTTACGATACACGGCGTACACACGCCACGAGGACTGCGACAAGCATTGCTTTGACAGGAGCAGACGTTTGCTAAAATATTTCGGTAACGATCCTGAACTT
The DNA here is from genome assembly GCA_034440575.1 of Imbricaverruca yamaguchii. NCBI lineage: Eukaryota > Metazoa > Arthropoda > Thecostraca > Neoverrucidae > Imbricaverruca > Imbricaverruca yamaguchii. The sequence continues at coordinate 471,747 of JAOTOL010001379.1, forward strand.
TCTGGAGTGCCGGCGCAAAATAAAAAATCACGCTTATCGTACCATGAACGCTCGATTTAGATTCGGCAACAACTTTGTGGAACCCCGTAAGCGCTAAGACGGATTTTAGATGCCCGCATGAGGATTTCGGTTCGATTATAATGCATTGTCAAAGGCTTAACGCGGAACTTGGCAAGATTGGGGAAGCATCCCCGTTCATTCCCCACCGTGGCTTTGCCCATGTTCGCACACCGTTATTCGGCATTTTCAGTCGAAGTGAATTGGCTGCGTCGCTGATGCAATGTGAATCAAACTTCTGTCATGCATGCAATATTCCAGGGGTAACAGCAATTTCTATGCCAGACCAACTTGGAAGCAACTTTAATAACAGCTTAATTTGTGGGTGGAATGGAAAATTACCATGTAATACCATACATCTTTTTAATTGAATGTGCTCTATTTTCAACTTAAGAAAATATTTTCCTTTCAAAGTATAATTTCTTTATTCACGTCGTGCAACCTGAAGTGCCACCGCGGTAGCTCAGTTGGTTAGAGCGCTGGTCTGTGCTGGTCTCCCCTGTCCTGGCAACACATGGTTCGAGTCGCTTCGCGCGCTCGCGTTTAGCCCCCGGCCGGGAGTGTGAGTCGGCAACTGGCCCGATAAGGCCGGGGACGAGCTACCGGGTGGCCGTGTCGGTGTATTGACGGCACGTTAAACTTTCGATTAAAATTATCCCGTTGAAAAGGAATTCGTGGATCGGGTGGTGGGGCGAGGGTTCACGCAACAAGCTCTGCTTAGCAATAGAACCCTGGTTCCTAAAGCCACCCCAGCAACAACTGGGACTAAATTTTAAATAAATAAAAAATCACGCATTTTGCAGTACAGCACGACATAAATACGGCAACAAAAGTTGTTTATCAATCAGACTTTAATACGAGGAGCATGCATCTGGAGAAGACGAGACTGCCAAGATTGAGGAAGGCCCTCACTCCCACTGCCCCAGGGCAAAAAAAAATGGTTTCGTGGTTGTCGTCCAAATCTGGAATAGGCTTGATGGTTGTCACCTTTTGTGCAAACGATAACATTATGCTACATGGCCCGGAACAGGGGTTCCCAACTTGGGGTAATGCGCTGGCTTGTGGAGGGGTCGGGGTGGGGTTATAGCGTGGTTTCGTCAAACCTCGAGTATGGAGAGTACTGTGTACATTTACGAAAAACCTGTGCACATATATCGGCAGGAAATACTACATGTTCTCAACCTTGAAAATGAACTTTGGTTATGAGGCATTCTGGATTTGATACGGGGTAATCACGAGGTTGGCCTAACCCAAAGGGGGTAATGATAGCTTGAAAAGGTTGTGATTTCCAGGACCTATAATAAATTGCGTCGATTACCTTTATACAGAATATCTTGCCGCCAATTTCCTTTTCGGCAATTCGGCGTCGTCAATGCACCCATGGTTTGCAACACTGTCAATGCACCCATGGTTTGTGAGCCTTAATAATGCAAGGGCTTATAGGTGTCGTGAATTTAAGCCGGCTTAAATAATAAAAGCCAGTTTAAACTGGCTTAAATTAATAAAAGCCACTGGCTAGCATAAATTCAATTGAAGCCAGCTTTTTTTCCATCCCTAAATATAGGTAGGTAGGTACCTACCTACATATAGGGATGGCAAATTTAAGCCACCTGGTGGTTTAAACCAGTTTAAACCAGCCGGCATAAATTAATTTAAGCCACCCTGGCTAAAATTATGTTTCGGATTTGGCTGGAGTGCAGTGACAAACAAAAGTTAGGGAAGCATCAATTATTCCAAAATGTGCTACACTCCATTTTATTTATAAACAAACACTCCCTAGAATTTCCCAAAACTCTGGCTGGGTTCCAGGTATGCACTCCACAAGTCAGATTTTTACCCATTGGGTACCTAGTCATTGTATAGCTAGGTACCTATTTTATGTTAGCTTAAAAGTAACTATATGAGCCAGACCAATTTGTGATGTTTTTGACATAGCTTTCACATTGTCTTACTGATAATAGTATATGTAGGTAGGTATCTACCTACCCACATTCATAGATAACAGTAAGCAATCCGTTTGCTTATTGTTTGCTACAGTCAGCAATCTGTCCACCTATTGCACATTTTGCACACATTGTCAACTATTGCACACCTTTCATGACATTGGATGGTAGCACATTATTTCCTGTTGGCACTAACACTTGTGGAAGTGGAGCATTAGATCCATTAGATGCGCATTAGATAAGCTTCAAAGCATTAGATGATAGGTGAATCAACCTAGTGTCCATACTTTGGGCTAGATATTATCTGCAGAATCTTGCTGCAGAAAGACTTAGACGAGCTTGTGAAGTGGTCCCAAAAATGGCAAATGAAATTTAATTTTGACAAGTGCAAAATCATGCATGTAGGTAGGTAGCATATCAAGGCTCCATACTTGATGGGTGGGCAAGCACTATCTGTGACTCAGCAGAAGGACTTAGGTGTTATTTTGAACACAAAATTGGGGGCATCAGGAAGGCACTAAGAATGCTTGGGGCAATAAATAGGAATGTATCATACAAAAGTGAGGAAGTCATCAGGAAGCTTTATTGTGCATATGTTAGGCCACATCTGGAATATTGTGTCCAAGCTTGGTCCCCTAGTTATGAAAAAGATTGTTGGCTTTTAGAGAGAGTACAAAAGAGGGCAACAAAAATGGTGAATGGTATGGGCAACCTGGCATATGAGGAAAGATTGAAGAAATTGAATATGTTTTCACATAGATATAGAAGGCTGAGAGATCTCATCGGGGTCTTTCAATTTGTACATGGTCAGGAACAGGGTTATCTCAGGGAACAGGGTAGTAGAACACTGGAACCAGCTGCCAAAAACCATTGTCAGTAGCAACACACTGAACATCTTGAAGAACAGCATAGACAATCATTACAAGAATAGTGGGCTTGTTTTTCTGTATTCCAGGGAGAGTTGATCAACACATTTGGTGGACAACTGGTTCAGTGTACAGAGTGCAACCAAGAAGGGCCCTTGTGGTTCATAGTTGCACTGATCTTTTATCTCTTTATGTCTTATCTCCCTAAATGCCAGTAGTTGGATGTCAAAATCCTGGCATTTACAAATACCATTTCTAACTACCAGCATCCAGGGGGCTACATGTTAGACCGACTGTACCTAATGGGTAAACATCTGGCTTGTGGAGTGCATACCCAGAACCCAGACAGAGTTTTGGGGAATTCTAGGGAGTGTTTTTTTGCAAATAAAATGGAGTGTAGCACATTTTGGAAATATAATTCATGCTTCCCTAACTAATGTCCATCACTGCCCTCCAGCCATACCAGAAATATAATTTAAGCCAGAGTGGCTTAAATTAATTTATGCAAGCCAGTTTAAACCATGGTTTAAACCACCAGGTGGCTAAAATTCGCCATCCCTATATTGTATGCATTGCCACCAACTGCAGTGCCATGGCTGCTGAGTGGGCACCTACACACCAAAATATATCTTCTAATTACATTTAGGTGGCTATATTTTACTCAAATGTAATTCATATACCAAGAGCTTGATGGTTGACAAGAGCTTTTCACCTGAGCTTGATGGTTGATGATCCAGTGCTGGCTTGCAAGTCCAGTCAAATCGCCTGCCAGGGCCAAAATGGCTATCTTGCAGTACTCTTAACACTGGTAGACCTGGGTGCTGTACTTTTGAATGTTTGTAAATGCTCTGTGCAGTACCTTTCCAATCGCAATGTCCACATCTACAGGATGACCTTACTATCTTTGTCACCCTTACGCCCTGACCCTGAATAGTTTGTTTCTGGAGTCTGTTTAAGACCGAACCACTTCATTTGACCTCATATAAGTCAGAAAATGAAGAAGAAAAAATCGTTTGATTAACACTCCAGATAATTCAAACTTGGTAGTTTTATCTTGCCGCACTCATTCACCACTCAATTATAAAGAACAGTGATCAATTCCCTATTTCACTCTTCCACGCACATCGTCGCGTTTAAAAGGGAAATGGACGGATTTGAAAGCGAGGGAATGCGCGTAAAATAATGATATTCTTCTAGATTCTTTCCAACGATGTTAATGAAATTAAAAATATTATCGTACATCCCATATGAAAAAAGGATTAAAATTGAAATTGTTTTAAAAAATCAGCTAATGTTATACATTATTAATTGCTTAACTTAGGTGTAGTGTTGTTTTAGTACCCGTGGTCTAGTCGCTTGCCTCCAAAGCCGCTGAATATACCATAGCTGGGTACTTTCGTAACGCTGCCATCGAGTGGTACCGGGACGAAGACAACCACCGGCGACCAGAAGGCATGCCATTGGCTCTGTGCTAAACGGGAGACAATTTTATCGTCGGCGGTCGTCTGAACGATGGAATGGTTGTCTCGACGATACTTTGTTGCCGTTGAGTCATTTTTTTTTGCCGCTGAGTGTACTAGATACTAGATACTAGAAACCCAAAAGCCTACGATAGGAATGAAGAAATGGTAGCGTGGCGGTGGGTGGTAGAGGTCTGCACGGTATAACATTTATAGAGGTCTGCACGGAGTGACCTTTCCAGTCCCGGTCCAACCCGATTCGTTTCACTCCTGCGTACCTTGACACTGATATCGTGACGTAGTCAATTTTATGTATAGTAGGTACCATTTATATGATTTGACATATAATATTTATAATGAGATGGAAATGTGGTCGCCAAAAGTCCCCGTTCGTGGTTGTCGTCCACGACGACAGAACGATACGATTTTTTAGCCCTGCACTGCCCATTGTTTCTCGGTTGTGTACTCTGTGGTGGAAGTGAACGTGCATTTTGGGCGCATGGACTGCGTTCGTCATTTTGCGCACTATATATATATATATATATATATATATATATATATATATATATATATATATATATATATATTCCGGCGCCCAACAGAGTGCGTATTAAAACGATATATTGAGGAAGCACAACGCAAGACATATATTGGGAGAAGCAAACACATGAAGCAGAAAAAAAACCTTGGGTTCCTTTACGACGCAATTAACTGCTAGGCCATATAGCGTCGCCAACTTCTCAAACCGATTGGTCGCGGGTGGACTCGGTAATTCCGCTGGTTGCGGGACTCGAACCCATAATCTTGCGGTCAAGAGCCCAACACCCTACGGACTAAGCTACCGCGGCTCCACCAAACGCGTGACATAAGAGGTTATCGGTAGCAGGTGCAGATAAGCCACGGTACTTAATGAGATTGCATTGCGGCAATGCATATTATACCTAACATTACAGTACGTACATATCTGGCACCTTATAAAATCGGACGAACTGGCAAGAATAAATGGAACATCCTCATCGTGACATCTGTGGCTGAGAACAACTCGACATGCATACATACACAGACTACTCACGAGCACCGAAGTGGGACGATGAGTACGTGTAAACCTACAGGCTACGCTCCACCGACTTCACAAACACAGGCACATATTAGTTGTTGAGCTTGACATTCACTCGGTGCGACTGCAACACGCACGTTTAGTCTCGTGTATTATTTGTTTTTTGGATTATTTGAATTATTTGAAACTTTCAATGACCTTTGGATGTCTGCTGAGATCGTTGGGTTCTTGGGCATGGTGAACACAAAACGCTGCATCCATCTCTCTGAATGTGTGGAAGAATTACTCTGTGGGAACCGTCAGGCCGCTAATGCTTAGGAGGCGAGTCCAGAACGCTTATCGTGGTTCATCTTCGGGATACGCAAATGGGTGTCCAGCGATCGGTCCGCTGGTTTCTTTCTGGCCATGGACCAGGCCACACATAATTCCCCCCCCACCACCGCCACGATTAGCATTTAACATTCCTTCAATTCACATCTTTACCTGATGTAATTTGCCACCAGCACCAGCACCAGCACGCTATTGGTATAGTCCAAAACTAGAATATAATTCAGCAGTATTCTGGAGTAAAAAAGCGCTTCCGGTATATGACGTCACTTGGCGTAGGTTTTGTCTAGTTTCAACTAACTATACTACAACAGCCAACTTTGGAGTACCTGTTATCTCTAGTTATCTTGGGCTTATCTACCTGTGACGACGTACTATTACTTCTGAACATCTAGTGGTCTGGTAATGGAAGCATCTGACCATGCCGGCCTCACAACAAGAGCAATGCCTTCATTCTACCTGTAGGCATCATTTGCATGTACGAACATTGGAATCTGTATTGTAATGCGAACACAGGCGTTCTTCTTATGGTATGAATAGAGTTTTCACAAGCTCCCTGTGGTTTCATTGCTCACGTGTTTGGCTCTCCCTGCATATTGCACATTATTGCACCTTACTGCACTGCACTAAGCAATGCACAATCGAACCACGATGAGGTAGAACAACGAAATAAACATCAGATGAGTATAACTTGTTTTTCCAATTAACCTATTTGTGGTTCTCCAATGCAGATTCTTTAACAACGATGGAGTCTGATCATTTTCGACCATACTAACATCACAACAAGAAGTACAATATTGCTTTATTTTCACGTGCAGAGCTTCATTTATATGGACGTACATTCGAACACCAATTTAAAGCCACTCCTTGCTCCTACCATGCATATAGGCTGTACTCGGGAGCATCACTTCATGTTAGAACAATTTCAACTTGGAAACTTCACACACACCTCCGCACCTCTGGAAACTCCACTTCCACACCTCTGATAATGTGAGGATGCTCACGTTTTCAATGGGGCTTATCGATACTTGAGGAACACTTTTGTTTTGCTATTCGCTTTGCATGGCGACGATAAGCATCGACACAGTGACTATAACAATTGTTTGTAGCGTTTATATACGTCGAAAAAAATCACCACTTCCTCTTTCCACCAGTGTTTTCGAATAATGATACGTATACTGTTTTGCTCTCCCAAGTCTGTTATCGTTTCCTTCCAAATGTCAACCCTTCAGTTGTCCGCCAGCATCAACGTCGGCGCCTTTATCTCCCTCGGAACCGCTGCAAGGCTGGAGGGTATTGAGCTATGTAAGGATGGGGAGTAGGGATATATGTACGAAGTACGGATGGGATGAGAGGGAAGAAGCGCGAGACAAATACCCCGGCTTTTGTTCGTCTTTAGCATCAAGTCATCAGCAATCCACAGAGACGCAGTGTTATTTTCATCACAAAATGATAAGCCTGTTTAACCTGCCTGCCCGGTCGTTGACACAAATGGATCCAAATATTTTATTATAGTTACCTACCTACCTACCGCGCCAGATGCAATATGTAGGTAAGATAACATCATTCGGATCGGGTTGCGATGTTTCCATGTGTGATATTATTAAATACATATTAGTTTTCCGGAATTACAATTGTGTCGCTATGTGTAAATATAGCCATGTGTGGCCTGTCGGAAAATATGGACCTTCAATTTCGTGATGGTTTTTAAGGGAAACTATAAGATCTACGTACACAAATTGATTCTTGTTTTTTATTAAAGAAAAACGTTTTCAACCCGTCCGTATTTCATATCCAACACAAAATCGATATCCGTTAGCATCGACACGATAAGCATCGCCACAGTGCCACTGTGTCGATTGTGATAGTCGGACTTTCACAATTGTGTGCAGCGTTTCATGTACGTCGAAAAAAAATCATCATGTCCTCTTTCCACCAGGCGTTTTCGAATACTGATTCGTATACTGCTCTGCTCTGCCAAGCCTGTTATCGTTTCCTTCCCGATGTCAACCACTCTGTTGTCCGCCAGCATCAAGGTCGGCGCCATCATCTCCCTCGGAACCGCTGCAAGGCTGGAGAGTATTGAGCTAAGTAAGGATGGGGAGTAGGGATGTATGTACGAAGTACGGATAGTGTGAGTTGGATAGCTAAAAAACCGTTGCCCGAATCGGACTGAAATTACAGCCGTATTCAGAGCCAAAGACTAACTACTATGCGAGTAATTTTGATCTCGACCAAAATGTATGGGGTGAAGTGCATTCGTCGATCCGTTACCGAACGCACCAGATGGCAAAGGACGGTGTCGTTCCAAAATACTTCTGGGTTGTCTGTTCGGTGCCCCCAGATTATTAAAGACAGATGCGTTATATTATTTCCTTCATCAAGGAATTTTTCAGCAGCCATCAGAACTTCACATTTTCATGGCAAGTCACTAGAATGTGAAGGTCAGAATCGGTCTGATGTAATTTAGATTGCCAGATATAGCCATACTTGCATGTATTTTTCAACAGACGTTTATCAAGCACCGTTCACTTTACGAGTTTGCACTGTCTGTTCGGACAAAGTGATGCAACGCTAAAACGCAGTGATACAACTGCTAAAACCACTTGGTCTTGCTTGCTTGGATTTTGAGGATATGTTGAACTTTGTCTCTATTAAGATGATATTGTTATGAGATAAACTAGGGTGAAGACGATGCATTAGGTAGATTTACCTGGAAACTGCACCGGATGAGGATTAAATATTGCCATTTTCACCATCAAGAAAGGACACATAAATATGATCTAAAATCGAATAAAAAGTTGCATAAAAAGTCTCCACAATTGGTATTGGATATACGAATGCAGTCATCTCTACTGTCTCAGTCTATGTAATGCCTGTTGGTTTGGTCCTAGCCATCAGTAACGAACTCCGTGTGTGTCTGTCTGTCTTGCCCACAACTAGTAATATTACAAGTCTGTTAATAGTTCGTCATAACACTTGTGTGGGTAGGTTCGGAGATTACTCATTGTTATATAAACAACGGAGGAAACGTGGCTGGGGAACTCTTGCACACTGGTAAAATTGAACGTTTCAAAAGTTTCAAGCAAGCTGTTCATTTAACGGGCTTTCAGTTGACTCGGATAATTGTATGCCCATGAAGTGGCAACCTAGTCTCCCAGACGCTTTGCTGTATTTTATGTTTCTCTTGAACATCACATCAATTGCAAGCGTGTCCCACCAGCAGGTTAAGTGGCCCAAATCTGCCATACAAGCATAATTGAGGACGGGGTCAATTAAAACGAGAGCCAGAGGGCCTCTCAAATAAAATGCACGGAACGGGCAGGGACCGTGGGCTCGGCCCATGTCCCTAATATCTCAGATAATACTGAAGCTATATGCACGCAATTTGGAGGGTAGATTACGGATGTAGTGAAATACAAATTGCATGACCCTAGGCATTTAAGGTCAAATAAGGTCGTGTTCAGCTACCTCACCGCACCGCCGCTCTACAGTACCGACGAAGCCTTTGTGACCTGGAACGCTCGCCGGCCGCCGCGAGGTCGGTCGTTTTAGCACCCACACAATTCCTAAATTTACTAACGGATATCGATTTGATTTGATTCACTTATGGATTTTTAACGAAGTTACAAGATTGCATTACAATATCGCCGCCTGCTTATGAGATAATGCTTTTTTTAACAGGAGTAGCGGGCGGATTCCACTCCATCCCCCTTATTCGGTGTGCGTGTGAGACAGTCAAATACTATATCTACATCAGTCCTGTAGCACTTTGCCCCCACCCCCATATAATGTTCATAAAACAACACCTATGTGCAAGACTCGTGCCGCAGGTTACTCTCCTCACACTAAGCATTGCAATAGTTCACGCCCAGAGTTTGCAAACACCAAGAAGTCAAAAATTGTCCTACATCAAAGTAACACACGAACATTGAAGTATCTTACCCAATTACTCACGGGTACCTATGTCCTCCCAAGTTATGGAAGAGTACACACAGTGACATCATGCGGTCCGCTCTGGCACTAGCAACTAGCTGCATATATAGATGGCTCCACTGCGGCACTAACACTGGACCATTGAAGCTATCCAGGGGCCCAGAAGTTTATTTCACCCCAACTACAGCTCCACGAGCTTAGCCGTAGGATGCTGCAGGACTATACCCATTGGTCGCACCTCCACGGATTGAATCAAGCCGTCGTCGCATGGCTTAACGCCTTCAACTTTACCGAATGACTACTGAACTCGAGGTGCACTACGGTCAACCAATAAAACGTCACATGGCTTCAGGTTTGCTCTACTTCTAGTTGCCACGGCCGGCCTCTCGTATTGCACGGAGTGTTCAGTGCTATTTGCATGCACACTGCCTGTTACCAAAGCTCTCTGATCCAAGACTCGCCTTGCCACTTCTGGAATTATTCATTTATTCATTCATACATTTTCATTTGTTTTCAGGATAGGGAAAAACAAAAATGATCTTAACCCCCAAGCTCTCCATCGGACTCATAATCGGATTTTCCTCCACTGACCACAGCCGACGACCACCGCTCGAACACGGACTTAGCCACCTGTTCCCTCACTTGATGCAACTGTTGATGACTCCTGCCAGACTATTCCTCTGTGTGACGTCATGACAGCCATCTGTACCTCGCTGACACCTGCTAGTCCCAAGACCACGAGCACGTCTCACGACCGGGACCAAACAATCACCCCACATCGCTAACCTACACTCGAACCAGTCCATATTCTCTCAACCTGAACCCATCCAATCTATCGAACTCTGCCTCGACAGTGCTGGCTCGTACTTAGTTCCTCAAGCCCGTCGAGGAAGCCGTTTCCTTCCGTCGTGTAAACGTCTTCTGGCCAGCCAAACAACTTATCGCCATCTGCTACTCCTTACCCAATCCTGACATCGAAGCCCATTCCAATGGAAATCTCGTCATCAAAACGCAAGCCGAAGATCAAACCAAAGCCCTTCCCCAGAGGTGCAAAAAGTATCCTCTTACATTCCATGGAGGGTAACAGATAGACCTGATAACGCAACTTATTAGTAACACAATCTCGTCCAGAACATTAGTAGCCCCCCAATGTGTTCAAATGGATGCTTCATGCAAATGAAGATGTTTACCAAAATTGTTTTTCTTAACTTTGAAAAATTGTAGCAAAGGTGAATACAGAAATTTTAGGTGGGTGAGGCACTTGTTTGGAGTAGCACCATTTCGTCGGAGGGCCATAACTGCGAAAGTCCCCGGAACGACGCATTCACTAGAACATCCTTGAACGATGGAGGAGGTGCACTCAAGCATGCTGTAGTGGCGACTTTTCGTCTTAGCCTTAGTCCCTTTCGACCTTTCCTTCAACGGTTCAGCCTTTGGCTGGGAAATCCCTGGAGTGGAAGGTTGGCGGCTGCACTTGAGCATTCCTGGAGGGGAGCCACCTTGCCGTGCGGAGGGGATGCATGCCTCCATTGCTTCCCACCCTCTGTATCCGCCTCTGATTATAGGATATTGTGGGAAATTACTTCATGTTGTGGTAGCAACAGTTCGGATAAACCACATATCGTATATTATTTTTACCGTAGGTCATTCTAAAAGTTGATCGGTCAAAAGCAATGAAACGTAAGCTGATTGGTGCGATGGTTGAGATAGGATACCTCATTGAAGAAACTGATGGTCCCTTCACCCCCTCAAGTAGTTTGCCCCAAAACAAAGTATACCAGGTATCTAGCGATAAAACATGCACAAACATTTATTTACTTCCCCTACCCATTAATAGGTAGGCAGGAGTGCCTTTCCATACCCGTGCGACCTAATTACGTTAAATTCCAAGGGTGAAAAGCAGGTCGTGGAAAGCAAATCAAGGCAGGTCAAACCACTCCCCGCTCCTGTTTCTTGCTGGACAGATCCCGCCACCAGATATTAGTAAAAGATGTTTCTGAAGCCCTCTTAGACAGTTAGCAATGCTAGTAAGGTTTTCGAGGGCTCCACGAAAATAACTGCTATAGGTGTTAATGGGAAATAATACAAAATCATAATCTTGCACATGCATCTACTAAACTATTGCTTCATTAAGGAGAAAGGACAAACCAAGTATGAAAGAGAAGAAAGAAAAGAAAACATGATTCTTAAGCGAAAATATCCGAATGATGCCAGATCACCATACATAGCACATTACTATTACCAACATTCAATGAAAAAGTTCATATTTTCTCGTAACGTATTGTCTGATGTGTTTCTTCAAGACGATTGTACTCCTAAGTACATCGTCAATCCTGTGGAAGTCAGAGCAGATTATTTTATTCCAGGCTTTTGGTGCAATAAAGGGTAATGAAAACATTCTATAATTGATATCAGAAAAGGGTATTTGAAAATGTTGTCTAACTCTGAGGCAACCTTGTTCATGAAGTTGAAACATTTTAGAAAGAGGTACTGGTAATGATTGATTTAGAAACCTAACATGATGTAAATACATTGTTCATCAACTATGTCCAGAAACTCTAGAACTCTATGTTTAATTAACAATTTATTTGTATGGTATAAGTACGGTTTCTTGTCAAGAATCTTAATACCACGCTTCTGCAGCTTAATAATCTTGTGGAGCTTAGAGTGACATGTGCTTCCCCAGACAACAGTACAGTGATTTAGATATGGCAATATTAAATAATTATACAGAAGAAGCAATCCACAAGCTGACAAAAAGTACCTAGACTTGCCTATAATTCCAATATTCCTGCTAGGTTTTCAAGACAGCATTTATATGGCTCCTCCATGTCATGTCTTCATCAATAAATACACCTATATATTTTATTCAGCTATGCCTTGTAATATTGGAAGTATTTACTTTGACATTAAGGTCATGGCATGGTTTCCTGGAAAAATTTGATATCCAGTCTTCTTAGCTTTAATAGATAATCTGCTGGTATGAAGCCATGCAACTATTTTGGGTATTACCTCATTTACTTCAGTTTGTACTTAAAAATGATCATTAGCTGTAATAGTTCTGGCAGTATCGTCTGCAAATAGGTAAAAGCTAGCCAAATTAGAAACATTGCAGAGATCGTTAATGTATAGAGTAAATAGCAGAGGTCCAAGAATCGAACCTTAAGGAACACCTTTTGTGATATGTAATGGTTGGGAGATGATGTCATGTATCTTGGTTCTTTGAGATCTATTTGATAAGTATGAGGTTAACAGTTTATATATATTTCCTCTAAACCCAACAAAGGTAATTTTTGGAACAAAATTCTGGTGCTGACGGTGTCAAAAGCTTTTTTAAATCTAGATACAGAGTAGAAACTAATTTATTATCTGCAAGGGATTTAATTACTTCGTTATGCATCAGAGCAATTTGCATGTATGTGCTGTGTTTTTTTTTCTGAAACCAAATTGCAATTGGTGTATGATATTATTTTCATTCAGAAATGATGATATCCAAAGGTGTACTAATTTTCCAACACTTTCGAAAATATTGGTAGCAAAGAGATTCGCCTATGATTAGTAAATGCATTATTTTGAACTGATTTATATACGGGAAATAAAACTGCAGATTTTAACGTATCAGGGAATATTGCAGTGTTCAGACAAAGATTAGTGAAATATGTTTGATGTTGCAAAATACTTCTATATGTTCCAATCAAAATTTTTGTGCTAATTTTATCCACACCTCCACCAAAGGGTTCAAAGACTTAATAATGTCTTCAATTTGAATGGGCGCTAAATGACCTAGTAGTTGGCGCGCCCTTAAACCCAAATAATCAATCAATCTTCAATTTGAGCGTCATTAACATAATTAATATCGTTAATGCTTGCATAATTAGGCTGTGTAAGATGATATAATGGACTGATGTGTGCTGCAGGTATTTTTTCCAACTCACTACCTATCGTTGAAAAAATGTATTAAATTTATCAGGTTTTTGTTCATTTACACAGGTAACCCGAGAGTTATAAAAAAAGCACATTGGAGGATCTGTTTGCAATTCATCATTGTTTACAATTTCATTCAAATACTTCCATGTTTTTTGCCATCACCTTTGCTGTCCTGGAATGCCCTCTTGTAATATAATCGTTTCGCATCCCTAAGCACATTGTAAAGCATGTTCCTATACACTTTGTATTTATTTTCATTCAGTGAAATTGTATTCCTAATGTATTTTGCATTTTGCATTGCATTACTTAAAACGAGACACACCGGTAAACGTGATGTAAAGAACGGGATCCTTCTGCTGGTCTTCCGATATCACAAAAACATTCATATTTTGTGCACTCGATATCTCCCGCGGTCAAGTAATGCGCCTGATATATGTTCAACACATAGGACTAGAGTCCTTATTGATGTGCTAAGTACGCGCTTGCCGTGATCTGGACATGCACTGTTTTGTGCCTACCTTATATACCTTCTGAGATTTGAACCATCCAATGTTTTTTTTAAAATAAATAACACTACGGTATACATGCTTTTGTGTACTTGTGGGTTTAAAGACTTAATAATGTCTGCGCATTATTAACAGAAGGAATATTGCTTGCATAATTAGATTGTGTAAGATAATATAATGGACTGATGTGTGTTGCAGGTATTTTTCAAACCCACTACTTATCGCTGAAAAAACGTATTAAATTTATCAGGTATTTGTTTATTTACACAGGTAGCCCCAGAGTTATCAACAAGGCACATTGAGGGAACTGTTCGCAATTCATTCTTGTTTATAATTTCATTCAAATACTTCCGTGTTTTTTGCCATCACCTTTGCTGTCCTGGAATGCCCTCTTGTAATATAATGGTTTCGCATCCTTAGGCACATTGCAAAACATGTTCCTGTACATTTTATATTTATTTTCATTCAGTACAATTATATTCCTAATATATTTTGCATATAGCTTTTTTTTTGTATTTATTGAACACAGAAGTGCAGGGGTTACCCGTGGTTTAATTTGATTCTTTTTTCTATTGGGTGTAAAAGACATTGTCAGAAAGACAGAAAACAGCTACCACCACCAGCTGCCAGAAAACATTGTCAGTAGCAGCACATTGAACATCTTGAAAAGCAGCAGACAATCATTATAAGAATAGAGGGCTTGCTTTTCAGTATTACAGTGAGGGCTGATTGACCGATTTGTTGGGCAACTGGTTCAGTGTATAGAGTGCAACCAAGAAGGGCCCTTGTGGCTCATAGTTGCACTAATCTTTTATGTCTTTATGTCTTTATGTCTAAAAGTTTTCGATAATTTGTAATAATTGTTTCATATGCCTTAACAAGTTTGTTACCTGCTTGATTAACATCAGTCTCATCTTGAAAGGCTTCCAAGGCACTAATGAGGTGATCATTTAATTCACTGATTTTATTCTCGACTGTCACTGAATCTCTTGTTATACTTGTGCTTTGAATCAATGACAGATTAAGCAAAACTGGAAAATGATGTGATAAATCATGAAGTAGAGTTCCTGAATTGTTCAAGACATTAACATTCTTTATAAATATATAATCCAAAAGAGCACCAGAATTATTACAATTCCGGGTCGCTTTTGGGATGGTTGGGAAAGATTCATAGGAATTTAACATATTCATGAAACTAAGCGTAGGTTTATCTGAGTGATATTTCATAAGATTGTAATTTAAGTCCCCTGCTATGACACATGTACATTTAGTGTTTTTCCAGTGAGTCAAGTATTTTTTCAAGTAGTCCATAAATAAACTGTGGCTCAGGCTTGGAGGTCTATATATTCCCCGCACCCCTCCCCCTAGGAATCTCTTTGCTGGTACACCCAACTTCATTTTGATTTCCAGAAAACTTGTCTCAAAATGATCACTCTCCAGGTCTTTTCTTTCCCTATCCTCATATATATTAGTTACATATGTTGCTGTACCTCCACCTTCACCTTCTTTTCTACTAGATGCAAAGAGATTATAATGTTTTAGGCTAAATTATTGTTCTGTATTTTGTTGAAAATAATTTTGTAAAATAAATATTAGGTTTTCATTTTTCCAGGTTGCGTGTCGAAAGTTTCAACGACATTTCGTTACATTTGTAATAGCTGTGTTTGTTATCCCGCTATGCATGTCTTCATTTCCGCACTATCGGACCAAGTGTGTACATGTCTGTATAAATTAATGTTCGATGATGGGGATGTGTAACGAGGAATTCGGACTTAATATGCGAACGTAAATCTGTTTTAATGGTGTGAGGTATAAATGTAAAATAAAAAGCCGTAACTTCCTTCACTACTTTGCCAAATAAAATACTTCATAGGAATATCACCCAGGACATTCCTGTGTCATATGAATTCGTAGCGTGCGAAGAAAGAATAGCGATTGGAAACGTGCGTTGATCTTAAATCATGCCTCATGTACCTAATTGTGAGTAGCAAGGGACGCTAAAGTTCATTGGAGTCTAGGTTCTGATTAGGAAAACAGCTTGTTCGAGGATTTCCAACATCCAGAACATCATCTCGTCATGGAAACCATAGCCTCCTTCTCTGGCGATTGTTTATTGCTCTTGTCTGTTTATTGGATGATTCACGACGCACTTTATGCACATTTACGGCAAATGGTGCCGCCCACACTGTTTCGCCGGTGGGCCGCCGGATTGGGAAATGTCCCGAGCGGCGTGAGTGTCGAACCCGGGACCTTTGGTGCCCAGAGCCCAACACCTTAACCACTTGGCCATCCCCGCCCCTCTCTGGCGATTGTGAAACCATGCATGTGTTGTTTGGCAGAGTTGAAGCTTATTGATACGTCATACAAATGCCAACACCGGCTGAAGTATTGAAAATGCAGTCTCTAATATCACAAACACGACGTAAATTATCCTCTCCAGACTTATGTCCAACTAACAAACACATTTTCCCAAAGTCCATGATTCTAAGACCTAAATCAAACCATTGTTTTCTTGCAAAATTTAACTCACGTCAATAATGCAATTCATCCAATAAATATACGTCACATCATGCCATTGTGGGTTATCTGTGTTGCATGCCTGTCTAATGTCCAATACTCATCTTCTTTTTAAGGATGGAAATTTCACAGATTCGATAAATATCACTTCTTCTTGGTACCTGAACTGCCTGCACAGACAACTAAAAACTAGCACGCATTTCAAAGGGGCATTCATTCGGAAACACCTAGGCACATGGCTGGGTAAGTTTGCACTTGAAGGTAATTTTTGTATTCTTGGGATTACTTTTGCCAAGAGAATGTTTATGAATGTGGCTGTAGTTGAAACTCATTTCTTCTGAAAATGCAAACTTTTCAGTTGCCAAGCAAATTGACACAAAAAAATGGGTTTGAAGTTGGGTATTCTGGCATACGAAATTATATTTTAAAATACGTAATCCTAACATATATCCTAACATAATCTAGCATATCAGGTCATGCAAGAATAATTGGGGTAAATAAATATTGCCATTTTTTTTATTATGAAAAATTGCACTTGGAAACCTAGTGCAATTTTTGGTAGGATAGGAATTCGGTCGAGGACCAAACCTAGTCGAAACTGTTTTTTTTTTTTAAAGAAAAATATAACTTTAACATTTTGGTAAGCTCAAAGAAATTCCTCTTTCTCCAAATTAAAACACAAATGTGACATAACCAAACCAAACCAAAACTGACACCTTGTTTTCTTCATTGTGCAAAATGTGTGCAAGTGTTGTCTCGTGAATACCTTAACGTGCAAGTATGTGCATGTTGAAGTTCATGAAGTTGAACAAAATGGATTAACGTCATTGTCTACTGACATTGATGCCCCTTGGTGGTTGCCTGGGTCTGCCCGTGATTACAGGATATATATCTGGCAGACTCCTGCCCTTTCTTAAAGCAGAATTCATGGTGGTCATTTATGTGTTATTTAACCTGCTCAACTTCTCACTACATTTCTTTCCATAATTCCACATCTTCATACAAGCTTGTTTTTCCTGTTGCCTCGTGATTTCGTGGACATCATCATTTGGTGTTCCATGTATGTTTTTGAATTATGGACTCGGAGGAAAATGTGTTAACGAGCCTACTCTGGGAGGTTGTGTCCGTCCTATTTCTACTGTATGGGATACACTGTGACTTCAAAGGGAGTTGCGAACCTTATGCCAAATAATAAATCATCGCTTTGTGAATGTGTTACCTCTCAACCTTCAACTTAGAAAATGGGGGAATGCTTCTATTTTTGGAGAGGACAATGCTCTAGATGGCAAAGAACCAGGACCAGTCTGCTTCGTTTAATTCCTGTACCCATGGTGTTGCAATGCAATTTTGGAAGCTTTATTGTCATATTATGGCTTTAACAACCTCGGCTTGTTCTGGTAACGTTCACTTTTTGCAATTAGCACTATCTACATTCACTTTTAGCAACTGAAGTGTGCTGTGACGTAAATTTGCATGTTCTGTAGACACACGGATTTGGCATTCTTAGTTGACGTATTGCAGCTCTAGCATACCCCGTGTTTCAATGCAATTTTGAACCCTTGTTGTCATGTTGTACCTTTGCATAATTGCTAATCTTGCTTATGCATTGCTTTAATGTGCATCTATTTAATATTTATTGCCACCAATAAATAAATGACTGATGAAAATCATTGTTTGTACTCCCAAGAGTAATTAGGCAGTGATCTGCATCTTCAGTGGCGGTACTGTGCGCTGGAATGTAAGCATAAAGAGGTAAATACGCTGGGTATGGCGGCATGTGATAGGTAGCAAAACTGTCTGTTTGAATCAAGAGAGAATATTCCATTGACACATTTTTGCACCTCTGCCCTTCTCCGCAATACTACATTTTGTCACCACCACCACAACATGGTCAATCCGTAACAATTACACTCCACTCAAATCGCAACACCAACAGGGGCACCATCCTCGCGACGAAGCTCCACTTCATGCCTAAAAGATATCCAAGCGGAGCTCAGGCTGAAGAGGGTGACACGTCCGCCGCATCACGTTCTTCAATGATGACCAGAAACGGAACACGTGACCCCTAGTCCTTACCTTTAACTCTACCACTCTTCCCGAGATCCTCCTCGCCGGCTACTTACGATACCAAATCTGTATCTTTATTCCCAATCCTCTACTGTTTTAACCCGAGCCGTCTCGGGGGTGGGTTGATAGCCCCCCCCCCTAAGTTTTTCGGCGGATATGGAAAGAACGGGCGCGACAGCGCGCCAAAATTTGGCATACCTTTTCCCACATCAATTTGACATCCTGATTCAAAAATTTTAGGTCAGGTCATCTAGGGTCAACAAGTTAGTCAAGGTCAAGTGAAGTCACCTCCAAAAAAGTTAAACCAGTCGTCACGCTTTAATGGATACAGATATTTTACTGAAACTTTCAGCTTTTGCTTATCTTTACGGATGGAACAAAACGTACGGGTTGAATTTTCCATTTTTTCGTTTTTGACTACATATCCATTTTGCGTATTTGCCATATTGCAATTCAAACATAGGATTCTGGCTAAAGTAAGCATTTTTTAGTAGAGCAAGTTGACTTCCAACAACATTTCTCGGTCTGCACTACCCATTGGAAAAGGGGATATTAAAGAAAACTTGAAAACTAAAAATTTTGAAAAAAAAATGGGTGGAGCAAAAAAATTGTAGCCCTTGTCGATTTCGCTGTCCTTTTCTCATTCCAAATACATTTTGTTTTTCATATATCCCCAAAGTGAACTCCCCAGAGTAAAAGACGTGTGAAATGTAAGTCGTGAAAAGTCGTGAAAATCTAGCCCCCTGGTGACGTCACTTGTGGGGGAATTTTTTTTTTAGGTGTGGAACCGGACCCTACTCGTCGAGCGCTTTCCAATGACACCTCTTTCGTTTACGTGCGATGCTTACTTTGGATTTTAGAGGGGGGTCTTCAACCGCCCCACCCCCGAGACGGGGTGGGAGCATTTCACAGGAAAGACGGCGCGGGTTAACGGATAAAGGTATTTTAATGAAACCTTCAGCGTGTGCTCATCTTTAGGAGCGAAACAAACGCACCAGAGGAGCTTTTTATCTCTTTCCGTTTTTGTATTACTTATTTCTTTTCCATATTTGACCATTACAGTTAAATCGAAGATTCTGACTAAAGTAAGCATTTTTTTAAGGAGAGTAAGTGGACTGACCAACAACGCTTGTCCGCTCTACTCATGATAAGAATAAATATGAAAGAAAATTGAAAACTCAAAATTTATGTATTTCGGAAAACATGATTTTTGGGTGCGAAAATACTTTAGGGCCATGGTCAATTTCGCCTTCATTTTCTGATTCTAAACGTTTTTTTCTCAAATCTCCCCAAAATGATCTCCCCAGAACCAAAACTATGATGTAAGTCTTGAAAACATAGGCCCCTAGTGACGTCAGTTTTCGGGAACAATTGTGGGTGGCGTCTGGGCCTACTCGACAAGCGCTTTCCGATGACACCTCTTTCGTTTTCGTGCGACGCTCAGTTAGGAAATTATATGGGGGTTGTATCACCCCCAAGACGGAGTGTGAGGATCTGACCGAAAGGACGTGTAGAGTTAACTGCCAGTGCTTGGCCATGACAGCAGAACATGCCGTCAACAAGTCCACTGCACCAAGTGCGATGGACCACCTCATCCAGACTCCACCAGCTCCAAACCAACACACGGACTTAACTGACACACCTCCGACCACCGCATCCTGACTACACCTGCTCCAAACCAACCCACTGTCTTAACACGCGCCCTGGAGGGCCTCGGAAAATTACGCGCACTGGAGGCGGGCGGATTCCGCCCCCCCCCCATACGATCTCGGCTCCTACTGAGGCTAGAGCAACGAAATACGCAGGGTGGATGGGCACGGTAGTGAACACGGTAGTGTGCACATTTCATGACCTTAGCCCAATATCGTCAAGGTCAAATGAGGTCAAATAGCAAAATTTTCTGGTTTTGCGTGGATTGGCTTGTCATTGTTATGGATCGCTGTTATTCTGTTTAAATGTTCCAAAGTTGGCATTAATGATGTTTTGAACATTACTAATCATGCAATATAGATGCCAGATCAGCCATTTGACCTCAGGTCACTTATATAGGAGCACTAGCAGGTCATTACCTGCTCCAGTTACCGGAACCGGGATGCCCACCCGACTGCTCCGTTGGGCGGTTCGGCACAATCGGCTTCGCAAAAAAAGGAGTGAAATACATGAATAAAGCATGGAAACGGTTAGGCACACAATGACAAACAGTAGATTTCGGGATGTGTAGGGAGTAACATGTAAAGTGACATCAATCGCATGACAGTTATTTGCATTTTGGCAACATTCCAGTTGACCAAGTTTGGTTCATTAGCCTGTCATGAACTTGACCTGACTTGACCTCGGCGACCTAACATTACTTTTTAATTATATAGCATAACAAAATACATCAAACAAGTAGCTAGTGTTGACAAGAACAGTTCCCTTTTGCCTATGCATATACGGGAAGCGCATCAGCGCCGATATTTGTGGTCTGGTGCTGCGAATTGTTTTTGCTTTAACGGACCCTAACTTGAACAGTTTTTGGCGATTTTCATTTTTCTTACTTCAAGCAATGCGCTGGTCACTTCCAAGTAGGTACTCAAAAGATGGCGTGTACCGACCTTGACAAGATGGAGTTATGTACGAAAAATCGGAGGGGTGGGCGGATTTAACCGTCTCCCCTCCAGAGCGTGTGTTAACCTGTCATAAACTTGACCTGACTTGACCTCGGTGACCTGACATGACTTTGACACAATATTGCATAACAATGTACATCAAACAAGTCGCTAGTTTTGCCAAGAACACTTCCTTTTTGCCGATGTACGGGAAGCGCATCAGCGTCGATATTTGTGGTCCGGGGCTGATAATTGTTTTTCATTCAGTGACCACTAACTCGAAAAAATTTCGTTCAATTTTCATTTTTCTTGCTTTAAGCAACTCGCCGGTCATTTATAAGCAGGTACACAAACAATGGCGTATGTTGGCCGGTAAAGTCTGGAGTTATCTACGAAAAATCGGAGTGGTGGGCGGATTTCGCCCTCCCTCTCCAGGGCGCGTGTAAACTGACACACCTCTGACAACGTCACCACTTCCAATCTCTGTCCAGTCTAGCGACCGAAAAAAAGGTACGCGCCACCAAGATCACCACCGACGAGTCCTATTCCCGTGCTCGTCGGGCCCTTGAGCCCACCTCCCCCTCCACCAAAACGTACGCCCAGGCAGTTTGGATTAAACACTGCTTCCCCCACCACCACCGCACCCTACCCCTCGCGTCAACACCTTTTCTACTTTAATCCAAACTGACATGATTCCAGACTTAGATGCACTAAAAAAACCTCACATCACTAACCACCCTGACACAAACCACCCAGGCTCGCAACATATAAACCATTTTGGCCAGACACACTCAGATCACTCTTTTGAGGAGTGTCAGGCACCACAGTCATTCGACCGCGGAGCCAACATCTGGTTTACCGTCAGCGGGCCACGGATCGAGCCCGGCGTCCACGTGACCCGGCAGACTCCTCCCAGCTGGCGGGCATCCCTTGCGGCTATGACCGGCTGCCCGTGACCTCCCGAAGATTACCTGTCGGCCGGACGGCACAGGCGGCTCAACCGTGACCGCCCGTTCTCAGTCCGCATGCCAGCCTGACCCCCACGCTTGGCTCAGGCATGCAACGAATGGAGCACTCAAACATGAATGTTCTAAAAATGTCCGGTTTCTTACGGTGGCATTGGCCCAGTGTATTATGAACATGGGCCGAAATGAAGGCGTTCTTTGACATCTTCGTACGCATTTTTACCGGAATTCAAGAAGCATTGTTTTTCCCCACCGATACGTATAATCACATCTTTAGTTACTCTCTGTTCCGCTACGACGAATTCCGAGGACCACTTCGCAGTGGCGGTACGTCACTATACACGGACGATGATTTTACACACGCAAAAATTATACTCCATTCAACTTTACAGGCGGTAGCCTCCACTTTGCGACTACATGGAATAAATATAGGTGTTTGTTCCATCTATATTCCAACACACAGATAATACGAGCAATTTGACACAATTGGAGAAACTCATAGCACAATTCGAACACCCTTTAATTTCACTTGGCGATTTTATCGCTCATAGTCCGTCGTGGGATAGAACGCGTACACTTCCAGACACTCGCAAACGCATTGTTGAACATATCTTAGACATACACATTTTATAATTTCTCAACTCCAGAGAGCTAACTTTTTCACCTCGATCATAGTACAAAAAAAGTGTCTTTGATTTAACAATTTGCTCTCCGGCCCTGGCCAACGAATTTCACTGAACCCTAGACTAGGATATTCATTATAGCGATCAATACCCCATCAAATTATTGCCCGCCATTCCAACAGCTGCTGATACCACATCAAGTTTGTTTTACCTCGCTGGACACTTTCGAAGGCTGACGGGACCAAATTTGAGAAATTTTCGTCTTTACAATACAACACAGACATTTATCTTCTACAAAAAAGTCATTTTTATTTGACAATACACTTTTACAAGCAGCGTCTGCCACAATTGCATTGAGAAATCCTCGTTACTTCACAATACGAACCCCAGACGCTTGGAGGTCCGTAGGTATCACAGGCAATAGTCGATAGAAAGAGAGCATTTACAAAATATTTACGTCATACTGACTAACAAAATTTAATTCACCGGAACCATTGTCCTGCAATAACTCGCTGCATAATACGTGTCGCTAGGCGCCGTTCATGGGAAAATTACCTTCAGCAACTCACTTTCGAGGCGCTGCATAACCACTGCAGTCGATGCGCCCCTAAACCCCAGTAAACAAACAAACAAACAACTCACTTTCGACACACCTTTAAGCAAAATATTGAGATAAAGTCGCTGTTTGGGCGGGCAGTCCAAATTCAGATCACTACTGGCCCTTAAGCTTCACAATGTCACCATTACCGAACCTCAAGCTAGTAAGCACCATAGCGAATGCCGACGAAAACTACAGACCTGATTTCATAAAAATGCATAACACACCTTTTACGTTAATTTCGCACAATTTGATTCTGATTAAACTGGGATACATAATCTTCCTTTTCAAATTTAAAAACTTCAACCAGCCATTGTCTGTACCGGCAATTCTTCAGTTGGGCCCGACAACGTACATTATTTTTTTGATGCATTTGCCTCATCGGACTAAACATTCCATTTTGCACACATTTAACTCACTATGGGAAACTCATGCTTTCCCAGAAACTTGGAGAGAATCTTTCATTAGACCTGTCCCAAAACCTGGCAAGGACCATAGTCACTAGGTTGGAGTGAGAAAAACGAATTTTAGAATAAAAAGATGCTCTACCCATACTTTAATGTTCCATTGAATTCTGATGAAGGCCCACTTTTTTTTTAAACTTCGAATTCTTGCTGGTCAGATACACACTTCTATTTTCGTGTTTTTAAACTTGTTGGCTTATATATAGTAGGGTGTGGCACCAATCGCAGTGCAAGGTGCCCCTATGATTTTATCATGCCCTGTCCATATAGAAACAGCGTGGCACTATTCATTCCCTCTGAATCTTAACCCCCATCTAGCTCCAAGCGAGAGAAGTTCGGCCGATCTGCTAACACTAGCGACACTAGCGCCACCATAGCGGGCAAACCGTGAACTAGCGAGCAGTTGCTGTTCGCAGCGCTCGCATCCACTTCTCACTGACAAATAAGTCTTGTTTGATTCTCTGTTTGGTTTATTGAAGAAAGTATATCAATACTAGGCTCAGATTTACACAACTTACGTAGCAATAATTTGCTTCAGACGGAATCGAATGGGGATAGGGAGGGCTGCAGCAGGAGGTGGCTTCTCATATCGGACCAGACAAGACATTTGCTTTGCATTCCTTAAAAATGCCGCGTCTTAGATACAATGCCAACAAGACAAGCTTTCTTCAACCACAACACAATACTCTGTGCCATATCTGACATACAAAGCAATCATCTGGCGACTTTCTCCCTACAGAAACGATTTTTTGCTGATGACCGCGGGCAGCTGCTGCCGGTGCCTGAGGCGGCTGCAGATGTAGCCATGCCGTTGTTCTTCTCCCACCACCGCCCGCGCCGCGTCAGTAACCACTTTGACGGTACGTTCCACAGCTACAGTGTGCACCGGGAAGGCGCCCACGGTCAGCGATGCAACCCGAATTCCGTCCAGCTCTGAATCGTTCAGGTCCATGGTGAGCGGCGGTTCGTTGAGAAGCGCAGCGTTCCAGTCCAGCATTTCGGTGAAATTTACGGCATTGAAGTTCACCGCTGGGAGTACGAATGGCCGGACCTCCCCCTGAGGCTGCTGTCGACACTGCTGGATGACCTGCACTGCGCGGGTGCGGAGTTCCGGCTCTTAGTCGGTCACCATAGCCAGCAGTATCGCTTCTGGATGGCACCAGTAGATGTTGCGCTGGATGCCATGCTTCACTGTGTCCTGCAGTTGTTGAGGCAATGTGCGTAGTAACTCCAAGCTGAACGTCATGTTCTTCGCGCCGCTACTACATTCGCTGTGTTTCCGGATGTGGAACCACACTGGCACGTAGTGGCCCACCAGAAACTTTATGATATCGCAGAGTTGAGGTGATGGTGACGCGGTTGCGACGTACAGGCGGAGTAGCCTTGCAGCCAGAGTGAGCCACCTGTGAAGCAAGAATGTGTTCAGAAACATATCTTATTGCTGTTATTTAGGTAACTCGTGTATGAATGGTTTACTGGTAGACAAACAAAAGTTTTTTTTTTTAAAGAGCATCGTTTGCGATAAATATGCATGAAATACGAGAAAGAGACGAAGTAAACTGTTCTTACTGTCAAATAACATTGATTTTTTTACTCGTTTATCACATTGAAGCCATGTTTCATATGCAAAAGAACCGTCTAACAATTACCGTCTACACGCCACTGAAAAAGATCATAACCGGCACATACCTGGCGTGGTTAACTGGCCCATTCCGTTTCCTTGCGTCCTCTTCTGCGAGGTGGCCAGTTTGTATTGCGACAGCGAGTCGATGTAGCAGCAGTTGATCCGCGCTGAGCTCGGCTTCTGCAGCTGCTGGGAGATCAGAGACGTGCCCGGCGATTGGATTGAACTGGACAGGCGGTAGTGCATGTACCTCGGCAGTCACAGCCTTGCCGAGAGGTCCAGTTAATGATTTAGGACCAGTGGTTATTCCATCATATTTCCGAAACACCTCGCGTAGGTTCAGCTCATTGGAATGCAGCTGGCACACGAACCAGTGCACGGGATGTTCCGTGAGAACTTCGAAAAGGCGGCAAACGCCGCCCGCAGAACCGGTGTTGACGGCAGCGCCGTCGCAGCCGAGAACTCTGATGGCGCCTCCGCGTTCGGCGGCGATGTCGACCAGCTCCTGCACTTGATCTTTAGCGCGTCCCGACGATGGGGTGAAATGAGTCACGCATTCTCCCCCAGGCTCAGCTACAACGGCAATGTGCTCTTCAGAACACTGTGGATTGGCCGGTGCTAGTGTGGAGATCCTTTCGCCCGTCGAAATACAGAGACTGCAAGGCACTGCCATGCCTCTTGTCGGACCTGGCCACAGCCGAGGTTCGTCGCACCCTGACTCTCTCCCGCCAAACCTTTTTAGGGTCCAGCAGCAGTGTGGGATTTTCAGAAGAGGCCCTTCCGATGTCCAGCTGGAAAGCATTAATGACGGCAGCTACCGACCGGTTTGATAAGCCGAACCTGTCTGCAGCCAGCGCTGTATTTGTCAGCGTGTCACAATTTGCGACAAGCGGTTCGCCCGCCGAGACAGTTGCACTATCCTCCGAGACAGTCACACTGTCTGACTGACTGCCACTGGAAAAGTCAACTGAATCATGGGAGCTCTGATCGCCCATTGCGACGTCCAGCGTGTCAGACTGTCCGGCCTCGTTGCGACCGCTCTGGCTGTCATCACTGGGACCAGCGAGGTTCCCCGGTTGTAGCTGTCCCTCAGCTTGCCGTTGTCTCAGCCTTCTAGAAGTTGCAGTTTTACGTCGGACACTTTCCCTGCGGTCGATGCCTCCCAGGAGCATCTTACGAGAGCGCCTCTGGTCTCTGAGAAAGCTGATCTCTTTTTCGGGCACTTTTCTTTCCCGAGGACATCTGCAATGGCGCAGATCTTTACATCGACATAGAGCTATGTCAAACAGCCTTCCGAAATAGCTTCGAGCTTTCTCCGACGCCGAGCTTTTGGCTTCACGGTCCACCGTTTTGGTTTTATTGAGCTTCTTATACTGGCTGTAGCAGGCAGCGACCTTTCGCTGCACACCTTGTAACTGCATCGACGGGATGCCTTCGTCGTTCCAAATTGTCAATACCCGCTCAGCGACCGGCTTAAATATTTCAGCTGACAGCACTTTCGATCTCAAGTTGGGTTTTTGGCCATGTAATAGCCTAACATAGGTGATGACATAGCGGGAAACTGATTGGCAGGTAGGTTCTTCGGAGGTCCGAGGCTGAAGTGTTTTGCCCGGCTTCGAAGGGACATCCTGAATGACGGATCAGGATCTGCAAATGACAGAAACTGGGATTAAAAAATGTATTCTAGTCATACGTTGTTCAATTATGAACGATTAACTAGCCGAGAGTTTCGAGGGTCTTCAGTGGCGGATGGATAAAATGCCCCATCGAGATGATGCCTCATAAGACATTATAGTTTCTAACACTAGGAAAAATCACCAATTGTAGGTATAGTTCTAGTCTCAATTCAAGAACTCAGGACTGCAATGCAGGGGAATGAGTCGGATGTCTTCACTCAGCGGAATGTCATAAATTCTCAATTCTCCCAACAAAACTCAAAAATGTTACAGCCGGTACTTAGTTATTTGACCTTATAAGTTATTACAGACTCAAACGCCGCAACGCTGGTCTGCGCTAGTCATATTTCACAAATCAGTGACGAATTGAAAATAGAACGCTGGCAACCACGCAGTTCGGTAGAGACGGCGGACGCGGAGAGGGGCAGAGGGGACAGTTCCCCTCCCCCAAATTTCCGACGAAGGACATTGGGGTACCGTGTCAGGCGACGGGCGCCTAAAACGAAATGCACTAAATTCGTTTTTTTCTCGTTGTTTGTACCTAAGGGCGCCTTTCGGTAGACGGGTATGGGTGCGTCCTGAATTTCCCTACCCCTCAACCTAAAATGCCTTCGGCAGCCGCTGAGTTTGGAAGCCCTTAATTAACACCCTCTCCCCCACCCACCCCACCCCTGAACACAAAACTAACCAATCGTCGAACTGACCTGTAAAAGACGGCACAGCGCACTCCGCCTCGCTCTGAGTCACTCAGCCGACTCCCACGCTCTCCGCCCGGCTGCGACCCTGTCTGGTAGGCAGCTACTCAACACCGCGAGATCAGGATCTACTTTCGTCAGTGTCATTTAACGTCAGTGTCATTTAACATCAGTGGTGCCAGTAGCGGATAACGCGAGCGAATCCTGTGCGATATCTGAGCCGGCTAGCACGCAGCCGCCGGTCGGAGCCAGACAATGGCGCTGCTTGCTGCTGCCTCAGATGACAGCTCTCTTGCGTCAAGCATTGGACCGAGCGAGGTGGGAACCTTCCGGATTAGGTGCCGAGAGACGGGATGCTCGATGACTCATTGTACGTATGTTTGGCAGCCACCGATAACATGGGTCCTGTTGCGAATCACGTGGGACTGCGGCGGTCCTGCGAATAGTGATTGCTTGTGCTCGGTAAGAGTGAGTTAAATACCTAGTTAAGAATGGGGTTAGATCAATATCAATAGTTTATCATGTGTTCCTTCGATGGCTTAGTCGACGAGGAGTCGGTACACGGTCAAATATTTCAGTTTTGTAACCTGGCGAGTGAAAGAGGCTCCGGAAACGATTGGGTGTCATTAGTTCATACGCTCTCCGCTATGGTGGCGCTAGTGTCGCTAGTGTTAGCAGATCGGCCGAACTTCTCTCGCTTGGAGCTAGATGGGGGTTAAAATTCAGAGGGAATGAATAGTACCACGCTGTTTCTATATGGACAGGGCATGATAAAATCATAGGGGCACCTTGCATCGGTAAAAAAGTGCCTGAAGTGACACACCCTAATATATAGGCCAATATGTAAGGCCGACCGTTGCAGGCAAATACTTTTTTCCTCAACAAATTGTGTGCTAAATGCGAGTTGTAATCATTTTTGATGTTGCATAAAACTTTTTTGGATGACAATTTTAACTAAACGCTTGAACATTATTCCGTATTATGCGAAGTTTTGATCGAAAATCAATAAAACGCTTTGCGGAAAATTTGTATTATTTGCAATGAATAGCTCGGTTTATAAAAGTGCGTTACACCCTCCCCCATGGATAGAAGAAACGAGTGTGTGTCACCCCTCCCAACTTTCCAAATGTCCCAACACTCTGGATACTCCCTATGACCTTGACATTTTCAACTATTGGAAACATGACTTGTTTGATTTGACCACTCATTTCACTTATCCTAATATATTGTTCTTTTCCCAGATTTCCGCGCACTTATGATCATGACAACCCGACAGAGTAGCCAAACTCAAATGGAAGAGTACCTGGAAACGGCAGGAGAGTTCATTTCCAATGAGCTGCCAACACTGAGATCAGTTCTGAGGTGCGGATTGCCCTTGCAGAAGAGGCGTCTTATTGCACCAAGCAGAACCGCAGAAATTACCCAGTAAAGGAGATCGCACGTGAGATCATTGACCCCTTGCTCGCCCAGTGGCAAAAGGCGAACATTCTGTTCGCGCCACCGTCACCCTGCAGAGTCACATTCTGGTCGATGGTCTCTGATGTAGTACACTTGCGAGCGTCGGAAAAGGCCACGACAGAAATGTTGGAGAAGCTTGGCCGTCTGTTCGACATTTGTTGGTCCAAGTGGACGATAAAGCGATGTGTGGATGTGCAAGACCACGCTGGCTCCAACATGAGGGTTCATGTGGCATGCAGCTACCCAAGAGAGATGAAAATACTGAACGTTGATCTCATGTTCATGCTGTTTCACAGGGAAAAGTTGGGCGACAAATCTAGTATGTGTATGGGGGAAAGATGTGAAAGCGACCAGACACCACATGAAGTCGGCCGCCAGGACAGAGAAGTCCCGTCAATTCCTGCTGCAGAATGTGACAACAGCTGCATCGACATCACTGATAGCATCAACATCCCAGAAGAGTCAACTTCATGTGAGTACTTCAGAATCTGAAGAAGAACCGGCCAATTCTGAGCTTGAGTACGACGATAGCAGCAATACAAAGACACGGAGGGAGCCAATCAACTCAATGAAGCTAGACCAGACTTGCCTTGGCTTCACTCAGGTACGGCATCAGCAACAGAGCAACGGCAGCTGTAGCTACAGCAGTGCTCAGTTATCAGCAAGGACCACAACACTGAACTCGTGGTGGACAAGAGCAAAATAGAACGGGCCAAGAACAGGGTGATGAAGCAACTGCAAGTGGAAGCTGATCGAATATACTGTGAAGATCGAATCGAGTGTATTTTGTTCGATGGCCGTAGGGATTCGACCAAGACTGTTCTCCCAGTAGAAGGGTCAGCCAAGTTGTTTCCGATTGAGATCAGGGAGGAGCACATTTCTATGTGCAGCGAGCCTGGCCCAGAATACTTGTTTCATTTCACGCCAGAAGCAGCTGACGCATCTAACTCTGCAGCAATGCAAGTTGCTGTCGGTCTGGTTGAGTGGATGAAACAGTACGGTATCGACACGACTATCTGCGCCGTCGGTGGAGACGGCACCAACCTCAACACCGGATGGAAGGGCGGCACCATCACGCTGGTGGAGAGTCTTCTGGGTCGCAAGCTAACCTGGCTCATCTGTTCGCTGCACACCGGGGAGCTGCTCCTGCGGCACCTGATCGCACAGCTCGACGGTCCCACAAGCTCAGATCACACGGTCAGCGGCCCGATCGGCAAAGCTCTGAATGGTGTGACTGAGGTTCCCGTGGAAAAGTTTGCCCCATCGCCCTCGGTGAGAAGCTGATAGACCTGAGTCCTGAAGTCGTGAAGGACTTGACAAGCGACCAGCGGTACGCCTACTCAATCACCAAGGCTATCAAGAACGGACAGCTGCCACAGGACATGGAGCACAAGGCGATCGGAGTGATAAGCCACAGCCGTTGGCTGACCACTGCAAACCCGCTAATGCGCCTGTACGTGAGTCAGCATGGCTTGACAGGAAAGAACAAGAAGAACTTGAACCTTATCGCAGGCTACATAGTCGGCGTGTACGTTCCGTGCTGGTTCCGCAACAAGGTGCGGTGGGTCTGGACCAACGGTCCGCGAAACCTGCTCGCCCAGCTCCAGTTGCTGAAGCAACAGCCGAAGGTAGTGCGGGACATCGTGCTGCCGTACATCCAGAGCTCGGGCTAGTATGGCCACAGCGAGAACCTGATGCAAACCCTGCTGTGCAGCGCTGACAGCGACGAGCGGGTCTTCGCTGTCCAGCAGGTGCTGAAACCGAGGAAGGGCAACGATCAGGGCGACACAGGCGTCAGACCGTGGAAAACGCCCACGCTGAACTCCGCTGCCACATCCCTGGTGGGCCTGATCAGCTGGGAGGAGGACGTCCATGAGCCGGTGCTGACCTGCAGCTTCACCACACAGGCACTGAAGGCTCTCATCGAAGAGCTGATGAAGGTGCTTCAGTGGCCTGTCCACACTCAGTCCATCGAGCGGACCATGAAGGAGGTGACCAGGGCCTCGTCCAAGGTGTTCGGTGCCGAGCGCAGGGACGGGTTTATTCGGGCTGGTGTAAAACGCCGCGAGATGCTCCCGATCATGAACACTAAGGACGCTATGGTGAAAGCACTGCAGAGCAGTCGGTGAAGGATAGGACCAAACGTAGGCTACCAGTGGCCTTTGACCAACGGTCAATGCACAGAGACTGGTCAGAGCAAGGCTCAAGCTCCTGCTTACTTGGAGTTGTTATTCAGGTGTCATTCGTCTTCATTGGCTGGTAGTTATTATCGTGGCACTGATTGTTTAAAGAAGTCATTGAAATGTTGTTTGTAATTTGTTTAACGGAATTAAGTACACGTAGATATTTCAGCTAATGTTGCAATGTAACAACATATCGTCTTCTAGTTCAGTTGAATGGAACATTCAGGGAAATGCATCAGACAAAGTTGTAATTAATTAATACAAAATAAAGAAGTTAAACATTGCGTAACGTTCCTTCCGTCCGTCGTCGACTGTGTGTGATGCGGAGCTATGCTACCATTCTACGCGACAGCATACAAGTAAATGTGCAATTCTCCCGATAAGATATTAAACGCGTTTTCTCAGTTAAATATTTTGCCATTTTTATGACCCTTTTCTGAATCCAACTTGTCATTGCAAGTAATAAAATTCCTACCTGTCCTGCCAAGTTATCTATCATGAATTGCGCCTTTTGTCGAATTTTCGCTACATTTTCCCGCCATAACCCATTAATTTGAAGCGCCTCATTTCCAAATTTAAAAAAATCATATTTTGAAGACACATCGCTTATGCAACATCTATAACGAATATAACTACAATTTAGCACGCTGTTTATCCAAGAGAAAAAAAAATAACTGCTACGGCCCACGGTGCATAGATGTAGAACCACATGCTAGGTAAAACGCAAAAAAAAAAAAAAAAAAAAAGTGGCTGTCTGACCAGGAAAAATTCGAAATTTTTGACAATTAAAAGCTGTGTCTTCATCAGAATTCAATGGAACATCAAAGTATGAGTAGAGCATTTTTAGATTCCAAAATTATTTTTATCACTTCAATCTAATAGTCACTCTATTACGTTTCGACTCATTGCACGTACCAGTTGTTTTGGAAAACTACTTGAGCGCATAGTTAATGAATGACTGACCTGACACCTGGAAACAAGTTCTCTTTTATCACCCTTCAATATGGATGTCGGCGAAGACGCAAAACAATAGATAATCTTATTTCATTAGATATGATTTTCAAACTCGCATTACCTTTCAAAAGACAGTAACCTGGCATTAAAAGACACTTAGCTCATTATTTAATAGGTGTTTTATCTGGTTCTCGTCAATTCCACATCAGGTGCCAGTCAGTAATCTCTGATCAACATTTTCTTCAGAACGGCCCACTACAGGGAAGCTGTCTTTCACCAATGTTACTTAGCATTATCATTAATTTTCTCTTTTTTTTGGTGACATGCCTGCCAATCTATCATATTCACTGCTTGCAGACGACAGTGCAATTTCGTGTTCTGGCAAATTTATGAACATTGGTAATTCGCTCGAAAAACGCACTTGACCGAGTACACAAAAGGCACCTGAAGTATGGCTTCATTTTTCGACCCCAAAATCTGCAACACTGATATTTAGCAAATCGACACCCTAACGAAACCCAGACACACTGCTTCACCTCTGGAATAATCGCGTACGTTTTGTAAATATTGTAAATTGATTGGCATCATTTTTTGATCATGTGCTATCCATGCATCAATGAATGAAACACGTCCAGACCAAATGTTTCCACCGACTCAATTTATTTCGCTATATTACTTCTTCGTCATTCGGAGCCGATCGTCATAAGTTTTTACATCTGTATATATCATTCGTTGTTCCCGTCATAGAATATGGATTGGTAGTCTACACTGATGCCAGAATCTCCGCTTTGAAGCATTTGAACATCATACAAGATACATTTTTCCGCATAGCACTCAGTCCAATGACTATCTCTCCCATCATTTCTCTAAACAACATCTAAACAACAGAATAAGAAATTGCACAATTAACTCTCCGAAGAATGGAACAAACACTTAGGTATGCC
This sequence comes from Imbricaverruca yamaguchii, assembly GCA_034440575.1. NCBI lineage: Eukaryota > Metazoa > Arthropoda > Thecostraca > Neoverrucidae > Imbricaverruca > Imbricaverruca yamaguchii. Next base: position 505,182 of record JAOTOL010001379.1, read on the forward strand.
GCAACAATTTAGTTTAAAGATTTAGCTTAAAGGACACCACCCCACATATGCATCATTATACGTTCTCCCAAATTTATGCCACAACTATTTAGGTCCCACGGTAAAGTGAACCGGCTTTACCATAGCATCACACGTCAAAATATTTTCTACACAACTTCAATAAGATATTCCACATAGTACTGCTCTTCCTTCATCAACAATACCACCGTCGCAAATGGCTGAATGACACATTTTTGTTTAAATCTCACTACCCCATAATGAGCCAGGAGCCCGGACTAGCGCGACATTGTTCGTTTCTGTGACTTTCCGTTATCAAAAAGAAGCGTACATCCAACTATTCGGAATGCACCATGGAACATGGATCTGACAAAAGATTTTTTTGTTCAGTGAATTCGCCCATGCAGGCGTACAAATTCACTAAGTAGGAACTTTGTCCGACGCAGTGAAATGGAATTATTGCGTCATGAAGTCGATTCATACTTAATTAGAGCAAGACTTGAATATTCGACTGGGTTTCTTACATTGTGTGTGAGTTCTGTTCGTTTGGGACATTGGCGTGATGATAAAAGTGCAGGAAAAAATTGGTTTATTCTTTTTGGTGCAATGTTATGACACATATTTAAGGACTCACACTAATGATCACAGACGTGCTTAGCTAAACTTCGACAGAACCAATCTTTTGAGTGGTAACCGGGAAAATGTATGTAAAGCAAATGTACGTAAGAGCAAATGTACGTATGCGCAAATGTACGTAAGCGCAAATTTACGTAAGGGTAAATGTACATAAACGCAAAAGTACGTATGCTCAAAGGTACGTAAGCCCAAATGTACGTGAGCGCAAATGTATGTAAGGCCAAATGTACGTATGCGCAAACACACTTATGGCAATTGTAGGTATGCGCACATGCACGTAAGAATAAATGTACGTATGGCATATGAACCTAACCAAAGGTGCTTAAGCACAAAGGCACGTACGCCTAAATGTACGTACATTGGCTTATACGTGCATTTGTTCCTGCATTCTTTTACGTTTAGGTACTGTTGCGCTTACGTACATTTGCGCTTACATACTTTTGGCCTTACGTACAATTGCGCTTACGTACTTTTGCGCTTACGTACATTTGCGCATACGCACATTTGCGTTTAAGTATTTTTGTGCTTACGTACATTTGCGCTTACGTACATTTTCGCATACGTATATATGCGCGTACGCACATTTTCCATACGTACATTTGCGCTTACGTACATTAACCATACGAACGTCTGCGCTTACGTACATTTGCCATACGTACATCTGCGCTTACGTATATTTGTTTACGTACATTTGCTTACGTACATCTGTTATACGTACATTTGTCCTCACGTGCATCTGTCCTAGAATCCTTTTAAGCATCGCCAGATACCGCGATAACTTTAGCAGAATCGTGTCGCCCAATAAATTGGCTTCCTCGGGTTGGTCGACTTTCCTCCTCCAGCCTGCTATCTTGTGTGTGAGAAGCAATTAAATGATCCCTGTCGCCCGCCGGGCGGGAGCGGGACAACAGTGTCGGAAGGGAGTTATGTGTGTGGAGGCGTCACGAGCAGCAGTGACAGCATCAACAGCAGCAGTAGTGTAGTGTTGGTGAAGAGTTGTGCGTGTCGAGGCATCGTTTGTAAGTGATATAGCTGTGGTGGGGGCCAGTGCGTGCATCCAGTTTTTTTTCTTCAGTTCTGTCTTCTTCTTTTTCTGAGTGTAATTGCGTGCACAAATTGTGTGCTGATTGTATAGACAGTAACACGCACGACATGGTCAAAGAGTGTCGCTTTCTATGGTTGCTGTATACTGACGCCTAACGGAAACAGCGAATTTGATCCTCATTTCATTTCTCCTACGTACCAAGTGTGTTTGCGCTTACTCTATGCCCTCCTCCAAGTTCAAGGTAAGTCTAGAAGTGAAAAATGCATTAAGAAAAGCCCGTTTTCGCCTCATCGACCATGCTTATTCCACTCATCGATTTATATATAATCCTTCAACTCGACCTTCTTGCCCATCGTGCAACACCCATGTTACAGTCACACATATACTCCTACACTGTCAGCAACACCATGACCCTCGAAAAATACTTCTCAACTACTGCCGTGCACACAGCACTCCCTTTTCATTGTCCACACTACTAGAAGATGAAAACCCATTTCTCATCGAACTACATTTTATTCTTCTCCGTCAAATCAACTTGCTCCAGGCTGACTTTTATGGCATGCTTTTTTCTTTCTTTTCACAAAACGAAATGGCCTGTGAAGGCCGAAGTGCATATGTTAATTTTACAAAACCTCTTATAGCAACGGTATATACTCAGCCCGTTATTGGTTCTAAAACTTGTTAGCTAAGTACTCTGCCTGCTTAGAACGTCTACGATCAATACCACCCGCATGATCAAAAACACTCCCTGGCAATCAGATACCAACAGCAACGACGAGTAGGATGTGGTCGGGAATTAAAAGTTCAGTATCTCTGGGATTTGACGAGACTGATGGTGAGGGTCTGCTGTTGAATACAGACTCAATTTCAAAGAGAAAAGTCCGAAGCGTCTCCTATTTCAGCAGTTTAAACAACATCAATGTGTCTTGAAACCTTCTGATATATCCTTGTTGGAGTTCACATACGCCCGCCCCCCGTGGTGACGTACTACTGGTGTTTTGAACTTCTATTCGATGCTTTTCTTAACGTAGACTTTTTTTTAAAATCCGATCAGAAGTCTTCGGCCACCTCGGTGTGTACAGCTCTGGCAGATAGACAAGTGAAAATGACCTCGTAGTGCTTTGTTTAACCGCATCCATAAGGGACGTACACTGAAAACGAATTTACCCCTGACTCGCGGGTTAACCCGGAAATCATGGGGTGTCGGTACACAGCCGATTCCAACCCCATCAGACCATGGTCACGCAATTTATATATTGGGGGTTCAGTTTCACCAGGACGACGAGCTTAACCTTTCTTTTTATTCTTGGCGCGAGGGTTACTCTTTATCAGTTACTCTTACCTTACGAGTTACTCTTCACTGACTACCTTCACTTCAGCAGTTGGTCTGAGCGCGGCGCCGCGAGCAGACGCGTCTCGGCCGCTCGCCCAACCTTTTTCCTCTCCCTCTTTGTTGCCTCTGTATGCAAGGTGTGTGAAACTGCAAGGTGTGAGTGAGAAGTGAACAGAAAGAGTCAAAAGTGTACGAGCAAAAAAAAGAAGAAAAAGTGAACTATTGAACAAAACCGGTGTACCTATACGCTACACGTGTGCGAAGTGACTGGACTCAGTGGACTTTTCTGCTGGTTATTCCTTTACGATTTTACACAGCAGTGACTGGACGCCGGAAAAACTGAGTGAGTGCAGAAGCGACAGCGCCTTTCTCCATAGTGACTTCCCTTCCATGAAGCATCAGCTACTGCCCGTCTTCTTTCCTACACTGCGGCTGGGAAGGAAGTTATCTCACTGACTGACGACTTGGTGCCGCTCGGAATTCCTGTATCTTCAACAACAGTGACCGTCTACCCCTATCGTCTAGCTTCAGTTCTACCAGGTTTCCATCTTCAGCTCTACCATACATACGGATCTGCTAACCATCGCCTTGGCCAAATACCATCACGTCCCCCCATCAGCAGCGCGCACGCAGCCGAACAGGGCTGCGACGTCGAGCGCCCGCATCACTGTGACGTCATCAAAACCTCGACCTTGGACGCCCCCGCCAGTCGCCACCCCTCCCAAGCGAGAAACCAGACGAGGGGAGCGTCGCCGTCGCCGTGACAACGCCCACCAAGAACACACGCCGGGGCAGGCGCGGCGTCAAGGGTGGCAGATCGCTTTCCTATCACTTCTACAAACCACTCGTTTATAGCTAGTGTTGCAAGCACGGTGTGTGTTGTGCAGAGAGTGATATGGGTATTGTATTATGTTGGTGTACGAATGTTTGTTGCGCATCTGCTCCCACTACTGACCACAAATCTATTCTTTATTTGTAAATATCTGTGACCCAGACTGTCCGTAATAGCCACTGCACGTGGAGGGCATGTATTGTTAAATAAATAAATACCCTTCATCCAATAGTTACACGTTCTGATAACTCGCGGTCACAGAGTTACACCTTAGCTGTTACCCTTCATCGAAGTGTTTCTCTCCGAAACCTACCCTTCTTTCACGGGCTACTCTATTGTCATTACTCATCGTTTGGTAGCCATCTTTTAAGGGTCGCGGTAGCTCAGTGGGTAGGTCCTTCGACACTCTCTTGCAAGACCTTGGTTCAAGTCCCGCAATCGGCGGAATTTTCGAGTCCATCCGCAACCAATCCGCGTGAGTGGTCGGTGACGCCGTAAAACCAAGCATTCGAATGCGTTGTAAAAATCCAAGGTTCTTCTTCTTAGTTGTTTTCTTTTGTGCTTTATCCTCATGTAGAAGTCAATCTTTCCTTTTTATTTTCATACAGTGGTGCTCTCTTCAATAATTCGCAGCACACAAGTCACCATTTTGTAGTTACCCTTAACCAGTTAGGGTCCATTGGTGCCTACCACTAATCTCTAGGCTATTCGAGTGTCACTACGCAGAATTTTGGATCAAATCCGATAATCTTACGCTTTTTCCTCGGTGAATTATTCGGTCCTCTAGTTTCGAAGCTCATCATTCATACTTCCACTGATTATATGCTACTACTTTTACCAGTGCGAGGATTGATATTGCCCCTCGGTACTAGCCCTAGCCACATGCCCATCTTTTGCATAGTCTTCTCTTCACACAATAGCAGTTCTGTGATTTAAAATTTACTCGCTGCTCATAGAAAACTAATGTTTATAACTGGCATGTAGCTTGTTCTCTTCATTGGCTCTTCCATAAACATCAAACCGCTGCGCAAAGATATTTTGGGCTACCTAGCATGCTGTCGGCTTCAAATAAAAGCTGATCACTTGAACCCTTTCGCACATTTCCAAAGGCGTGAGACACATAAAAAACTGTACATTTATTACTTCTATGCGGCAATGTCTAGGTTAAACAAAACGACATTTGAGAGCCTTCGGACATGTCTCCAACTTGCAGAGACATTTGCACTACCCCATCCCGTCTTACACCAGAAAGGACACATCTTTAGACACTTCTGCAAGCACGTTCGTCTCTACCACATATTTCGGAATGTCCAAAGCCGTGTTGGGGAAGCGCGTAGGGACGGATTGCGCGAACACCGTGTACTTGGCGCCTCACGGAAGTAGCCGGTTGGAGCCCAGGTCCGTCACATGGTCACTTGAAAACTACCATACTATCTATTTAGCTCCTATTTGGCGTACATCAAATACTACATATGTTAGCAATTACAAAGTGCACTCTATCTATATTTCACACTCATCTATCCGGGACTTACGGTACGCGTCGACCTAACTCAAATTTTGAAACAGAACACACCTTCAACATTACATCAGAATGCAAATTCCGAGTAATACACCTCGCTTTATCAAATGTTGCCTTTTGCTTTTTGTGCGCCAGAGTTTGCCGCCCGAGTATGATACCATATTCTAGTATGGTGAAGGCAGAAATTCGTCAGATTGGACGCTAAGCTTAGGTCCCCACTTATTTTCACCGCGTCCACGGGGACTACCAGGGGATTGCACTCTGAGAGAAAATCAGACGACAGGGAACTGATTTGCATCGGCGTATTTACCCAATAAGGGCATCAATGGAAACGTAAAATGAATAGAGGAAGGATCAGGCTCTCATTTTATACTACATAAACCATCACCCGTCCATCTGAACGGGACAATGGAGGATGCAGACAGGTCATTAGTTTTAGCATGTTTTCTAATGTCTCTTTTTTGCAGTGAGTTCTCAATCTCAATCAGCTACGAAACGTTGATTTTAGATATTGTCAAGAGCGATGATGATAAAAATACGGTCTTTTTTTCTGGAATATCATTCACAACACCCAGTAACATACAAATTGGTCAAAACTTGAACTTAAAATTGACCTTCTTAGACACAAAAGTAGCTGTCCCTGAAAAAAAAACAAGATACCGAGACGTGGTGTGTAATAATATTTTTGCTTTATAATCACGTATTTCTTCAAATAGTGTGAATTTTCATTAGCACAAAATGGAAACATGCTCATAACATTTAACATATTGAGTTATTCGAAAAACTGGAATAGCCAAACGATATGAAATTTCGTTTTGATTCCAGGAATGTAGGACAACACATCTTTGATTTTGTATCTTTTGTTCCACGATGTTGACCATCATGACTAAAACCCACGAGCTAAGTGCGTTGCCAGAGTATATACATAACGTATACGTTGCCTTCAACAGTGTGCTCCATCAGAACTAAGGAAATGGCTCACTTAGGTTTTGTTAGGGTGTGATTTTCGAAATCAGCATCGCCTTCTTACCTATCGCCTATAAATATAATATAATGTCAGTGATTTTCACGTACCTTCCTCGTCATCCAAAGTTTTCCGCCGAAAAGGCAGGAGGTATACGCGTTCAAACGAAGCTAGCTCAGCGAATATTTATGTTCAAATGATGCGGTAAGACAGGATGAATTCTTTAAGCATGGGGAGATCCGAAAAATCTTGTTAGGTTTTGCTTAATAAGCATTTTCCTGGGAAAAATTGGTACGCCAATACCCTCACAATGGAAAAATAACATTCTTCGAATTGGACGGGGCATGCTTCATATTGGACGGTTTCGATTAAGTTAGGTTAGGTTAGGTTAGGCAATCCATTATTTCACATAGGCATTATCATGGGGACCTATGGGTGCGATATGACCGGACCGTGCGATTGCTCTGATTTTTACATGCCTGCAACTACACCTACGACACATCCATTTCCGAGGAAGTTCCCCGGGTGCATCAATATTCTCACCCAATACATGGTATGAGAACATACACGAAAATGCAGGTTTGAGGGAATTTGGTCATCCTTCACTTCAAACGACTTCCAGTGTCAAGCTGAACACAGGACAGTGCGATTTCTCCGATTTTTAACACGCCAGCATCTACACCTACGACACTTGCTCTTCCGAGAGAATTCCCCGGGTGCATCAATATTCTCCACCAATACGTCGTATAAGAACATACACGAAAATGCAGGTTTGAGGGAATGTGGTCATGCTTCATCTCAAATGACCTCCAGTGTCCAACTGAACTCGAACCCACCCTTTCTTAAATTACACGTTGCCATCTTTTTCAATTGCATATTCATGGATCCGGATTTTGAGGAAATGCATACTTTCACATAGGCATTAACATGGGGGCCTATGGGTGCGATATGACCGTGCGATGTCTCTTATTTTTGGTATGCCAGCAATTACTCCTAAGACATTTGCATTTCCGAGGAAATTTATCCGGTACATCAATATTCTCACCCAATACATGGTATGAGAACATACACGAAAATGCAGGTTTGGGGGAATGCAGTCATGTTTCATCTAAAATGACTTTCAGTGTCAAGCTGAACTAAAGACCGTGCGATTTCCCTGAATTTTGATATGCCAGCAATTACACATACGACACCTGCATTTCAGGGGAAATTTCCCGGGTGCATCAATATTCTCAACCAATACATGGTATGAGAACATACACGAAAACACAGGTTTGAGGGAATGCGGTCGTGCTTCACCCGAAAGACTTCCAGTGTCAAGCTGAACTCATACCTACCGCTCCTGAATTTAGACGTTAGAAACTTTGTCATTTGAATACTCATGGATTCGGTTTTTCTCGCAATGAGTTATTTCATCTAGGTATTAGGATGGGGGCCAATGGGTGCGACATGACCGGATCGTGCGATTTCTCTGATTTTTCACATGCCAGCAACTACACCTACGACATTTGCACTTCCGAGGAAATTTCCCGGGTGCATCGATATTCTCACCCAATACATGGTATGAGAACATACACAAATGTGCAGATTTTATGGAACGGGACATGCTTCTTCTCAAACGACCTCCAATGTCAAACATAACTTAAAACTACGTTTTCTTAAATTATGCCTTGCAACTTTTCTAGTTGCATATACATGGATTCGGTGATCTGTTATCGATATCAAGGCCGGGAACGTTTAACTTCGTATAACTGTGTTGTATTATAGCAGAGCGATGTAAACACGACGATTGTTTACCCGACTGCCCGCTCGGCTCTGACGGCAGTCAGCTGTTTTAGGCAGCTGAGCAGGCTTGCGGCCACTAATTGTTAGCAAGCAGCGCTGCACTATACACCTCCCCCGAGTCAAAATCGGTTCATTGAGCCCTCTAGCTATAACGATGAAAATAACGGACCTCTGAAACACAAATGAAAGACCCAAAGAGGCTTGAGTAACGCCGTTTCGGGTTCAGCAACGTTACACACAATTCACTACAGAAATCGCACGAGAACAATAAGAAATAAACGGTGCGTTTCACTTCTCAAGCGTACCACTCAAGTGAGGACACGGTGGAAGAGCGTGTACATTTTCTCCAAAACACTTCTCGCATCACCCCACCTCCCCCCAGTCGGTCACAGGTAGGATTTCATACTGGGATCGACTTGAAGTCTGTCGGGGGGCCGCGTTTGTCTGCCACTGCGACGGGGAACGGGGTCGGCGGGGCGGTCACCGAAGCGGACTCGCTTCGCAGGCACGGGGCATGGATCGGTAGAGCTGTACGTCGCCGTTGTTGGTGCGGTAGACGTCGCTGTGGTTGAGCCGGTGGACGGTGATGTCGCTGCAGGCTCGCCGCGGCGTTCGGTCGGTGGGATGAGCGGGCGACACGGGCGCAGGTAGCGCCGGTTCCGCCACAGAAGGCGTCCGCTGGCGAACTTGACCAGGTACGTCCTGAAGCGGCCGACGGCGACGATGACGCCGGACCTGTCCCAGAGGCCTGTCTCGTGATTCTGGACGGAGACGTGCGAGCCGATCTGCAGGGAAGACAGTGGCCGCGATGCTGCGTCATATCGTTCTCGTGCAGCTTCACGCCGGGCATGAGCGCGTTCATCACACTCATCAGCAGCTTTGCGCCATCGACCTGCGAATGCGGTGTAGTGCATCGGCACCATTGTCCTCAGGGGGTGGCCAAAGAGTACTTCAGCAGGCGACCGGCTATCCTCTCGTGGGGTGTTCCTGAGTTCAAGCATGGCATGCGAGAACTCTTCGAGGTCGAGGCGGCCGGATGTGCTGCACTTTTGCACCAGGCGCTTGACACTCTTGACGGCTGCCTCCGCATGCCCATTTGACTGGGGATAGTGCGGGGAGGAGATGGTGTGCACCACGCCCCATCGCTGTAGGAATGCGCGGGTGTGGCGGGCCGTGAATTGTGGGCCTCCGTCGGTCTTGAGGCGATTGGGGACGCCGGTGACGGCGAACACTTGCCTCAGGTGGCTGACCAGGATCTTGGCAGTCGGTTCACCGTCGATGGAGACGGCGATGGGCCATCCCGAGAGTCGGTCAGCGATGACCAGCCAGGATTTGCCCGCGTGCGAGAAGAAGTCGGCGGACATCGTCTCGAAGACGCGGGACGGCTCTGGATCGCTCAGCATCGGTTCCTTCTGCTGTGAGGGCAGATATTTGCGGCAGGCTGTGCACGCTGTGACGGTCTCATGGACCTGCTGGTTGAGACCGGGCCAGTAAACGGACTGACGAGCACGGCGCTTTGTACGCTCGATACCTTGATGGCCGGCGTGGAGTCGCCGGAGGACGTCCCGTCTGAGGCTGCGCGGGACGAGGAGACACGTTCCACACAGGATGATACCGTTGTCTATGGAGAGGTTGTCCTTCACCTGCCAGTAGGCTCGGAGACTGGGCGGCAGATCTGTTTTCTGGTCAGGGAAGCTGGTCAGGATGATGCCTGCCAGTTCTTGATACTCATCGTCGCTTCTGGCAGCGGTATGGAGTTCATCGATGAGCAGGTCAGGCGTGTGACAACTACCGACATCGTCAATCTCCTGGACACTGGCTAGTGCGATGTTGCGGAGATGATGGTGGACGTCTGCTTCAGCTTCTTGGTCTTCCTCCGTTGGGTTATCGATCGGTGCCCTGGAGAGGGCGTCGGCGATGCAGTGTGTCTTGCCGGACTTCCATACTGCCTTGAAGTGGTACGGCACCAGCTTCTCGCGCAGGCGGAAGAGACGGGGGTTCTCGACTTGAGCGAGTGACTTCTGGTTCAGCAGAGGGATGAGAGGTCGATGATCGCAGACGATATCGAAGTCCTTCAGGCCAGCCAGGAAGAGGTGGTTCTTTCGAACAGCCCAGCAGATGGCGGTCATCTCCAACTCGATGACGGCGTAGCGTGACTCTGTTTCAGAGACGAAGCGAGAGCCGCACTGGATGAGGCGCCAGTTGCCGTCCTGAAGCTGGAGAAGCGCATATGACAGGCCATGTAGTCGTGTGGCATCAGTGTGGAGGGCTGTAGGCAGGCCGAGCTTGAAGAATGCCAGGACAGGTGGTGACACCAGCGCCGCTTTGACAGCTTCGAACGCCGCTTGGTGGACACTGGTCCAGCACCAGTGGTTCCGGGGCCGGAGTAGATCACGCAGCGGGCTGGCAGCGCTTGCATTGTCAGGTGAGAATGAAGCCAGCTGGTTGACAAGCCCCATGAATCTGCGGAGGTCTGTGAGATTCTGTGGTACCGGGAACTCAGAGATGGCGCGAAGTTTGCGCTGATCCACGGTGTATCCGTCCATGCTGATGTCGAATCCGCAGTATTCCACCGTTGGCTGAGCGAACTGTAGTTTCACCGGGTTGAGGGTGATGTTGTGCTCCGCACACCGCTCCAGGACTGTGATGACGTGCTTCAGGTGGGATGAGTATGTGTTGTCGTGACACAGGATGTCATCCGTCACCTTGCAGGTCTTGGGGATTCCAGCGAGTGCGACATCACCTCGGCGGTTGAACTCATCTCCCGAAGAGCTGAGACCTTGGACGCATCTCTCGAAGCGGAACCTGCCCCACGGGGTGATAAACGTGGTCAGGTTCTTTGACTCATCGGCGAGGGGGATTTGGAAGTAGCCGTCCTTCGCATCGAACTTGCTGAAGAATTTGCTGTCCTTGTCGATGCCTGTGACGACGTCATGGCATGACGGTGCAGGATGTGCGCCACGGCGTACGTGCTTGTTTAACGTCGTCAGGTCGACGCAGATCCTGGCATCGGTGGTGTCCTCGCTGCTGCCTTCTGTAGGCTTCTTGGGCACGACGACCAGCGGGTGACACCACTCTGTTGGATGTGTGACCTCGGAGATGATGCCGTCCTGCAGCAGCTTGTTTAGCTGCTCTTTAGCCTTGTCTCTCCAGGCGAATGGGATGGAGCGGGCAGCAGTGAAGGCGTAAGGCTGGGCGTCATCGTTCAACACGATCTTCATCGGCCCGCCGAACATCTCCCGAAGTGGACGGTTGACGTCGAATACCTCGGCGAAGGCGTCCTTCAGCATGTTCAGGTGTTGTTGCTTCACTTCGACGGATGGTTCGCCTTGCTCTTCCTGCCAGATCGGGTACTTCGCTCGTGTCGGCTCGGAAGAAACGAGGGATTGCCGTCCGTTCTGTGATGTCGAGCGGCTGCGTTGATCCGATGAGGCCAGCTTGTGGACGCGGTTGCCGGTTGAGTTGCTGGTCGATCTGATGTTGCCGCTGTCCCCCAGGTGGTGTGATGTATCCACACCACTTATCTGCTTCGGGAAGTCGGGCGATAGAATGCCAAGCTCGACACATCGGTTCCATGACAGCAGAGCGCCGGTGACGTTCGGGATGACGCAGACGGTGACGGCCGAAGCGGTCTCTGCACCCAGTCTGAGTGTGCACTGGAACGTTCCTCTGCAGTCCAGTTCTTGTCCAGCTGCTCCGAACAGCCGATCCGGTGGCGGTGAGAGGTTGTTCATGTTGACGCCGATGCTCCGGGCCTGATGGACGCTCATAGCGCAGACCTCTGCGCCGCTGTCAGGTATCCAGGAGATGACGGCTTGTCCACAGGCGTGTTGTACCTCGATGTCGACCTTCGGTGTCCGTTGAGCCGATAGACCTCGGACGCGGATGCCGTGCAGGTGACGCAGATGTCCTCTGGGCGGTGGTGACGCCTCCCGCCGCGGGTGTCGCCCGCGCTGCGGTGGTAGCTGACGATCTGGTTGTTGAGACCCGTCTCCACGCTGTCCAGAACGATATGTCTGAGTCTGGCCACTCCGGCACACGGAGGAGAAGTGATGCAGCTTGTTACATATGGAGCATCGATGATTGCGGGCAGGACACATGGCCAGCTGCTGATGCCACTCGCCCCCGCAGAAACGGCACTGTCTCACAGGCGTCGTGTCTCGAGCGCGGACGGGGCTCGCTGTCTCGGCTGGGCGGCTCGCTGGTGCGCCTCGGCTGGAGTTCCGCAGGCCACGCCGGTAGGCTGATACTGCGTGAAGACGATCGCTGGTGAGGGCTGAGGCGTTGGCGAACGCGTTTTCACGCGCACGGCATATGTCCACCGTCTTCTGCAGCGTGAGGGTTTTCTCCGACAGCAGTATTTGGACGGCAGCTTCGTCACACAGTCCAGTGATGATGCGATCGCGGAGTCGGTCTTCAGTGCAGTGCTGGCAGAAATCGCAGTACCCCGATATCTCCTTTAGTGCGATGAGATAATCGTCGAATGGTTCGTCCGGTGGCTGGTTTCGTCGGTAAAAATCGCGTCTATCCAGGATTACATTGCGTTGGCTCCTCAGATGATTTTCCATCGCTGCGATAGTGTCGGTGAGACTTGTAGCGTCCGTGATGTTCAGTCCGAACTTCATGATTCGATGCCATTCATCGTCGACCAGGGTGTATAGGGACGCTCGCTGTTCTTCCCGTGTCAGCTGGTTCACTCCGGTCAGCATGTTGTAGCCGGTGAGTCGCTCCTTCCAGGTGCAGAATTCCCGCAGACTGGCACCGCCAGACAGACGCGGTGCCGGCGTGGCTGACGCGGGAAGCCGCGGACAAGTTGCCGGGGTGGCAACTTGCTGTCTGTTACCGTCCGTCGTGCCATCGTCTGCTGAAGCTCTGAGAGCCGGAGCTGCAGCCTGCTTAGCAGCAAGCGCTTCCAGACGCTCCTCTCGCTGATTGGCAGTCTCCGCTTGTTGGCGAATTAACTCCGTCAGGCTGACCAGTGCGGAAGTAAATTCGTCCATGATGACGGCGACGGTAAAACGATCGGCGACCGGCGGGGCTCGAACCCGCTCTCTTCCTTCCTTGTTAAACGGCGCCGCAGTGATTTCTTCAGCGGCCGGTAGGGGCGCTGACGGCGCTCCGTTGTCGGAAGGGTGGTCCACGTGGCGGCGGAAACAAACAGATTAATCACAAAATAACAGCACAATCAGTAAAGTTCAGCACAAGGTTCGAATCCTGCAGGCTGCGCCATGATCTGTTATCGATATTAAGGCCGGGAACGTTTAACTTCGTATAACTGTGCTGTATTATAGCAGAGCGATGTAAACACGACAACGATTGTTTACCCGACTGCCCGCTCGGCTCTGATGGCAGTCAGCTGTTTTAGGCAGCTGAGCAGGCTTGCGGCCACTAATTGTTAGCAAGCAGCGCTGCACTATACATTCGGTTTTTGAGGAAACGCATTATTTCACATAGGTTCACACATTATTTCATGGTGGCCAATTGGTGGAATGTGACCGGACCGTGCGATTTCTCTGATTTTTGGTATGCCAGCAATTTCGCCTAAGACACATGCATTTCCGAGGAAATTTCCTGGGTGCATCAATATTCTCACCCAATACAGAGTATGAGAATATACAGGAAAATTGAGGTTTCAGGGAATTGGGTCATGCTTCATCTCAAATGACTTCCAGTGGCAAGCCGAGCTCAAAACTGCCCCACCTGAAATTACACGTTGGAAACTTTGTCAGTTGCATACTCAAGGATTCGATTTTTGAGGTTTGGTTAGGTTAGGTTAGGTTCGGTTCGGTTCGGTTCGGTTCGGTTCGGTTCGGTTCGGTTCGGTTCGGTTCGGTTCGGTTCGGTTCGGTTCGGTTCGGTTCGGTTCGGTTCGGTTCGGTTCGGTTCGGTTCGGTTCGGTTCGGTTCGGTTCGGTTCGGTTCGGTTCGGTTAGGTTAGGTTAGGTTAGGTTAGGTTCTGCTAGTTTTCTTATGTTAAAAATGGAAAAAACGTTCCGAATTTTTATAATTCCTCCATATTTATCTTACACGTTCTTTCCTTACACGTTTGTTACATGTAATAATAGGTTAGGTTAGGTTATGGTTCTTTTTTAACAATGTTTTTGTGCTGTTACCTAACTTACCTAGCTCATGTTTGGTGCTATCTGGCCTGCCAACAAAAACGTTAGCATTTGCACAGTAAATGAGTGTTTGTTTGTTTGTTGGGTGGTTCACGACGTACTTTCTGCACATTCACGGCTGACGCGCCGCCCACACTGTTTCGCCGGTGGGCCGCGGGATTGGGAAATGTTCCGAGCGGCGCTTATGTCGAACCTAGGATCTTTGGTTCCCAGAGCACAACACCTGAACCACGCGGCCATCCACGCCCCACAGCAAATGAGTGGTTACATCATGTTAGCCATACACATAAACCATACCTTGGAAAAATAAATTTGAAGAACTGATAAAAGAGGACAAAATTACCACCATTCTCCCATTCCAATAATGTTAAGGTTCGTTTTGTTTTGTTTGTGAGGTAACTTTGGAAAAGCTTGAAATATTTCCTAAAATGCTTAGGAAAATATTTGATTACTTCTTCAATAACATGCTAGGCTAGGTTAGGCTAGCTTAAGTTAAGTTGTTTGTTGAAGCTATTCAGTTGGCCTTCATTTATTTTCCCATACTTCATGAAATACAACATGAACTGATCCTTTAGTTCACTTTGGCGTGGGCCTGCTCCAAAAATGCCAATATTTATGATGTCTATTGTAGTTAGGGGAAGAGGGGGGTCTGACTACCTAAGGCATCATGCAACAAATAGCTCTTTTACTGCTTCTGTATGGTTGAACCACTAATTGTACTGTATTTACTGAACACAAAAATGAACAAGCTATCGATACTCAAACAGTGCCTTTCAATGAAAATCCTCTAACCACTCGTAAAGAGCAACTTAAAAAATTGTAATGGTGGGTCGTATTCTGAAGATGAAAATGTTGTGCAGGATTACCTCACTGTAGCTGTTGTCGTAAAATATATTAGTAGCCACCACAAAATTATAATGTAATTACAAAAAAGTCACTTCTTTATGATTTCCCTAAGCTCTTGGAGCCTACAAATGATGTCTGTGAACTTTGCTAGTTCTGTACACAAAGGATCAGTAGAACTACAAAGGATCAGTAGAACTACAAAGGATCAGTACAACTACAAAGGATCAGTAAAACTCAATATAGAACAGTAGAACTGTGATCAGACCGTCATATTTTAGTTCAGACAGGTCCATCATTTATGAATACCACCAGCTTTTTTGTTATTTATGGGCTGAACATGATGTGGGAGACGTCCAAAGGTAGGTGCTCAAGAAACAGAACGTGTTTAGATACTGAAGTTGAGAACATGGGATGTGCCATTTCTGGCAGTAACCTGGTAGACATATACGAGACTGGATATCTCTGACAAAGCCAGGGAATCTTTATTTTCAAGACATATTTTCACACTGCAGAGGAAAAATTAGAAATTTTCTAATTTTTATAATTTTCACAAACCAGGGGCGATCAGACCACCTTGACCCACCTGGAATATCCAGCCATAAACATGCGACATATTTTCATGATATAGATACGTCAATTGTAAACTTATAAATATTTCCATTTGCATGCATGCCCTCGTGCAAAGTTCTAGAACTTCATATGCCTCTCGCGGAGCATACACCAAGACACCTCTTGCGCGATATTCGACGGCAATTCAAGATGGCAAACGCACGTGAACTGACGATGACTACCAATCTGCGAGTTAACCTTCTGGGTAGGACATTTAAGGGTAATTGTTTTGGGTAACCACATAGCGACACCCGATTCACGAGTCGCCCTGGAAGAGTTACTCGCGATTTGCGAGACTCGTAATTAGTTGAATAGAGCATGGATCAGGTGTATCGCAAAAGAGCAAATATTTACCCTTCCATGGATACACCCTGATTTGGTAGTTACTCTCTCACCACGACCCGGAATATGTATATCTTAACCCCAAATATGACAGTAAATTCTCAAATTACTCGCCATCATTGAGTGTCGTGAATGAGTTACCATTGAGCCTTGGGTAGTTTTGTTTTCAGCGGGGTAATTGTGTTTTCATCGGGTAAATTTTGTTTTCAGTGTACAATAGTTCAAAATAGTCAACGCCAGTCAACGCGAAGTGTGGTTCTATAGCTCCCATTACCTCTTTTGGCAGATTTGCTGTCTTCTGTGTCTCGACTTCCGTGCACTTCTGCAGCTTAGGCAGCCATCCAGTACCCTCATCACAGTCGCGTTCCCTTTCGCAACCCAGAGCCGCCTGCTCGGCTCTGTCAAAACATGTTGCCTCCTGACATGCCCGAAACGTGCACGTGCATATCGTACCACAAGACGTGTGAATGGACATTCATAAGGCAACATAGTAGGATTCGACTCAACTTCAACCTCCCCCCTCCCTCACGTTTTTCGCGGATAGCGGACGAACGGCGAGAGCAGCGCGCACAAATTTGGCACACCTTCTCCCACATCAATTGGGCATGCTGTTTCAAAATTTCGAAGTCAGATCCTCTAGGGTCAACGAGTTAGTAAAGGTCAAGTGAGGTCACCTCCAAAAAAGTTCAACCAGTCGTCACGCTTTAACGGATGCAGATATCTTAATGAAACTTTTAGCGTTTGCTTATCTTTAGGGATGCAACAAAACGTACGGGCGAAATTTTTCTATTTTTTTTCGTTTTTGACTACATATAAATTTTGCGTATTTACCAAATTGCAATTCAAATAGAGGATTCTGGCTAAAATAAACATTTTTTATTCGGGCAAGTTGACTTCCAACAACGTTTCTCGGTCTGCTTCTCTTTTTTTTTTTTTTTTTTCTCTTCAATTCTCAATTCAATTCAATTCAATTCAAAAAGTTCTCTTCAATTCTCCTGTTCCAATGGGTAGCATTGGAACAGGAGAATTGAAGAGAACTTTAAAACGCAAAATTTGGAAATAAAAAAATCGTGAGCCAAAAATTGATGGCCCTGGTCGATTTCGATATCCTTTTGCATTATAAATACATTTTGTTTTTCATATATCCCCCAAAAATATTTCCCAGAGTAAAAAAACATAATGCAAGTAGTGAAAAGTCGTGAAAATCTAGCCCCCTGGTGACGTCACTTTTGGGGGGAAATTATTTGGGAGGGACCCGCACCCTACCCATCGTGCGCTTTCCCATGACACCTCTTTCGTTCTCGTGCGATGCTTAGTTTGGATTTTATATGGGGATATTAACGTCCCCCCCCCGAGACGGGGTGTGAGGATCTGGCCGGAAAGACGGCGCGGATTAAGAGCCAGAGTTGATGTCGACACGCTGTAGCACAACACCCACTCTCACCATCCTTTCTCTGAGATGAATAGCGTCAACTGTAACATTTTACCATTCTTCCAGACTGGTGGGCCAGCCTTCCGATTCTCGTACTCTGTCGGAAATGCACGCATCAGTAGTCACTGTATGAAGTAGCCTCCTTCTTGGCGTCATCCAAACCCAGTCTTCCAGGTATAGTCCTTCTGTCTTCCCTAGGCGTCCTCAGACCTTTCTTCATATGTAAAATCCATGCATCTTGCCATGCTCCTGTTATGGCATGCTGATCAGACGTCCTTGTAATCTGACCTTGTGTGGCGTCCTTATCATCTGACAGCTTCCTCCATTTACCGTTGCGCGGTATATGACCTACCCTGGTGTCATACTACCCTGCTGTTTTACCCCCTGGTATCATACGACCATGTCATACCGCCCTGATTCATAACGTCCTGGCGTCATACTACCATGGTGCCATACCACTCTGATGTCTTTAGGAACATGATCTACCCTGGTGTTATACCACTCTGATGTCTTCAGGCATATGATCTACCCTGGTGTCATCTCCAATGGAGTGCAGCCACGTCCAACATTTCTAGCAGCAGCAATGCCTTCGGCGCACCATTTCATTACGGAGTGGACCGTACGCCTTTCCACATTGATCTATGTAGTAGTGCACGCTTATTCCTCACTGTCTGCTAGCGATGCACTGATGGATTACGGTCTCAATATATTCATTATGCACGGCCACCACGCTGTTACCTCGGGTCTTGCCCTGACGCGACTGGCCCTGTCCGGGCGAAAAATTGAGAGTGGGTCGCGCGCCCGTTTCGCCATAACCATAAACCACGGCCCGCGCAACCACATGGGACACACTCACAATACCTCCCCTCCAGGTTCACGGCCAACTTCCAGACTATATGCCAACGACTACTCCACATTCCCACCTCCCCTCCAAGTCGATGACGACGACAGGCCGTTGGTGTCGATTCCCTAAAAACATGCCACCACAGCTCGGACTAGGGCACAATGTGTCACAAAATGTGCATCGTGCTGTCGAGTGTGTGAATGCTACCCGTAAAAGGCAAGGCTGGGGTCGATTTGGAGGCGAGCGGGGCGGTGAGAACTCCTGCCGCTGCCACGGGGGACCGGACGGGTCGGTGGCTGTGGGGGTGGTGACCGTCGGTCGGTCAACTCGTCCGCAAAACGAACAGTGCGTAGTGGGCGGGTTGGCGTAGCCTGACTTGGCGGCGCGGACGGACACGGCGATGTACACACAGGCACGAACGAGCGGAATGGGCGCAGGAAGCGGCGGTTGCGCCAATATGTGCGGACACTGGGGAGCTTCACCTTGAAGCCACGCCGTCGGCCTACACCTACTACAGTGCCTCGCCGGTCGGCATGAGCGTCAGACATCAGGGGCTCTCGTTGCTGGCGAGGCGGCCGCTCATGGCATGCCTGACAGGAGCCAACTGAGTCGGCAACATCGCGGTCGATGCCGGCCCAGTATACAGACTGGCGTGCACGGTGCTGAGTTTGTTCGACTCCTTGGTGAGAGTCGTGCAGGCGCTGCAGAGCCTCTGCTCTGAGGCCTCTGTGGATGACCAGACAAGGGCCACATACCAGAATACCGTCGTAAACGCCCAGGCGATCTCGCGCACCACAGTATGACCTCAGGGCAACAGGCAGGTCACATTTCTGATCAGGCAAGCCGCTTGGCACGGCCTCGCACAGCGCCACGTACTCGGCGTCGGCGCGGGCGGCGTCGCGGAAGCAGGTCAGCGTGGCATCCTCGATGGGGGACACTCTGGCTCCATTTGGATCCAGCCGGGTCACGGAACGCACGACGAGACTGTGGAGCTGATGTCACGCTATCTTCGACTTCCTCGTCGTCTAGTGTGGGGTCATTCACGGGGGCTCTGAAGAGAGCATCTGGCATGCAGTGATGCTTGCCAGACTGCCAGATTGTCGTGAAGCTGGTTGCCAGGAGCTTCATGCGGAGGCGCCGCAACCGGAGATTGTCGATCTCTGGCAGAGACTTCTGGTTGAGGATGGGCACCAGCGGGCGGTGGTCGGTGATAACGTTGAATGACGGGAGGCCAGCCAAGAACAGATGACACTTGCGTACGGCCCAGGTCACAGCAAGGAGCTCCAGCTCGATGACGGCGTATCGTGATTCCGTGATTCCGTTCGACAGGAATGGTGAGCCATATTGCACCCTGGTGGAGGGCGTAGTCAAGGCCGTGCAACCGAGAGGCGTCAGTCTGCAGGACGATGGATCGTCGCGAGTCAAAGTACACGAGCACTGGAGGTGAAATGAGCGTCCTCTTCACTACCTCGAAGGCCTGAATGTGAGACTCGGGCCATACCCACATGTTCTGGGGCCGCAGCAGGTCGCACAGCGGCTCGGCCGCCAGCGCAGTGTCAGACGAGAATGCGCCCACTATGGTTCACTAGTCCCATGAAACTGCGCAGATCGCTGAGATTGGAAGGTGTGGGGAACTCACCGATGGCCTTGGCCTTCCACAGATTGACTATGTAGCCGTCGGCGGTCACATCGTAACCACAGTAGCTAACCGACGAATCGGCAAACACCAGCCTTCCGGGGTGCAGCGTGATGCCGGCTGTCACACCGCTCCAAGATTTGGATCATGTGTAACAGGTGCTCTGCATACTGGCAATCGTGTGCTAGCACATCGTCAACGATTTCGCACGTACTACTGATGCCGGAGAGGGCCTGGTCACCTCGCCGGTTATATTCGTCTCCACTGGCGGAGAGACCTTGAGGCAGCCAGAGCATTCGGAACTGACCCCACGACGTAATGAACCAGGTGAGGTCCTGCTCACGGGAGTCTAGTGACACTTGGAAGTAACCTGATCGGGCGCCGAGTTTCGTGAAGTAACGCCCTCGACACCGATGGTGGAGACTGCCTCGTGCGGTGTTCACACCTGGTTGGGGTCACGCCGAACGTATTTGTTCAAGCGAATGAGGTCGACAGTCAGGCGAACTGGTACTCCATGGCTCCCAGCGGGATCTGTGCGTTTCGTCACTGGGACGATGGGATGACACCAGTTGGTGGGATAATCCACGGGAGCGATGACACCCTGCTCCAGGAGTTCATCCAACTGCTGACGGATATCATCCTGCCACGCGAGGGCGGTGGACCGAGCTGCGGTGACTGTATGCGGACGAGCGTCGTCCGTGAGCTCGATGCGTGCCGGGCCTCCGGCCATTTCACGAAGAGGCGGGGCCGTGCTGAAGACGCGTGGGAATGCTTCTTTCAGTTCAGCCCGGTGAGCTGCTCGTTGCTGCCGAGAAGGCTCCCCTAGAGCCGGGTCCCATGTCGGGAGGGGCCCACGAACAGAGAAGGTCACTGGATCATCCGACCTGTGTGCCAGCGTCTGGCTCGTGCTGATTTTTCTTCGGCGCGGGGGGCACACCGGTACTTTTCCTCGCGTCCTCACAGAGGTGCTGCCACCTGGCGGGGGTGACAGCTCGTCTCGCCAGACAGTGCTGCCCTACGCGGCGGCGGCTGTAACTGAGCGCGCCGGGGCAGCTCGCGGCCAGGCGGTTGATTTATTAATTATTTGGGCTTAAGGGCGCGCCGACTACAAGGTCATTTAGCGGCCAGGCGGCGCGACTTCCTTTTTCGTTCCACCGGTGGCGACGCTCACCTCCTGACTGGGGAAGTCTGGTGGCAGAATTCCAATGGCGATGAAATCATGCCATGACAGCAGCACGCTGTCCAAGCCCTGTGCAACGTATACGATCACCGTCGTTGTGATTGCACCAAGGTCAGGTCACACTTCACAGTCCCATAGCACTGTAGCTCGTTGCCACCGGATGCATACAGCTTGTTTGCGAGCGGAAACAGACGACTCATGTCGCCGTTCAGGTCGGCAGCCCGTGCAAGACTAGTACAGGAAGTCTCCGTGCCGGGGTCAGGTGTCCAGAGCGCTGAACCGGCACCGTGATAATGGTCACAAACAGCCGGACCCTGGGCGTGTGGCGGGATGACGCGAATGTCGGACACGTTCGCACGACACTGGCCAGGGTCCCGGTCTCTTTGTCTGGAGCTGTGACGCTCACGCGTTCCAGATGTCGCGCCACGTTGCCAACACATGACTTGAAAGTTGCCGCGATGGTGGCACAGGTGATATGTTGCAGTGCTGGCTGGGCAGGCCCGCTCTTCGGCGTGCGGACTGTGACCGCAAGCGGGACATCTGTACAGCGTCGGACGCGACTCTGTCCGACGGGGCCTGAGCGGCTGGGATCCCTTCGATGAGTGCCTGGGCGGTTGAAGTCTGGCCGACGGGCACGACCAGTCCTGTTCCGAAGATCTGCGAAAACAGGTTGAACTTAGCTGCTCGTCATGGCGGCCGAGTTCTGACGGGCGTTTTCTTACTCACGGCAGGCGTGGACTGCTGATTGCAGTGTGATATCGCTGTCACTCAGAAGCACACGCAGGTTATCCCCATCTCGGATCCCAGTGTCGATGCGATCACGAAGCTGCGAGTCTGTGCAATGTGGACAGAAGTCGCAGAACTGGGCGACTTCGCGCAGAGCCATCAGGAACTCATCAAATGACTCATCGTGCGCTTACTGACGGCGGAAGAACTCCCGACTGTCCAGGATAACGTTGCGCTGCCGACGCAGATATCGCTCCATGCCGCGGATGATGGTCTGGATGTCGGACATGGAGACGTTGATATCCAGGCCGTGGCGTAGTGTTCGCGTCTTTTGGTCGTCGATGAGAGCGACTACGACGGCGGCTTGACTCGCCGGCGGGAGGTCATGCAGACCGGTGAGAATTGCGTAGCCATCGAATTTGTCCCGCCAAGAGGCGAACTCGCGCAGGCTGGCACATTCCATCAGCCTGGGGGCAGGTGTCGCTGTCGTACCCAGCCGCCTCGTGCCTCGGTTGGTTGGACCAGGGTCAGCACCATCGGCATCGGTGCGTTCAGCATTTGAGTCGGTCAGCGTGTTGTGCAGTCTGGCCTGGGTGGCTGATTCGCCAGCGCCAGAAGCCGTTCCTCTCTCCTGGCGGATGCTGTGACTTGCTCCGTAAGCAGATCCGTCAGGAGGGAGAGGGTTTCTGTGAGAGCGTCCGGATCCATATTACCGACGCGCCATGTGGTGGTGCATTCTTAGTCCTCACTGTCTGCTAGCGATACACTGATAGATCACGGCCTCTATGTATTCACTGTGCACGGCCTCACTATCCACGCTGTCACCTCGGGTCTTGTCCTGACGTGACTGGCCCTTTCGGGGCGAACAGTCGGGAGTGGGTCGCGCGTCCGTGGTGTCATAACCATAAACCACGGCCCGCGCTCGCACATGGGGCACACGCACAACAATCTACGGTATGTGGCTTCCCACTGTTCACCATGCAAAATTGCTAAATAATTCGGCGGCGACTTGACTGTTTGAGTCATTCCAGCGACGACATCATTAAGGGAATGCGCATTTTCACGTTTGTACTACAACGCTAATTAAATTGGCATCATCATGGTATCTTTCTGATCAAAATGCTTTCAATAAGTAACAAGTGACCCACTTACAAAACGTGTCCGAATTGTGTGCTATCACCCCTTTCTTTCAAGTTCCTAATTGAATGACACGTTTGTTTTAGTTCTATGAATGTTTGTAATGCCCAAGCACCTTTTTGAAGACGGTGTACATTACAGTATATGGACGTTTAGATTCGAGAAGCGGCGTGAGGCCACAAATTGTCTTTTGCTGATTTAGCTATCACGTTGACTGTATGAGGCTGGTTCAACTATTGCTCGTCTCGAGCTCGGATGATCCGCTGTGGCACGTACGGACACAACAATAATATCAGGTCTGCATTGGCTTCCTGGGTTATGCGATGCAGGGAAGGTCTCCTGTATCACGCACAGTGGTATGGATGATAGCACCCAATAAGCAACACAAATTTGAACGTGACCTGTTTGTAATGTCACTGTTTGTAGCTTTAACTTACGAACTGGTGATCTACAAGATGTGTGATTCAGTCAACTAAATGTCCCTCGTATCTATATTTTCAAACGTACATGAGATGTCATGGTTACACACTATGGTTTACCTGTTGTGAAATGCTACCGTATATGCTTGCTAATTTTTAAATCATCAGGGTTTCTTGGTTGCTACAGTATTGAGACCGCCTGTATCAGGAACTAATTTTTCTAAAGACACTCCTTGGCCTCGAGTATTTTAGATGCTCTTTGTTTTGCGTTTTTCCACTTAAATGTATCACTTCATTGGCGCTGAAGCATGTGGAGAAAATGCGACCGGTTCCCCAAGAAATAATTGACGACCTCGATGCTGTAGTAAGTGTACCATCACCAGTTGACTGGGCCTTCGTCGGCAGGTGGAGCTGATGTCAAAACTCCACGGGCATTTCAGCACAGAGCAGCGGTTTGAGCCAGCCAGCCACCCGCAGATGAACGGCTTGAGGGAAAGTCAGAAGCAGAAGGGCGACCTCAGAGGCAGCCAGAGATGGATGAACAGTCCCAGCGGCAGTCGGGGGAAAACGAACGGCTTCAGAGGAAGTCAGGGGTAGAAACGCGTCGGAGGACTTCAGAGGCGGACGAGTTGACTCAGTGGCAGCAGGAAGCGGACGGGCAGCTCCAGAGGAAGCCGGTGGCTGAGGATGGTCTTCGGAGGCAGCCAGTGGCTGAGGATGGTTTTCAGATGCCGCTGGTGGCTGAGGACGGTCCTCGGAGACAGCCGGTGGCTGAGGGTGGTCTTTGCAGGCTGTCGGTGGCTGAGGGTAGTCTTTGGAGGCAGTCGGTGGCTGAGGACGGTCCTCGGAGGAAACCGGTGGCCGAGGGTCGTCTTAAGAGACAGCCGATAGCCCAGGGCCGTCTTCAGAGGCAGCCAGCGACCGAGGATCGCCTGCTGCGGCGAATAACTCGGGCTCGGTCCGACGAGCAGGCCTGGACACCGGTGTATCAGGCACGGCCGCGGCGCGTGCACCGTCAGCGCACCCAGTCTGTCACAGTACCCAGTCTGGGCGGCCTGATGCCCGTGCCAAGGACACTGACGCTCGGCTGGTGTCGTCGCTCATGGCCAAACTGGAACGCTAGGTAAGCTTATCATCGGCGTCGACTTATGCAGTTAAGTCGCGCTATCCGCCCGAATGCAGCCCACACTCTACATATTTGCTTTCCTGGCAGTATTGCAAGATGATCGTGTCGCAGCGGGTAAGATGGGTAAGATGACACGATTACACAATTGTGTATTGTGCTCTCCAAGTATTTTTTTTCAGGGTCACTCCACCACTAGGGGTGCTGGAGTGTTGGTTGCATTAAACAAAATGACGAACGTGACTAAGTCAAAGTTGGTTTCCATTTTGTTCAAACGCAAAAACTGACAAACACGGAAGAAAAATTGACGAAAGATACAATTAAAACTTAAGTATCATCATCATATCACATCATTCCGGCCTCTCCACTAACTGACATATCTCCTTGAGCGGTGCAGACAGAGCTACCAGTAATCTGATATTCTCATTTGTACCCAATTGAACTCAGCATTTTTCTCCCTCTCCCCACCTACACGCACAATGGTTCTTAAAGAGCGTCATGCTTGTTGGAGCCGCGTGCTCCAACTACGCAGTTCAATCAACTAGTTGTTCTTTTTACTGGACACTAAACCAGGTACACATGTTGGTTGGTTGGGCACCAACTCAGGCAGGTTTCAGTTGGCTTTTGGTCGTATTTTGCTTTTTATGAAACTGTTCCGGCTAAAAAACGACATGCAAAATATGAAATGTTTGTATCTTTTAGTGAATATATCGGACACGTACCTTCCTAAGAAAGGGAAATCGGTGGCTTTGTATATGTTGATCTTTGTTTCAATTGTATTGATTTAAAATGATAGTTTGCAAGAAGTTGTATTATCGACGCGTGATATCCGTTGGCTCTGTGCATCAAACCTGGAAGAAAACTGGCAATCTAGGTGGTTTTCTACCCAGCGAGGTAAACATGCTGCAACAAAATTGTCTTGTACATGGATTATATATACACATATATATATATAATCCATGTACAAGACAATTTTGTCGCAGCATGTTTACCCCTGGGCAGAAAGCCATCTATATATATTATATATATATATATATATATATATATATATATATATATATATATATATATATATATATATATATATATATATATATAAATGTGCCAGATGTAAGTATGCCTCTGCCATGGTATTGTTCCGTTCTTGAAGTTTCAGAGCATGCTTGTCTGCTTGTCTACTTCTTTTGGTTGACCTTCCAAGTTAGGTCAAGTCGGCTAATGCTAGGTGCAGCGAGTCAGTCTTCGCCGTGGTTTTCTGACTCTGATCGCTACCGAAATATGATTTCGTGCTTCGATATCGATGACGTGCTACAAAGTGCATCTAAGAGCTGCATTGAGATGATCTTATGACCTGTTTTTGGTCAGACCTAGCGTCGGATCCGTGATGTATAGAACCTCCATTCTTTTAGACAATGCGTATTGTTTAATTGTCTGCAGATCTAGGAAATTCGAAAGCGACATTTTTTTCTCGCCGGTTTAGGAGATTTGGCAACACAGTTGAATGGCCCAAATAACCCCACGGGCACTGCAATGGTTAAGTTTGAAAAGGTAACCAGAACAATTATGCACAGCTGGGTTGTTGTTATTAGGGCTTTAGGGCGCATCGACTACAATGGTCATGCAGCGCCCATGCACAGCTGGGTAAAATAATTGTATTTTTTGTCGAGTCAAAAGAGAAGTGCTTCCTTGGTTTGCAGTTTGGATGGCCACTAGTCGTCAAGAGCGTTAGTCAATGAAGCCATTTGGACTAAAATGCTAAAACACCTAATATCAAGGCACCTAATATATTTAAAACGGAAACAAATATCAAGACTTTTCATCATGGGGTGATGCGGACGTCCAGGCTAAAATTTAAGAACCCCGAAAATGATAGTCTCATCGCATAGTCCTACCAATTATTTGCGTACTGAGCTATTTAAGTCTATGTGTTGCTGATGTCAAGGGAGATTTTACGAGAGGGGACTGCTATTAAACGGCAAATTACGTGTATGCCAAGCCTATGGCTTTTAAACGTGGCACAGGTTTTCAGGTTCATTCTGTTGGTGTATGGAATGCCAATCATATTGTGGAATTTTAATGGACTTTATTGCAAGATGTCTGCTAATGAAATAAATGATCAATAGGTGTAGAAAGACATGACACTCTACAGGTGTAGGATTGCGTGGTCAATCATACTTGGATGTAGAGCCAGACCGCAAAGCATGACAAACTGTTTAAAGAAGCACACCAGCCTCAGAAAAGTCCACACCCAAATGCACCAGGTCAAATATTAGCATCACGGAGGTGAAATACATGTACCTAATGGAATATAACTTTAGGTAAGAAAATCAAGAGGCTTTATGCCTCTTCTACATTATCACGGCGATCAGAGGACCATCTCGGCACGCAGCATCGCTGCACAGCTTCCTCGTCTTGTCTGAACTTGGAAGGCCGATGAATATCTTGTCTGGCTTACTAAAAGTTGTATTTTTACATCTTTGCACAAAGCAATTATAATAGCGGTGTTTTCTGCGATCCATTGTCATCTGACGGTGGGATGTCATTTAAGTTAAAACAGTCACTTCAAACTCGGCGGCGTCCTAAACGCAAAATGGAACGCCCGACAGTCGACCTTCGCTACGGACAACAAACGTGACATCACACATATTTTGACTAATCACAAAGCGAAGCATTCTGAAGTGATTTTGTAAAATTATTTCAGCGCTTTAAGGACTTTTGTAAAAGAAGTGAATTCCACCATCGTGCTTGGAATTAAAAATACCCAGTGAAACTTGAAAACAATGCGGTTTGTCTCGACATAAAGCATGGCTATTGCACTTAGACCCAAAAATGTCGCGCCGCTTCCCTTGGAAATCACACTAGGGGCCAAAAATTCGCGCCAGAGTCCCACGAGTGGCAGCTGGTTTCCAGAAAATCAATTCCTTCCTGGAATGTCACTCTGCGGCCACAAAAATTCCGTCCAAGACCCCAAAAGCGCGTCGGGCTCGGGGAAAGAAGCGTAATGGAGCACCGAAAAAATGCACCGGTAGCCCGAAGAGTCGCAACGGGGCCCAACAATATCGCGCAGGAGGCTTACAAAAAAATAGAAATCGACCAAAAAAAAATAGCGTAGGGACTCTATCAACTTGACCCAAGTACCAGAAAATTCCGAATAGGTCCTGAAGGAAATCTCTCCGAAGGGCCTTTCTACTCTAAGCTATGTTTTTGCTTATTCTTTCTCCACACCAACATCGGCGAACATTTACAACGGGCACATCTTAATGACGCATAGTACTATGTCATGGAAACTAGAGCACACTGCATGCCCTTTAGTTAGGCTGTAATGAGCTTGCAACCCCCCCCCCACACACACACGCACATAGCGGAAGTTTAAGCAATTTTGCTCGAACAGTAATAGTAACACCAATGGTTTAACCCGCACCAGGAGAATAAACATATCAATACAAGGAATCCATCAGTCGTGAAATGAGTTCCAAGTCAAGCGAGAAGTGTGAATTTGAAAGTATGTATGCCGCGATGATAGTTTATTTCTTCAGCACCACATGTTCCTGTTAGCCATAGGGGGCCTGCCCCCTCCCCCTAGCGGTGAAAGTTATGTGTTCACTATTAAAAGTATCGGGCTCTCTATCCAAAAGTGCTCAACTATGGTACGTTGCGAAATTCCTGGGTGCGCTCCCGCTGTTGACTTTGGTCAATCCACTTTTTGAGATGGTCCTACGCCTATGACGTGGATCTTTTCATATTTGTCCTTTATGCAGTGCTATTTCTGCCGCCAGTCCTCCCTGGATGATCCATCCAATACACCACAGCGCCTACTCCGCATATGCTTACAAGCAGGGTCGAACAGAATATAGTCTGGCAGTGAGTGCTGTCGTATCTTTCGTAGTGAATGCTTCAGCCAAAGAGCCAAAGACAATTTTGCGTGAACACGGTTGTGCCCATATAGGTTCGACAATCTTCTTTGACGAACAGCTTATTTCCCACAACGTGAGTTATCCAGTTCACATTCGCTCTGTCTCTAGGCAAATAAACCAACAAAGGCTTCTGTACGAGAAACTTACAGACAATCGTGGAATGATGCCACGTACGCAGTCCATGTGTCCTTTCAAAGCTATCTGCTTAAGCCTTTTGCATGCAAGTATTTTCATGGTGCTGCCGACATTCATAAGAATGTCGCTATCTACGCTATGCTATAATTAAGCGTAAGGTTGGCAATGCAAATTGGGTAATATCTGCTGAAGCTATTATCATTTACCCGGAAGGTGAGTTTTCTGATTTAGGTTGTCCAGCGTGGAAAAACAAGACTAACTTTTAAGGGACGTTTCTTCCTTTGTTTTAGCGTAGCATATTTTTTGTTGAAATATGCTGCACTTGTGAAGCAATTGCCCTTTTAAGAAATCAATTACCTTCAATTTGTGATCAAAGTGGGTTGAATGCCATGAAACTATGCGTAATACTTTGCGTCATATCAAACATTGGGTAGTAGGTTGTAATTTCACATTTCGCTTACATACCCCATCCTTTGTAATTTAGTGGGACAGGTTTTGCTTAACATAATTTCATTAAAATCGTAGGCTTGATCTCTTGACCAGTGCTCACGTGACCCTTATTGACCTTGGTGTACAACTCGAACCTCTACTTAATGCATCCGAGCATGTCCTGGCATGTGAGTTCGGATACACACCAAACAATACCTTTTCTCTCTAAGGATGAGATTTTCGGCTGTATTTAAAGTGTACTTTACCTATTTCTGCCTCCTGACGCCATTGTCCAGAAAAGCAGCATGTATGCTGAAAGTGGAACATGTTGGATGTTCCAGTGCATCGTAATGTATTGCAATGATCTTAATTCTTTCTATTGCATGCTTTTGAACATCGTTTTACTGCGTAAATATACCGATTGATAACAAATACGTAGACCAATTGTCGAGTGACGCATGGGTGTAACCATGCACGGGGCGGGGAGGCTGGGGGACATGTCCCACAAATTTCTGAAAAGTGGCGACTTGTCGCCATCATTTCTTTCGTGTCCCCTAAGCCTCAGCTACCTGAGTACCATCGCTGCAAAATTATACTTGGTCATTTATAAATTGAAAGTATATATGCAGGAGAATCACCAACAGTACTCGAAGCCGATCTAGGCAATGAACTGGCTTCACAGGTTATCTGTCGTCACAAAATATCCGAATGCTAAATCAGAAAACGTTAAATATTTCTGCTTCCATCCCGTTCCTGGATTAAATTAACCTTGACCATTCTCTGTTCTCGCTTTGGTGGAAACTTGTGGTCTCCTAGGCAACAAATTTGCATTATCGCAGTGCTTTAAACGTCTTAGGCTGCATTCCCCTGCTCATTAATTGATATATCTTGAACAAATGTGACTCTGGGTGTCATTGGGTACCTTGAACACTATTGACGGAAGTCATGGGCAGCCTTAAGCACGTACGCCAAGCTAACGTCGTATTCACATTTGTATTCAGCGACGAGTTTGCCAGGAGCATATTTGTATTGGCATCGGCATTCAGCGACGGGTTTATGATCGTTCAAATCAATCGTGCAAAATTTCGTTTTGTGTGAACAATTTTGCAACATTTCAAATTGGTACATGTCAAGGTCAAACTTATAGATCAAAGGTTAGTTTGTTTTATTAGATGGCGATATTGAAGCGATATCCACCGAACGCGACATTCGGTTGCATTGGCCTCAATTTCCATAAATGAGAGTCATTCGACGTGGCTCGCTATGCAGTATTAGAAAGCTAAGAAATCGATTTTTTCAAGGGCAGAGGCGAAGTCTATTTGCCGATTTTTTCCATTACCTATTTTTGTTTTCTCTGAAACCTATCCAAATCTGCTGTTAGGCAATAATCAGTGGTGAACACTCCAGTAACATTTCAAACTGGGACGGGTCACGGTCAAAGGTTTGACTGAGTTCTTCGATGTCCTAGCGTTTCGTCCCCCGCAGTGGGGCCAGCCCCGTTGCACGACTGGCTAGGGAATTGGTGCTCCCTCTGGTCACCACAGCCGCCCCGATAAGGGGCTTGGAAGCATGGAGGTGTTTCCGGGGACTCACGTAGTCCCCACCGCCCATCCCTCTCTCCCTTCCCAGTGTCCACCCCGTGTCTACGTCCCTTTGTATGTATTTTATCCAACCCTGCAACACCAACCCATCCCTTGTCACGAACAGGTAGGTCAGCTTCCCCTGGTCTGTCCGTCCGCTCAGTTTTATCGGGGTAGCCGCGCCCCCTCGGCCCGCCCCCCCGGAATTGACGGAGTCCTGGAGGTTGAGGTCCCCCGTCGCACGGTGCTAGTTGTGACAGGGGACCAAAACACCTCTTTGGTCCCGATATCTCGGAGGGGCGGGCGGGTCCGTGGAGCCTGATGCGGGCCAAGTGGCAGGTCGCCTCGGGCCGGGGGCCTGGGACCCTTCCCGGTGCCTGCTGGCCCGGCCGGCCGGGGTCAAGGGATGGGCGGTGCTGGATTCCGGCCGGTGTGATGAGTCTCTCTCTCCCGGCTGGATAATGGCGTCGCCTGCCCCGTATAGCTCCACGAATGTCTGGTGTCCTTCCGTTGTTGAGGCACAGGCGCCCCCCCCCCAGTAGGGCCCCAGTGTGGTGGGACGTCTGTGGAGCCGAAACACAAACGTATTACATGGCAACAAAACAAAACAAAAATCAACTCACCTGTTCCCTCTAGTAGGGGACGGACCAGCAGAAATTCTCATCTTCCCGCACCCCGTATTCTCATCAAGTCGGCAGAAGAAGGTAAAAAGTTTGACTTCGCTTAAACCATTCCAGCGAAAAAAAAGCGTGCGACAGGATGGGGGAAATACTGAGGTGCCAAAAACTTAGAAACGATGGCCTAGAGGTTGAATTTAAAACTACAGATGACGTAAGGAGGGCGATGGAAACGACGGAAATAAAGTACACTATACGAGATGAAAGCAGTAGGCGAACAGTTACCGTAAATATCAAGGCTTTCCCCCATAATGCGAAAAAAATTATCTAAAGGCGTGATCAATTGCTATGACCTAAGAGATGTGTCGGACGCTGACATTGTGGATGCATTGGCAGAGTGGGGTGTGGTAAAGGCGAGACGAATCACGATCAGGAAGGGACAAGAAACCCAAAGAACTGACAACTTCATATTAGCATTCCACACAACGGACCTTCCCGAGTTGATCTTTGTCGGATACGTTCGCGTAAAAGTTCGTGTATTTGTCCCCAACCCAATGCGATGCTTCAGATGTTCACGTTTTGGCCACACGTCGCAGGACTGCAGAAACCGCGAGACGTGTGGAAAATGTGGTGCAACAGAGCATATCAGGGACAAATGCAAAGCAGAATGCCCAAAGTGCTCTAACTGTGGCCCCAACCAAAAAGCTCACACTGCATATGGCCGGTCATGTCCGATTTTCCTAAAAGAAAAGAAGATAGTCGCGATAAAATTTTCCCTAAAAATCACATTTCGGGAGACACGTGAGTTGTATGAGGGAGGCCACCCAAGGATATCATATGCAGCAATGGCACAACCGAACTTTACAACCACACAACAGACTCGCGCTAAACATCTCACTGGCAACACGTACACACAGCCCGACATGGCCTCCGAGCTAGTTGCTCAGATCATGACCGTTTTTCGGTCTTTTGGTATGTCCCTGTCGTCGCCTGAGAAGCAGATGAAGCCAATCCAACACGACGAGGCGATCGAGGTTCCACCCACCACAAGTGGATGCCCCGCTCGCCCATCTGAGGCCCCTCCTAGATCAAACCTCGAGAGTGGGAGTGGACTCTGATCCAACGGTCCAAGAGGCCTCCTCAATCCCTTCAACCAACTCCGAGGTCCTCCCGATCTACTTCATCACCTACCTCGAAATCCCCACTTCCCATATCCCACCAACCCCTCAACGCCCCCTCGCCTCCTTTTTCCCCAGCACCACCTCCAAATCCCTTCTCTCCACTTCCTCCCTACCTGAACCTCCTCCCCTTCCCGTGAGCCAGGCCTCGCACCTACCCTCGACTACCTCTTCCGCGCCTACATCTCCGTCCCGGCGACCAATCAAAATCCCGAACATCGACTATCAGGAAGCCGAGACGCACCCGCGAGGAAAAGAGAGCGCGGCTTGTTGAGATGGAAAGGTCCCGCGAGAGGAGTCGCCAAGGAGCCGAGATGGCTCCTCCTCGAAGGCCGGCCACCCCATCGCCACGTCGACGAGTGGAGGGACCGGCCCCATCTCGATATAGGCCTCGTTTCTGGGGCCTCAGAAGCGATGCCTACCACCATCAGGCTCTTCACCAGGGGAGGGGTCACCAAGTTCCCGCCCGAGGACCCAGGCCCTAGGGCCGGGTCGAGCTGAACCCTCTACAGCGGCCACCTCTCTCGGGCGGAGGACAGAGCCAGCGCTTTGATTATTTTTTGTTTTATTATATCATAACCACTCCTAGTTCTGGCAACATAGATAGCCCATCTACTATCTCTTCCTCCGGTACGTCCTTGAGATCGTAACAATTGATGATTCCGCGCAATGTATTTTTGGTTTTATGGGGTACGACCCTCATCTGGATGCTCTCGTCGACTTTCCTGTCACCTTTAAGCACACTATATACGAACTCGGTAATTTCCAGTGCGTTCTGTGCTTCTCCTACTTGTGCGAACTCTACTTCAATAGCACCATCCTTTGACTTCTCGCAACGGGTGATACTCCAAAATCTGTCGCATCCGTCTCGCCTCTGGAAAGAGGACAATGATGAAATATTTTTGGTCAGTCCTCGGAAGATGAGTATGCGAGGGACATTCGAAATATTTATCCCGTGGCATTCCTGGTTAGACACACTCCCACCTGCGATGGGTTCGGCGATGGTCTGGCCCCTACGTGAGGGACCAGGAGGTTTTTTCTTGGTTTGAAGATGCCATGCGATGCGTCTTGGTGTTCGGCTCCTCGGGCGCCCCTCCGCATAGGGCCCTACTGAGGGGACGTCTGGGTCCCGCGTACGGGAGGTC
Source organism: Imbricaverruca yamaguchii (assembly GCA_034440575.1). Classification (NCBI taxonomy): domain Eukaryota; kingdom Metazoa; phylum Arthropoda; class Thecostraca; family Neoverrucidae; genus Imbricaverruca; species Imbricaverruca yamaguchii. The sequence continues at coordinate 538,703 of JAOTOL010001379.1, forward strand.
GCCAGGCGCCCGAGGAGCTATACGGGGCAGGCGGCGCCTTCGCCCGGCCTGGAGAGAGACTCACCACCCCGATCGGGGTCCAGCACCGCCCACTCCTTGACCCCAGCCAGCCGGGCCGGTAGACACTGGGAAGAATCCCAGGTCCCCGGCCCGAGGCGACTAACCACTTGGCCCACGTGAGGCCCCACGGGCCCGCCCGCCCCTCCGGGATATCAGGACCAAAGAGGTGTGTTGGTCCCCCGTCACAACTAGCACCATGGGACGGGGGACCTCAACCTTCAGGACTCCGTCAACCCCGGGAGCGGGCCGAGGGGGCGCGGCTTCCCCGATAAAACAGAGTTGGTGGGCAGGACCGGGGAAGTTGCCCTGCCTGCTCATGGTAAGGATAGTTGATGTTGTAGGGCCAGATGTGTTCATTAAGGGTTTATTCCACCCTATTTTACATAATTTATAACTGGTGTGATGTGGTACTCGTTAAGGTGAGTCTTTAGTGCAATAACCGAACACAATGAGTATATCTCGCTGCAGAAAGGCTTAGATGAACTTGTGAAGTACCATCAGTGAATCAGCAGGAGGACTTCCCAAGGAGTTCTTGAGGACTCCTTGGGAAGACAGATGAAGATTATTCACATTGGATGGCCTTCAGGTCCTCCAACATTGAATTCTGAATTTCAAACTAATGGGCATAGCACCTACTGGTAATCTTCAAGTATTACCTCTCACAATCTTAGTCAATGTCAGTTGACTGCTAGTCAGCTGTTGGTGACATCACTCCTAGTATGGAGAAAAACCTGCAGCCAAATGCACAGCATGAACCTGGGGTGTCACCAGGGATATTTTGAAGCAGGTGATGCAGTGTTAAAATACTAGGTTTTGGTTACGTGTGTGATGTCAAAATGAGTACAATAGGATATAAGCATTTGTCATGTAATTAGTGTCATTTCAAATGTGTTTGGTCCTACCAGCTTGCATTAAAGCCCATGTTGTAATTATGCCTTTACCTTATTCATTGTTTTGACATAAAGACAAAAAAGATTAGTGCAACTATGAGCCACAAGGGCCGTTCTTGGTTGCACTCTGTACACTCAACCAGTTGCCCACCAAATCTGTCGACCAGCCCTGCATGGAATACTGAAAAGCAAGCCCACTATTTTTATAATGATTGTATATGCTGTTTTAAAGATGTTCAGTGTGCTGCTACTGACAATGATTTCTAGCAGCTGGTTCCAGTTTTTTACTACCCTGTTGGTGAATAAAGACTTCATACCGTCATCTGCCAAGGCTAGTGACATACTGCCAAGGCTAGTGATTTGTAAAGAGGCACACAGTGGAGAACAGTGACATCACATGAGTCAGGTGTCAATGACTGGTTAGGTTAGGTAATGTCAGGTTAGGTTTGGTTAGGATAGGTTGTAACCTAACCTGACCTAACCAAACCAGTGATCGACACCTGAATCCTGTGATATCATTTCCTTGACTCCTGTGATGTCATTATTCAACACTGCACACCTCTCTACAAACCACTAGACTTGGCAGTAGGCATTGGCTGAAAGGTAAACATTGCCTATCTTTAGACATTTCCTGACATGTTCAGCATATCCATGACAAAAAGATGACAGTATTCATAAACAATGGATCTTTTCCTCCCAAAATATGAAGGTCCCATCAAATAGTTCTACCAATTATTTGTCTATGGGGTTAGTGAAGTTCACAGGTACCATTTGCAGGCTTCCGAGACCGGTCGCCATAAGGAAGCCAGAAGGATGTGACCACAGATAATTTTCTTGCAATAGCACCCATATTTTTAGCACTACTAGTAACTTGTACCACAACACCTCCGATGAAGTAATCCTGCACAACCACATCTTCATGTTTGAAATATGGCACACCACAACAACATAATTGCTTTAAGGTTTCTCTTTGCAAGTGGTCAGAGGATTTTAATTTAGAGGAACTGTGTGAATAAGCATAGCCTTTTCATTTTTGTACTTTGTGAACACCATACAATTATCCCCTTAAATCATCTCAGACCCCCTTTTCCTTACCTACCTACCTACATAGGTAGGTAGGTACCTACTCTATTGTCTTGAAAGTCTGCACTATTGGCATTGCTGGATCGTTGCAATAATTTCCTGAAAGCTCAGTAACTGTTCATTCACTTATAGTAAAGGTTTTTCTTTAGTAGACCACTCAGTGAACTCATCATTTCCATTGCATGCATGTCACATTTACATTATGCCTACCATGCTACCTAGACTTAGGCTTAGACTTAGACAAACTTGTGAAGTGGTCAGAAGAATGGCAAATGAAATTTAATTTTGATGAGTGCAAAGTTATGAATGTAGTAAGCAGCATTGATGAGTGGCCAAGTGCTATCAGTGACTCAACGAAAGAAGGATTTAGGTGTCATTCTAAACACAAAATTGTGGGCATCAGAACAGACCAACAAAGTTAGGAAGAAGGCACTGAGAATGCTTGGGGCAATCAATAGGAATGTATCATACAGAAGTGTCACCAGGAACTTTACTGTGCATTAGGGTGTGTCACGAAGGACCTTTTTTTGGAAATTGAACTTTGCTTAGTGAAATTATCGTGCAGATCACCGAAAAAAACCTGTGGTCGAAACCAAATCGAAATCAAACAATAAACAAAATATGCGACAGGCCGATAAAGAAACAAATTTGCCGGGCGCCCGGCGTTGAAGTCTCTAGTGATGGCGCTCCGTTGCGATTGGCATCTAACACCACGCGTCCGGCCACCGTCGGAGCGCCGCCGCGGCGCTGTGACGAAAAAGGCGGCAGTCGGTGCTGTGGCTGACTGATGAATGGATTCTGGTGATGAAGCTCATTAATAAAACTCAATGAAAGTGTTTAGTGGGGTAAAAGGCTTTTGATAAGCACCAGTCGCTTAATAAGTTGCTTGGATATCTGACGCATGAAAGAAAGGTTCACTTTACGTCGCTTATTCGTTCCATTTTCAATCAGTAGATCTATCGGCGTATAATGCTAATATTTTCACTTTTGAAAGCTTGAACATCTTCAAAATTCCTCGTCTGTTTACATCGAAGACCAATTAAATCATTCTGAGACACTTGATATCTTATTTTTATGACAAATAGGCCAGGCGAAATCGGCATCATGCTCCGTTCCACTACAACCGAAGGAGACGGGCATACAGCGACGTCACCTTTTGTACGAGCGGCCACATTTTTTGTACGAACTATCATTTTATAACTATACTACTTGTCTACATGCTCGACAGAAAACCCGACATGAAATCCTTTTTGCTGCTGAGCACTGGCATTGCTGACCTGTGTTTCAACTTCGCCACAATGTAACCGTGGCGGTCCTCTTCACCAATTACCTTCAAAGACGCCTCGGTCACCACTTCCACTATCCGTTCCACCATCTGACTGTGCACGGGGTATGGCGGTACTTCGAGAGGACTCGCGATGATGTCTAGTAAGTCATCATCGGACAGTTGTTGCGTCAAGGGCGGCTCGGTTATCGCCTCATTACACAAATCAATCAGCTCCATGATGCTGTTTGCCCCCATATTCACTTTTGAAAGCTTGAACTTCCGCCCTTCGTCAGTATCACTATCGACTTGAGTTCTGCGACACTGCTGGATTTGAGTGACCGCCCTTTCCCGTGTGGCTTGATCTTGGCCCGCTGCCATTGCTAGCAGTACTGCCTCAGGGTGACACCAGTAGCTGTTGCGCTGTATTAGCGGCCGCACCATGGCCGCTATCTCAGTTCGCAAACTTTTGAGAAGTTGCACGCTGTGCAGCGCATTGCCCGGACCGTCAGAACATTTCCAGTTCTTCTTGATGCAGAACCACATGGGAGTATAGTGGCACACGATGAACTCCGCTAGCATTCTCAGACTGTCTGATGGCTGTTCGGTTGATATGTAGAGCCGGAGAATTCGCGCCGCCAGTCAGCCACCTGGAGTGGTTTAGTGGACCGATCTTCATTTTCGCAGTTCTATCTGAGATACAGTCTGGACACTACGCGCCAGACTGTACAGAATAGCCTGATCTGAACTTAGGTCACTGAGAATCTCCTGCGTCATTTCTGAAACATTTCCGCCATCGATTGGCTCAAAATCGACCACTGGCAAGGTTTCTACTGCGCCTGCAGCAGCCCGGTCAATCAGCCCACTAAACGACTTAGGTCCTGTTGTGACTCCATCTAACTGGCTAAATATTGCACGAAGATTAAGTTCATTTGCATGAAGTTGGCACACAAACCAGTGGACGGGGCGTTTTTGTCCGAGCTCAAACAAACGGATAACACCACCTTTTGGCCAGTATTAACTCTCGTGCCGTCACATCCAAGCACAGAAACATCCGCACCAAACTCATATGCCACGGCGTTCAGGTCCTGAAAAATGTCCTCCGCTTTCCCAGTCTGTGGGGTAAAATGTCCTAAATATGCACTGTCTGGCTCGGATACAACCACAATGTGCTCTTCCGTCTTCTTTGAACTGCCTGTCATAAGCGTGTCGTCTTTTCTACCGTCGAAGTAGAGACCAGATACACGACCTGCATGATCCTCATGGCTCTGGGCTACTACCTCTCTTCTAATCCGATCCCTTGCTCGCCATACTTTTTTGCTATCCACTATGCAGTCCATATCGTCAGAAGTGATCCGACCAATGTCCACTTGGAAACCGTTTATGATCGCAGCACACGCACGATTAGACACTCCGTACCGATCTGCTGCTAGAGCCGTATTTAGCAGTTCGTCTGTGTTACTGTTCACCATATACTCTCACTCATTGACTACAGATGTGAGCGATGATGAATCTGCGGCGGAATCTTGGTCTGAATTAGAATCTAGCTGGGCCATTCCAGAAGGTCCCGGTTGTGGTGATGTGACTCTCTCGGCGGTCAGACGCCTCCTTTCGTCCATGGCGCGTCGACGAGTAGTTTCACGGATATCTGCGGTGCCGATTTGCATTTGGCGAGGTCCTCTCTGGTCTTGGACAAAGGGAAAGTCCATTCGTGGCACTTTGTCGGCCATCGCACATTTGCAGCTATCGATATCAGCACATTTGCAGCGGGCTATATCAAACAATTTTCCAAACCACTCATCACCGGACGGACGTACACCTGGTGATGCCGACTTCTTTCCAGCAGTTTTCATGTATCGCAAGTAGCGATCGCGGCATTCTCGAACCATATGTTCGACTCGGGCTCTCCCAACAATTGGTATTCCTTCGCAGCACCACATTTTCATCACACTTTCCGCGACAAACTTTATATGGGGTGCTAGCCTCTGTTTCAACCTTTTGTTCGCAACGCATGAGTCTCTATTCACTTTACTCAAGTAATTCAGAACGTCAATTCTCGTGGGCAGTCGGTTTGTTTTTAGTTCAGAAGGAACCAAAAGCCCTTTGGTGGAAGCGCGGGTCTTCATGTTCGAACTCTTACCCCGATCACACCGACGCAGGTAATATCACACTTCACAGGCAGTGGGCAGAACTTGCAGACACCAAACCACTCTTTTTCGGGCCGTCCCGCCGGGTTTCCGCCGCCGACTGCCTTGTCTCGGCGGCCCTCCCTTCCCCTGTCTCCCCCTCCCCTCCCCTGCCCTGTCTCGCTCTTTGTGTTCTCTACCCTCACCGTGCGCCGGCCGTCTCCCGCCCCATCCCAGCCCCTCCACCGCGCCATGCGACGATCGCCGCCGGCTCGTGTCGCCCTCGTTAATAGGTTGTCCCTACTGCTGATAATCCCAGTTTCCCTTGAAACTTGAGTAACGAAAAGGAACAGGAGACTTAGATTGACTAATAAAACAGGGATGTATGACATGCGAAGCTATTTTGTGTCGTTAGTGCGTACGCAATTTATTCGAATGATGATTCATAGCACTGTGAAAGGTGGAGCACAGACAAAGGAAAGTGGAGCGATCAGTCCTTCAGTGAAGTTTAATCTTTACAATCAGATATATCCCGGCTCCCCTGATCTGTTTTTGAATTACCAGAATCCATTCATAAGTCATCCACAGCACCGACTGCCGCCCTTTTCGTCACAGCGCCGCGGCGGCCGACGCGTGGTGTTAGATGCCAATCGCAACGGAGCGCCATCACTAGAGACTTCAACGCCGGGCGCCCGTCAAATTTGTTTCTTTATCGGCCTGTCGCATATTTTGTTTATTGTTTGATTTCGATTTGGTTTCGACCACAGGTTTTTTTAAGGTGATCTGCACGATAATTTCACTAAGCATAAGAAAAACCGTTCAGGCGACACGCCCTACTGTGCATATGTCAGGCCACATTTGGAATATTGCATCCAAGCTTGGTCTCCTAGCTATGAAAAGGATTGTTGCTTTTATAGAAAGAGTACAAAAGAGGGCTACAGAAATTGCTAATGGTATAAGCAACCTGGCATATGAGGGAAGATTGAGGGAATTGAACGTTTTCACTTAGATATAGAAGGTTGAGAGCCAGAGTGGGAAACTTACTTTCCAGGTTTGGAGTTGGAGTGCAAACAGATTTCTTTTGGAATACATTTTCATGAACATTATTTTTATGCATGGAATCTATCTGCGGGTAACCAATGGGAAAATCATATGTACCTAGTCAGTACCTATGCAATATGCATAAGTAATACACATCATAATTTTTGGTCACATCAAAGAATAGAAACAAAGAAGTGAACAATGGATGGCACTGTAAGATGGAGATGTGATGATCAGCTCAGTTTTGTCTCTCATACCTCACAGGAGCAATGTGCTTTCCTTTCACTGCTGGTTTCAGTACAAGGCTAGTCAAATGAAAAACAAACAAATAATGCATGCTTAACCCTCAGCTCAGGGCACAAACCTACCTACATACACAGCCAATTCCCTCCTGATACACATCACAGACCCAACACCACTACCTCACACTCAACAGTCAGAATTGATGGCAGTGCGCAAAGCAAAGGTTCAAAGGTTTTGTGTTCACAGTATGGCACTGTTAAACATGTTTGTTTTTACTGCATTTTATGGCATTACAGCATTCAGTTAAACATTTTGTTTGTATGGCACTGTTAAACATGTTTTCCTTATGTTTATGACATCATTTAAAGAAAATCATGCATCAACTGGCCAAAGGGAAGTTTTCAGAACAGAAAATGCTAACAAGGCAGCTTTCCATTGGCAGCCTCCTGCACTCCGGAAGACGTGTCTTAAAACTGTCAGTTTTCCCACTATAGGGTGGCTCAAAAGCAGGTTTCCAGAGATGCATCACCAAATTTGTAGCAACCAGAGGCCACTGTTCAGTGTGCAGGCACAAGGTTTGGCGTGTTGTTATCAGCGTTTCTGTTGGTTGTGGTTTGGTGTGGTATGTGTTCGGATGTTGTCTGTGTGCTTGATGGTACAAAAAGTGGCTAGTTTATTTGGTAATCCTAAGTAGAGTAACATGTTTGGTGGATGTTTTCTTCAATCTTGTACTAGTTTTGTGTGGTATTTTTGTTCCTTCTGCATGTTTGTGTCAGAGTACATGTGGAGCCCATTCTATACAGTATGAACCCAGAGTGCAAAAATGTTTGAAGAGGTGAAATCTCTTAAGAAGTGCCTTAATTCCCACTCTGCAGAGGAGATCTCATCGAAGTCTATAAAATTGTCCATGATCTGAAGAAGGGATATCTTGGGGAAATGTTTGAATTGAACAGAAATGATGCAATTAGAGGTCATCAATTCAAAATTAAAGTTAACCACAGCAGAACAAGGTTAAGACAGTCTTTCAACTAACAGGATAGTAGAACACTGAAACCAGCTACCAGAAACCATTGTCAGCAGCAGCACATTGAACATCTTTAAAAACAGGATAGGCAATCATTATAAGAATAGAGGACTTGCTTTTCAATATTACAGGGAGGGCTGATCGACGGATTTGGTGGGCAACTGGTTGAGTGTACAGAGTGCAGCCAAGAAGGGCCCTTGTGGCTCATAGTTGCACTAATCTTTTATGTCTTTATGTCTAATACCTACATTGACGATTCCAATAATCCTTATTACATCGTTCTTGCAGTCTCCAGAGGCTCCAAAAGAAATAAAACCTATCATATGAGTTATGCAATGATAGCTTCCGACAATTTCTATCTAAATAATTTAACATTAATTTAATAAAGGACGCGTTTAAATCGACGCGCGCGTCGATACACACTCAGATGTTGCTCTGCGTAAACCTACGCGGACGTCGATTTACACAGGAGGCGACTTCAGTATATATCGACGCAGATCTGACGTCATTTACACAGAGCCGCTCGCCTGCGTAAATCTACGCAGGCGTCGATATACACAGGCAGTGACGCTGGTGTATATCTACGCGGACGTGAACTACGCGTGCGTCGATTTACACAGGAGACCATCCCTGTGTAAATCTACGTAGGCGTGAAATACGCACGCGTTGATATACACAGAAGGCGATTCCTGCGTAAATCGATGCAGGGAGGCGCTGATATACCCAGGAGGCGGTACTGGTGTATATCTGCGCGGACGTGAACAACGCATGCGTCGATTTACACAGAAGCCCATGCCTGTGTAGATTTAAGTGCTCGTGACATACGTGTGCGTCGATATACACATAATTCGATCCTTGTGTAAACCTGCCGCAGGTTTACACATTTTGGAGTGCGGCGCACTCCAAAATACTCCAACGGCGATATATGCATATACGTATGCGTCATGGGCGTTATTTTCTGAAACTGGAAAATATTTGTGGGCGGAGGCATGACATGGACACAATGGACGAGCCCAAATGTATGGGGGGGGGCGCATTTAATGGGTGCCATGTGAAAACTGCATTATTGGAAGGGGCGTATACCTATGAAATGGGCATGCGCCATCGAATGCAGCACCCATGATTGTACACAATGTCGGCATTTGTGCAAAACTGTGAAAACGAAAAAAACGGTTGCGTCGGTACGCACAACAGATTGTTCCTCTGCATCTCTACAGGCCATGGGTTTGTCAAGCAGTCCTACTGGGGCCAAAATCTTATGGGCCTTTCGAGCACCCCTCCCGCAATAATACTTAAGCCTTGTGTCTGGGGATCCCGCAGGTGGATCGGGGATGGGGGTCCTGACCCAAGTTTTCGCACTGCTAATTATTATTTGTAATGATCTTTATTCAATGTGGAAATATTTCCTGAATATAAAGATATCCATCACTGGATGTTTGAGAAATCTCGAGTCTTGGTTCAAGCAATGAGAAATGTAGCATGTCTGGGGAGGAGCGCTGACACATTGGTGGAGAATGAGCCGAAGGACAGCAAGGAAGTGTCATCGGGAAGGAGTCATGTCCTTGAAGGGGTGTCGTTGAGCGGGGGTGGGTCGAGCATGCTTAACCCGTCCCGTCTCGGGGGGACTTCAACTGGCCCCCCCTCCCCGTCAGGTTTTTCGCGGATAGCGGACGAACAGCGCCCCCAAATTTATATATCTTTCAAGTGATGGAAATCAAGGGGGCGCGATGAGTCTTGAAGGCGTGGGTAAGCCGAGATAGTTGGTCTTCCTTAAGTCCGATATCGATACTTACCAGTGAACGTTGACGCAGGCTCAAATTGAACGGTTTCGGGGACGCGTCCCTCGTTTCACACGTCAGGTGTGGCTGACATGGTCCGTGCATCCCAGTCGTGGCCATCAAAACCCAATAGAATTGATAATCATACAACCGACAGACGGCCCTTTTGTCCTTGTGCCTCGTAACTATGACAGCCCGACAGGAGCGGAACTTTATGGGTTCAGTTGGAGATGCATATCAACGGAGTCAGACTCATTTTCGGCAACATATTCTTGATCGCAAGGATGTTGATTTCAGGTAACACATTTATACTTCCAATGATGTTGATTTTTGAAAAGATTCAGATACCAATGCATGACGGCAATGGAGAGGCACAAATAATATGTGAAGGGACCACCATATAATGTGGTGGCTCAGACAATATCCACGCAATTCGCTGTACCGTCGATAATGATGCCGTCGCCAAACGTCGATTAAAAACACCAGCTGTTTAAAAAACAATATAACAATGTATTGCAACAGCATGATCGGCAACTGGGCTCATGAAGCATGCGGTATGTTCCAAGCCATAGCATGATTTCACTACATGTATATACACTGGGGAACGGGGTACCTGATGTCCAGCTCAGAAAAGGAAACATTTAGGAGAAAATATCACAGTTGATAATGTTGCGGAGAGTTGTACCAAACATTGTTGAATGAAAGACGATTATGCAAAGTAACCAAATTCTAATATTAAGTAAAATATAATCACAAATTGGCCTGATATATTTCGAGCATGACCCTTCTTCAGAGACCGAGTATATACACAAATACATCTTAAGCACATGCATTGTAGCACGCGCTTTATGGATCAGGTTGTCCACCAATATTGACAAAATGGTTTTAATTGTCAAGTCCAAGCATCGGCCGTATTTAAGTACCAACCCGTTAATGGACATGGCAACAAGTACATATAATCCGATCGTCACAGTTATAATTTTCATGGCTTTCCTAGACAACTTCCCTATATATCTCCCATATACACTATATGCCTGCATATCCATGATGCGTCGTCTATTGCACTCGTGTTCTCGTGTGTGCATGAACGAGCGAGTGAATACGTCACTGAGTAAGTGTACGTGTGAGTGAGGAGTTAGTGGGTGAGTGCGTACCTGGTAAGTGAGTGAACTTCTGGGCGAATGATGGGGTGGGTGATTGTGCTGGTGAGTGATTACGAAGTAAATAAGTCGGCGAGTCCAAGTGAGCATGCAGTATCATGCTATATAGGGAATTGGTTTTAGGAGGGTCCATGAAGCTACCATTGTGCTTAGGGGTGCCTTTTTGCTCCTGATTTAATTGAATTCTGCAATTTTTAGTCCTGCTGTCTTTACAAATCCGTTGGCTTGTGATGCTCAGAGTTGCACCATCTACTACGCTCAGCATAGTAGATCTTACAGATTTGTAAAGACATGGCAGAACGAAAAATTGCAGAATCCATTGAAAAAGTCACCACTGACCACAATGGAGGCTTCATGGACCTTCACAAAACCAGTTCCCTATACAGCATCACACTGTACATACATTACTTGCACTTGCCGACTTATCCGGTCCGTAATCACCAACCAGCACAATCACTCACCCAGTTCATTCACCCTCCCAGATACGTGCTCACTCAATACTTCGTCACTTACTCACTCACTCAGTGACGTATTCACTTACGCGTCCATCACCACATGCGAACACTTCCAAGTACAGTAGGTACAGGATAATTATCTAGGGAAACCACGAACATTATTCCGTTCATCACATCATATGTACTTGTTGCAATGTCTACTGTCATGTTGGTATTTAAATATAGCAGACATGCAAATGTCTGCTATATTTATTTTTATTAAATATAGAAGTCATGCAAATGACAATTTGCACACACCTATATATATATATATATATATATATATATATATATATATATATATATATATATATATAAATATATATATATATATATATATACACCGGCGACCGGCGGCGCGCCGCGTCGCCGTCGCACCGCCGGTAGAAGAGCATGCAGGGCGCGTCGGTTGGCGATCTAGCGTCGTCGCCGCCGCCCCAAGTGTCCAGGTGGCCGTCCGTCAGTGGTGTCACGTAGTTGTCGAAGCGGCACCAGACGGACGGCGCGGCCTCCGGGCCGGTGGCGTTAGACAACCGCGCCATGCAGTAATAGTGACCGGCGTTCAACGAGCCGCAGCGGTGCATGACCAGCGCGTACAGCTGGTACTGGACGGCCGGACGACCGCGAACTGGCGCCCACAGCTGCTCCTTCAGCGCCACGCCAGTCAGCACCATGCGGCGCGTGCCCATGTCACGCTCGAACATTAAGCGCACCAGCGAGATGACGAGGCACTACGGCGGACGAGGTACACTTTGATATTGCTTGACCCGGATAATTTATCCTTTGTCAGCACTTTCTGATACAGCCTTTGCAATAAAATGGCCAGGACGAGTCTCTAGAAATTTTACCAAAGTGCAAGATGAAAGCTTAAAATACTTAGTTTGTTTCATCCTCTAGCCTCTGAATATGAGAACTGAAATCTGCATAAGAATGGAAACGGTCACCTGCACCCAACGACGACATCTTCTCAGCTGCTTCACGGAGTAATCCAGCTGGAAAGGGAGGAAAAGTTCGAACGTTACAATAGTTATCACTACCTTCACCCATTTCAGAATCAAACAGAATAACAATCATCTCACATATATAAAGAGATCCAGCTGAATAGTCACATCCAACCTGTCTAGCAAGAGTGCCACCCTGGCAAGCGGGTCAGCCAATGTGCCCAGCAAGTGGGCCACTCTGCTTGGCAAACAGGCCCACCTGTATGGCAAATGGGCCAGCCTGACCAACAAGCGTGCTGGCCTGAGCAACAAGTGGGCCAGCCAGCCTGCCTTGAAAGTGAACCAGCCTGCTTGGTAAGCAGGTCCACCTGCATGGCAAGTGAGCCAGCCTGCCTGCACTGGAAACAGGTCTGCCTGCCCTGCAAGTGGGCTGCTTGCCATGCAGGCCTGCCATGCGAGCAAGCAGGCTTGCCATGCGAGCAAGCATGCTTGCCTGCACATCAAGCGGGTCCACCTGCACAGTAAGCAGGGTTGCCTGCACAGCAAGTGGGCCAGCCTGCTTGGTAAGCAGGTCCACCTGCATGGGAAGCAGGTCTGCCTGCACAGTAAGTGGGCCAGCCTGCCCTGCAAGTGGGCTGCTTGCCATGTAGGCCTGTCATGTGAGCAAGCGGGCTTACCCTGCACGGCAAGCAGGTCTGCCTGCACCGCAAGTGGGCCAGCCTGCCCTGCCAGCAAGCTTGCCTGCATGGCAAGCGGGTCTGCCTGCATGGCAAGAGTCCACCCGCACAGCAAGCAGGTCTGTCTGCACAGCAAGTGGGCTAGCCTGCCCTGTGAGTGGGCAGTCCACCAGCATAGCAAGTGGGTCTGCCTTCCCAGCAAGTGGGCCAACCTGCCCTGCAAGTGGGCCAGCCTGCTTGGTAAGCAGGTCTGCCTGCACAGCAAACAGGCTTCCCTGCATTGCGAGCTTGTCTGCCTGCATGGTAAGTAGGTCTGCCTGCTGTGTGGGTGGGCCAGCCTGCTTGGTAAGCAGATCCAACTGCATGGTAAGCAGGCTTGCCTGCATGGCAAGTGGGGCCACCAACACAGCAAGTGGGCATGCCTTCCCAGCCAGTGGGCCGCTTGCCTTACGAACAAGCAGGCTTGCCTGCACTGCAAGCGGGTCTGCCTGCATGGCAAGCAGGTCAGCCTGCACAGCAAGTGGGCCAGCCTGCTCTGTGAGTGTGTCAGCCTGCTTGGTAAGCAGGTCCATCTGCACCTGCCAGCATGCTTGCCCACATGGCAAGCAGGTCTGCCTGCCCTGAAAGTGGACCAGCCTGCCCTGTGAGTGGGCTGCTTGCCATGCAGGCCTGCCATGCCCATTTGTCATGCGAGCAAGCAGGCTTGCCTGCACAGCAAGCAGGTCCACCTGTACAGTAAGCAGGTTTGCCTGCACAGCAAGTGGGCCAGCCTGCTTGTTAAGCAGGTCCACCTGCACAGGAAGTCCACCTGCATGGGAAGTGGGTCTGCCTTCATGGCAAGCGGGTCTGCCTGCCCTGAGAGTGGGCCTCTTGTCATGTGGGCAAGCAGGCTTGCCTGCACTGCAAGTAGGTCTGCCTGCACTGCAAGCAGGTCTGCCTGCACAGCAAGCGGGTCTGCCTGCACAGCAGGCTGGTCCGCCTGCACGGCAAGTGGGCCAGCCTGCCCTGTGAGTGGGCCAGCCTGCTTGGTAAGCAGGTCCATCTGCACCTGCCAGCAGGCTTGCGCACATGGCAAGTGGGTCCACCTGCATGGCACGTGGGTCTGCCTGCATGGCAAGCAGGTCTCCCTGCATGGCAAGCATGTCAGCCTGCACAAAAAGCATGTCTGCCTGCACAAGCAGGCTGGCCTGCCAAGAAAATTTGGAAGTCACTGGCTACAGATTTGGAAGTCACTGGCTACAGATTTGGAAGTCACTGGCTGCAGATTTGGAAGTCACTTTGCAGTGTCAACCTTCAAGGTTACAATGCTCAAACTACATATAATTGTAGTAGCTTCAGCTTGGAAGCCAGAAGCCTGCAAGTGATGTCAGTCAACCTTCAAATACATGAACATTTTACAGGAGGAAATTTTATAAATACAACAGGAAATTTTCAAGAAAAAGCAACATTCTGAATGAAAAAACCACAATCACCACAAACCAACATATCCAGCTATGTTGGTCCAGCATTCTAAAATTTCTGAGGAAAATCCTCCCCATGTTATACTGAATAAATTGATCAAATGTCACAAAGATCAAGGCTACAAAATAAATTGGTGCATGCAACCTACTTCAGCAACAAATAGGGGCAAATATATTGATGAAGGTATGTTTTGATTCTCAGTAATACTTTTTGATGTGCTTAAGACAAGCAACCACACAATTTCTCCACAAATGATTATTCCTAAGTCAACAGTGGTCAATACAATTGATGACTTCATAGGCACAGGTTTGTGGCTTATATCCCTGATGCTTCCCTGTGGCAGTGGAATTTGAGCAACAACTTGAGCAAAAAAAAAAAAAAGGAACAGCATTGTTGTCAGAAAAATTATGAACTTGTTTGTCTTCAAAAGAAAGCTTAATAACAATCTAAGATACTGCAGCACAACTGATTTAAATCACATGTGACCACGTACTGATGATTATATGTAGAGTACTTGACACAAATGAAAGCCACCCAGTGTCTAGAGCACTCCATGCAAATCAAAGCCACCCAGTGTCTCGAGCACTTCATGCAAATCAAAGCCACCCAGTGTCTAGAGGACTCTAGCACCTCTCCAATTCCTGAAAGTGGTTTTATCCCCTTTAAAATCCTTAAAAATCCCATCACCTTAACCCCTCTCTTCTCTGTTCCAGCAGTCTGGCGCCGCCGGAAACAACTGCCAGTTTTGTTTTCCTCTCAAATCCGTATGATCTATGACGTCACTGGTGTGCATTGATATACACAGGGGGACGTATTGATGTAAATCGACGCCGGCGTAGATTTACACACATAAAGACATAAAGACATAAAGACATAAGACATAAAAGATTAGTGCAACTCTGAGCCACAAGGGCCCTTCTTGGTTGCACTCTGTACACTGAACCAGTTGCCCACCAAATCTGCCAATCAGCCCTCCCTGTAATACTGAAAAGCAAGCCCTCTATTCTTATAATGATTGTCTATGCTGTTTTTAAAGATGTTCAATGTGCTGCTACTGACGATGTTTTCTGGCAGCTGGTTCCAGTGTTCCACTACCCTGTTGGTGAAGAAAGTTTGCCTTAACCTTGTTCTGCTGTGGTTAATTTTAATTTTGAATTTATGACCTCTAATTGCATCATTTCTGTTAAATTCAAACATTTCCCCAAGGTATCCCCTCCCCAGACCATTGACAAATTTAAAGACCTCGATGAGATCTCCTCTCAGCCTTCTATATCTAAGTGAAAACATATTCAATTTCTTCAATCTTTCCTCATATGCCAGGTTGCTTATGGGTCATTCCACGTCAAATCGCACAAGAAATTCCCCGACCCCCTCCGATTTTGATGAAAATTAGTACACCTGTAGTACCAAGTAAAAGAACACATCACGCCAACTTTTAGCCCAGAGTGACCTCTGGGGTCAGATCTAGAGGTCATCCCAGGTCACGATTTTTTACCGACTTGACATCAATAAATTGCAAATATCTCATGTGTTATTTAACTTAGCGGAATGAAATTGGTGTCAAAGTGCGCAGAAGCCCTGGGCCATTCAGGAATATGGCAAAAGTTGCACGTGACCTCCCCGTGACCTTTGACCTAACCAGGTCAAAGTATACAAATATATTTTTATATATGTTTGCCTGCCCCTAATTCGAGAAAACGGTGCTATGTTAATGGTCGTGATATTATCTAAGAACCTGCAAAAAAGAAAGGCGGAGACTTGAAAACGTTTTGAGATATCAGCCTTTGAGTATTATCATAGGACCAAATGGATGCATGCCCCGAGGCTATTTACCATATTATCGATGATAACTCTGGTTACCTTCGTCCGATTATCGTCAAATTTGTTGCGCAAGTCATCGGTGGCAAACTGAACTATTTTCCAGATTTTCAGGTTGACATGACCTCACGTGAACTAACATGACCTTGGGAAGTTTGTATTGCCTAAATACATGCAATATTGCAACTTACGTGAATATTCATGGCCATGATATGATTCATGATAACCGAGAAATCGATAACATTGAGTACCGAAAGTGGACTAATACTGATAGGGCCACCTTAGAGGTGGTTACGCAAACTTCTGAAGATTCTGTGCGATCATTTTGCGAGCAGCTGGAAATACTTGTAAAGCATGATTTTGTCGCCCGTGCCCAAGGCAATTATCTGAAAGGCCTAAAGGAAACACTAGCTCCTGCAGAGGTAATTGTTATTGGAGATTTTTCCGAAAACTACACTATGGTTACACAGGATGAGGTACAGTCCCATCACTGGAACAAACTGCAGGTGACAATCCATCCGTTTGTGGCTTATTGGCGAAACAACGCAGGGGACCTCACACATTTTTCTTACTCTGCCATTTCCGACTGCCTGACGCATGATACTGTGGCTGTCCACCTGTTTCAAGGAAAACTCATTGAGCGCCTGGAAGCAGAATTAGGCCAGCGACCCAAGAAGATATTTTATTTTTCAGATGGGGCTGCCTCGCAATACAAAAATTGTAAGAATTTCCTAAATTTGGCAGAACATTCCGTCGACTTTGGAATAGACACCCAGTGGCATTTCTTCGCAACCGCTCACGGAAAGGGACCGTGTGATGGCATTGGTGGGACGTTGAAAAGGTTAGCTAAAAAGCGAAGTCTGCAAGGGACTCTGATTGAGATCCCGGACCAGTTTTATCAGTTTGTAAAAAACCATGCCACCGGTACGTGCGTGGAGTATTTTCCCAAAACCGAGTGAGTCAAAGAAACCAAAGCGTTGAATGACAGATTCGCAGCTGCTCGCACAATACCGGGAACAAGGAATGTCCATCGTGTTGCTCCGTCTCCACGTAATGGTATGGTGGTTGTGAGATGGTTTTCCGGCAGCGAGACGGGCCGTGAGGTACGTGTGGCGAAAAAGGTTGGTAGTTCTTCGTGAATATACGGTACTGCTGTTCAACTTGTTTTATGGTCGCGGCTATTTGCATATCAGAAACATTTACTGGCCCTCCCGATAAAATGTTAGTACGAAACGCACGCGAGCTGAAACAATATATTCAGGCTATAAAAACCGAGGAAACATATTTTTTGGCGAATAACTTTTGCCAAAATAAAGATAGAAATATAATTTTGTTACAATCCTATTTTCCTCGTCAGGCCGCGTTGATTGATGTATCACATGACTTAGCTAGCTGAACATTTGATCCTGACCCCAGTTGACCTCCAGGTCACCCTAAACCGAGGTCAAGTGATGACTTAGCTTGATCATATTATACATCATGATTAACCAGAGGATCTCGATGGCATTAAAATTATTTCTCTATCTTGATTCTATATAAAGTTATTGACTAAAGTGTGACATGACCTCATAGTGACCTCACGTGACCTTGCAGAGGACACTTGTTCAAAATAAAACTTGGCTCGTTTGGAGTAGCCTAACCTAAAACTAGGTAATATAGCCTGTACGAGCCAAATTCAGCGTTTTTTGTTCAGGAAAATATTTTTGTTTCCCTGTTGGCTTGTAATGGAGAGGTCACTGCCAGGTCATGTGAGGTCAGGTCAACTTGAAAATCTGGAAAATAGTTCAGCTTGCCACCGATGATTTGCCCACCAAATTTGACGATAATCGGACCAAGGAAACCAGAGTTATCATCGATGATATGGTAAATAGCATCGGGGCATGCTTCGATTTGGTCCTGTGACAATACCTACTCAAAGGCCGATATCTCAAAAAGTTTTAGAGTCTCCGCCTTTCTTTTTTGCACATTCTTAGATAATATCAGGATGATTATTTCAGCCTCATTTAGTCGAATTAGGGGCAGGCAAACATATAGAAAAATGCATTTTTATACTTTGACCTCGTTAGGTCAAGGGTCACGGAGAGGTCACGAGCAACTTTTGCCATATTTCTGAATGGCGAAGGGTTTCTGCGCACTTTAACACCAATGTCGTTCCGCTAAGTTAATTAACATCTAGTATATATGCATTTGATTGTTGTCAAGTCGATAAAAATAGGCAACCTAGGATGACCTCTAAATCTGACCCCAGAGGTCACCCAGGGCTGAAAGTTGGCGTGTAAGGTTCGTTCACTTGGCACTACAGGTGTATCAATTTTCATAAAAATCGGAGGGGTCGGGTTCAAAATAGCCAATTCTTGTGCGATTTGACGTGGAATGCCCCTTATGCCATTAACCATTTTTGTAGCCCTCTTTTGTACTCTCTCTAAAAGCCAACAATCTTTTTCATAGCTAGGAGACCAAGCTTGGATGCAGTATTCCAAATGTGGCCTGACGTATGCACAGTAAAGCTTCCTGATCACTTCCTCACTTCTGTATGATACATTCCTATTTATTGCCCCGAGCATTCTCAGTGCCTTCTTCCTGGCTTCCTTGGTCTGTTCTGATGCCCCCAATTTTGTGTTTAGAATAACACCTAAATCCTTCTCCTGTTGAGTCACTGATAGCACTTGGCCACCCATCAAGTATGGAGCCTTCATATGCTGCTTACCTACATGCATGATTTTGCACTTATCAAAGTTAAATTTCATTTGCCATTCTTCGGACCACTTCACAAGTTCGTCTAAGTCTTTTTGCAGCGAGATATGCTCATCCTGACCTGTTATTGCCCTAAAGACCTTCAAATCATCTGCAAATTTCAAAACTTTACTGCTTAGGCCACTTTCAATGTTATTTACAAATATAATGAACAGTAATGGCCCTAGTACCTTGCAGACTAGGGATGTGAGACTTATTGGCCTGTGGTTTTCAACTTTCCCTCTTTGTCCTTTCTTGAAAATAGGAACTACATTTGCCCTTTTCCAATCGGTTGGAATTTCATTATGTGAAACTGATCTACAAAATATTATACTAAGTGGAAATGCCAGTTCCTTTTCATTTTCCCGCAACACCCTAGCATAAATATCATCAGGTCCTGCTGCCTTATTTGGCTTTATTTTCCTGATATGATTGTAAACAACATCACTACCAATGAAATCAACATCATTTGTCAGATCCCATGTAACTGAACTATGGTGTACGGTCGGCAGATTGGTCATATCTTCCAATGTAAACACTGCTTTGAACTGCTTGCTCAGCTCCTCAACCATCTCACTATCCTCACCCAATGTAGTCCCGTTTACTTCCAGTGGACCAATTGTGCTAGAAACTTTACTCATCTTGTAGAAACTAAAGAACTTTTTACTGTCCCCATTACAGTTTCTAGCTAAATCCAGTTCCTTTGCTCGCTTTGCTGCTCTGGTTTTTTGCTTCACAGTGTCTCTAGCTTTTCGATACGCCTTTAGATTAATGACATTTGAGGCTTCTTTAAAAAACTCTAAATGCAGTTTTCTGAGCCCTAATTGCTTTTATCACGTCTGGTGTAAGCCATGCTGGCTTTCCTACCCTTCTTTTGCGTCTTTGCTTTTGGGGGACATGTCTAATCTGAGTTTCCTTTAAGTAAGATTTTAACTTTTCCCACATTTCACAGGCATTTAAATTGGAGAATTCTTCTTCCCATCTGATGGCACTTAAAGCCGCTCTCATGCCGTTAAAGTCTGCTCTGTTGAAATTTGGAACCTTTACCAAATTATCCTTGATAATTTCCCCTACATGTGCCTTGAATCTAACTATGTTATGGTCACTTTTTCCCAGAGTTTCGCCTACAGTCAAGCCTTGAACCAAGTCACTTAAATCCGAGAATACAAGGTCCAAGAATGAACCATGCCTGGTAGGTTCCGATACAAACTGGTGTAAGAACAGGTCCTCTTCAAGGCATTTCCTGAACATTTTGCATGATGGGGAGCCAACACCAGCATTTTCATAACCTTTTAGATTAAAGTCACCGAGAATAAGGCACTTCCTCTTAAAGTTTCTACTGATTTCCACACAAATCACCTTGTCAAGCTCCAGTTGCTGAGAATGTGGCAGGGTTCCTGATCGGTAGAAAGCTCCTATCCTAAGAGTATTGCTGTTGCCTTTTCCCACAGTGACATCAAGCCAAATGGACTCCACAGACACATTTTTATCCCCACCTGCTACTTTTTGAGAACTGAATAAGCTATTCACATAGAGCATTACACCACACCCTTTCATTGCTGGACCCCTATTGCACGAAAACATATTGTATCCCTGGATCTCATAGTCCTGTAAGTTGTCTCCAAAATATCCTTCACTGACCCATGCCTCCGTAATGCAAACAAAATCCGGTTCCTCCTCAGCAACATAACACTTGAACTCATCAAATTTGGAACGGATACTCTGAACATTAAACATCATACACTTAACAAATGCTCCATAACCACCTTTGGCTTTTTCATATTGAGGAGTTCTTTTATCACTAGACGAACTATAACTCTGTCCCCTTGAGTTGCTGCTGTCCCTATTTGCAGACTTTGAGGTTCTATTGCCTTGGCTGACACTATTGGAATATTCCTGAGTTGGCAATGCAATTTCATCCCTCCCCACCCCATTTCCTAGTTTCCCTGAAGGACATGCTCATATACTTTGCCTAACACATGGACCCCCTTCTCAGAAAAGTGCAGGCCATCCCTCTGATAGAGGTCCCACGATGCATAAAACCTGCTCCACTATTCTACAAATGTAAAACCTAGCTCCTGGCAGAGCTTTCCTACCCTGGTGTTAGCTGCCAGTGCCCTAGAGCTCCACTCAGGGGAGGCTCTAGCCCTAGGCAAAATTCCTGTTACAAGCACTCTATTGGTACCCTTCAGGGTGGCCAGAAGGGCCCTGTACTCCCGCAGAAGCTCCTCGCTCCTAGTATGACCTATGTTATTTACCCCTACATGCACTATGACTGTGTTAAACTGGTGATTACTGGTGACCTGTGCCACCGCAGGTACCAGGTCCTTCACCTTGGCACCAGGCTTGGTGATGCACCTCCTGTACCTCCTACCTTTACAAAATACCCGCTCTAAATGACGCACACGAGAGTCTCCTATGACCAGCACTGACTCCTTACTACTGCTATCCTGGGGGCAGTCATCCAATGCCTGGAACATATTTGTTGTTACTATGCCTGCCCGCTGGGCCGGTCGGCTACACTTCCTCCCGCTCCTACCACCTGCCACCTGCCACTCACTGACCCTTTCCTTAGGTTCGCGTCTCCAAATCCTCCACCCCCTGACCTCATGCCACTTCCCCTCCTGTGACCTACCAGAACTACCCATCCTCTGTTCACTATTAACACTATTAACACTCCCCTCTTGAGAGATCCCAGCCACCTCCACAGTAGGGGAAACCTCAGCTACCTGGTGGCCTGCGACCACCTGGGCATATGATGTCCCTGCTACGGATTGACCCCTTGTTGCTTTATCTTGCCTACCCTGTGCAACAAGGGCAGCCTTGAGGTTGGAAACATCTGCCTTAAGGGTCCTAATTTCTTCCTCTAGTGCCTGCATCCTGGTCGAAACCATCCTAAACGCTGCAGCTTATGCCTAGATTTAGATTCAAATTAACTTGCTAAATTAACTTGCTAAACAACCGACAAAAGAGCTAACTATCATTTACTATAAATCGCTACCTCCTATACTGTCAGTTAAATATCTGAGTGCCTCAAGAAAAGCAGAAACTATTAAACAATTGTTTTTTTTTTGTTTTGTTTTCTTTTTTAAATAAATTAAATAGCTAAGCAAGATGTCTAATCTAATTGGCTTCCACACAAGTAGACAACTATATAAATATCCCTTTGATATCACTTATGGCTAGACAGAAAAATGAACAGTCACACATCACTTATGAATACCCCCAACTTACTACTAATTAAACTATCTTAAACTTCAACACCAAACACACCATGCACACCAAAAAATAAATAAAGTATGTTAGGATAGTATGAATGTTGTCTAATGTACTTATCAAATCTACACACTTGTAATATCTCCTACTACAGAAATCGAAGAGTCGAGAACACGCCGAAGCCACGAGGCCTCCCTTTGGCGCATACAAGATGGCGTCCTGTGGCGTCGCTAGGTTAATATAGTATAGTTTGCGTGCTACGAAAATGCTTATAAGATAAAACCTAATGAAATATAATAAGAGAAGTAATTGCTAAGCACCTATCCACAGCTTAGACTAGAGTACTGCCCTGTTCTGCAGCGACTTATCTGGAAACCTGGAGCTCGGGCGCGCGTCCTTCCACCTTGAGAGCTGGCGGCAAGAATTCCTCTCATTCCTCACACAGCTGCTCATTGACGTAAACCTACGCGGATGTCGATTTACACGGTTGGAGGTCTCTGTGTATATCGACGCAGATCTGCGTTGATTTACACGCAGGGGACTCCACGTGTAAATCGACGCCGGCGTCGATATACACGCTTCCTTTAATAAATTATCACAGCTTCCACGCATCTGGCAAATAGGCGGATGCGGTTTTAATTATCCGTATTTTCTGGCATAAATGTGTGTTGTTAACAGGATAATCGACAATATTGTTAAAGATATGTTTATTGCGCCTACTTAAACCTGAAAAAAACATTTATATCTAGGTAAACGCTATTTTATATTTTATCAGCACCCCATTTTTGACGTTACTAGCGTAGCCTGATCTCGGCTCGGTACCGGACCGAGCCGAGAATTGTGTAGAATATGGCGGAAAGCTTCCACGCATCTGGCAAATAGGCGGATGCGGTTTTAATTATCCGTATTTTTGAACATAAATGTGTGTTGTTAACAGGATAATGGACAATATTATTAAAGCTATGTCTCCTGCACCTAGCTAAACCTGAAAAAAAATGTATATCTATCCAAACGCTATTTTAAATTTTATCAGCACCCCATTTTTGACGTTACTAGCGTCGCCTGATCTCGGTTCGGTACCGGACCGAGCCGAGAAATGCATCATAAACAGCGTAATAGTGAACTCTGGTTCACCACGGCACATTTGCCGCTTAACCTGTTTTAGTAACTAATGTGACTCCATTTTTTTACAATGGAATTGCAGAGGGATTCGTTCCAATATCGCGGAACTGGAAATATTCCTTAAGGCGCAATGCCCAACTGCCATATGTCTCCAGGAAACTAAGCTACCTTTTCAGTCTTCATTTGGTTTCAAAGGCTACACCGTGCTGACAGAAAACATGCCATCGTATACAGTCGCACTCGGAGGAGTTATGTTGGATGTGTGTCAGCGCCCCATGCGAGGAGGTCACCCTTACCACTCCTCTCCACGCCGTTGCAGCTAGAGTTGGCGTTGGCCGCCGCACAATTACACTGTGCTCCGTATATCTCCCGCCAGCAAATACGTTCCCTTTCGTCGAGCTGAGACGGTTAGTTTTGGATCTTCCTCCCCCATTATGCTCCTTGGCGACTTTAACGCACACCACGTAGCGTGGGGATGCGACTGCACCAATCCTCGAGGCCGCGCTATGGAGAGTTTTATCCACGATGAATCGCTCTGTTTCTTAAATACCGGTTCTGCCACTCATTTTGCACTCCCTTCCGGTGCCAAATCTACAATATGTCTTAGCCTTGCAAGTCCACATCTGTCGCAATGTTTTACCTGGACAGTCCATGACGATTCTCTGGGCAGTGACCATTTCCCGGTGCTGCTCTAGTATGTGGATCGGGCTACGCTTGGTTCGAGACCTCAGAGGTGGAATTTTAAGAAGGCGGACTAGGAAAAGCTTGAAACGAGGGTACAAGTGTCCTTCGGAGACGATGCCGATGACCACTATGTCAATAGAGCAATTCTCCATCCTGCTCTTCCAATCGGCCGATGCGTGCATTCCGCGGACGTCTGGCACTCCACGCCGCACCCCAGTACCATGGTGGTCCGTGGCATGTCGGGACGCCATACGCGAACGCAAACGAGCTTTAAAAAAATTTCCACAAAAATTGCTCTTCAGATAACCTAGTAGCCTACCAAAAATCGAGAACCGCCGCGCGACGAACAATTAGACAGGCTAAGCGAAAATCGTGGAGGGAGTATCTTGCCACACTGAACCGATCTACTCCAATGGCACAAGTGTTGTCTCGAGTGAAACGCATAGCCGGCAAATTTAATTCCGTCCCACTCCCAGTGCTCCGAATGGCTGGAGCAGAGATTAATCACCCTGCCGATGTGACAACCTCAATCGGTCGAGCACTGGTAGCACGTGGCCAGGCAGGAAGACTCCACACGAAATTCCGTTGTCGGAAGGCTCTCTTAGAAAACGAAGCGGTTGACTTTTCCAAGTCCGAGCAGATCACCTACAACAAGCTCTTCACCACAGCAGAACTATGATCGGCAATAAAGAACCTGAAAAGTGTGGCAGAGTGGCCTGACCGCATCAACAACGAGATGCTCAAGCATCTCCCAACACGAGTACTACAGGTGGTCCTCACAACTTTCAGTATGCTGTGGGAGGAAGGTCAATTTCAGTCAACATGGCGGGAATCCACAGTGATCCCGGTCTTGAAACCCGGCAAGAGTGGGCTCGATCCTCTACACTACCGGCCCATCGCCCTTACCTCGTGCTTGTGTAAATTATTTAAAAAAAAGGTAATTGTGCGACTTGCATGGCTTTTAGAAACGCAAGACTTTTACAAACTCCCAGTGCGGTCCTAGAAGGCATCGTGGGACAACGGATCATCTCCTAACACTTGACACTGCTATACGTGCAGCATGTAAGCAAAGACGACACACTGGAGCTATCATTTTCGACCTGGAAGGAGCGTATGATACCACCTGGCGCCACGGTATTTTGATGAAGACTCAAAACCCTGGAATCCGTGGGCATCTGGGCACTTTCATCCGCAACTTTTTGACTGAACGCTTCTTTCGCGTCCGGGTAGGACACGAGCTATCTGAATGGTTTCAGCAAACCAGTGGTGTCCCACAGGGCAGTGTCCTCAGCGTAACCCTGTTCGCTATGATGATTAATGATATTGACGCCGATATACCACCGACCATAGGACGCTCGCTATTTGCCGATGATTTCGCCATCTGGCCTTCTGCCTCAAATACTTCAGCAATTATACGACAATCACAGCTTAGAGTAAACAAGCTCCAGAGCTGGAGCATTAGTACTGGCTTCCGGTTTTCCACCGAAAAAAAATCCTGCAATCCATTTCTGTCGCCGACGATGTACCCAGGAACTGGACGCTGAGCTGTATGGCGAGTCTATTCCAGTGAGAGCAGCCATGAAGTTTCTAGGAGTACAATTTGACAGCCACCTGACATACAAACACCACATGAAGACACCTAGATAAAAATGTTTCAAATCTTTCAACTTACTGAAATGTGTTGCCAAAATGTCTTACGGCGCGGACCGTGAAACGCTGATGATATTCTATAAGTCATTTATCCGGTCGAAACTAGACTACGCATGCTACGTGTATGACGGTGCCTGCGCAAGCAATAAGCACACGCTGGATACAGTGCACCATTTAGCACTACGTACTATTACTGGGGCCTTCAGAGCCTCACCGGCTGCGAGCATGACAGCAGAGGCGAATGAACCACCGCTGGCTCTGAGGCGTGAAATGTTGGGCCTGCGATATGCGTGTGAGCTGCGGCAGTTTCTCACGCATCCAACTTAGGACTCAGTTTTTTTCCCGCCGCATCTTGATACTTTTTTCCAATGGGCAGAGTAAGAGGACATTGCCATTTTGTACGCAGATGCAGAACCTGTTTAAAAATATTAAAATGAGAGTGCGCCGAATGATGAAAGTACAACAAATACCAATACCACCCTGGGAACTGATTTCACCTCCAAGTGACGTGTCTATATCAGACATGCGCAAAGGAGATATCCCGGCGGTACTGTGTCGGCAGAGCACGATGGAGCACCTGGACTCTTACCGAGGACACACAAATATTTTTACTGATGGCTCCAAGAGTACATATTATATATTATATTATATTGACTTACAAGTACATCCACGCAGCTGGTGGCTATTATTGCACAGGATGAATGTGAATGAATAAGTGAGCTGAATAGCTGAAAGGACGTAAGGATTAAGGACGTTTCATTCTAGAGCACTGCAGCCAGTCGGCGCCGGCTCAGTAGACTGCAACAAGGACGAAGGTAAGCGTCAGGTCAAGGAATGGAAAGGTGCTGAGAAATCAATGGCAAGGATCGTCCATATAAATTATACAATAAAAAGGAAGGATGAATAGTGATGTCCTTGTTCGGATTCGTTCGTGCGTTGTCGTCTTAATTGCTGGTTCACCCTCTTCGTATCATACTGAATCCAATTTCCATTGAGCTGTTTCATTTCTTGAGTGTAGGTTTTTCTAGGTGGTGAAAATTCTTCTTGATGGCAGCACAGTTTTCAGGTTTTCAGGTTGATTGCAACAAAAGATCACGAGGATCCAAAATTCGAGTGCTTTTTAGCCATGCTTCTTTCGCACTTCTTTTTTCAATTGATGTAAACCTTGATTAAATATCAATTTTTATCCACACATGGCTCTCATCGGGTGCCATTGATTTAGTCACAAATTCCATGTGTGTACAGCATGCACGCAAGCGTGCCAAATATAAATTCCCTGCCTTATTTCATTCTGCCAAAAAAGGACATTTTTTTTCAAGAGCGAGAGATATGCGTCTTTCCCCAGCGAACTCCAGTGAGCGAGTGCCAGTACCACAGGAGCAGGGTGTGCTTTTGTGTGTGGTACTACTGAACGTTCGTTCACCCTACCTGTGTATGTCTCTGTGTATAGCTCCGAACTTATTGCGATCGTGAAAGCATTGTCATTTATAGATGTTTCTCAGAACGATGATTCTATCTGACTCCCTTAGCAGCCTTTTGGCACTGACTACATTTTATCCGTCGGACCCCCTTCTACTCGACATTCTCATACGAATTACTACGTTGGAAAGACGAGGAACAATCGTCCGCTTATGCTGGATCCCAAGCCACATTGGGTATGGGGAAACGAGCACGCGGATGCTACGGCGAAGTGGGCAGCTCAGAACCCCCGCCCACGCATATGCCTACTTCCTGCTAGGGACCACTTCTCAATGATTACCAATTTCATACTTCCTAAATGGCAAGGATCATGTGACAGAGGAATCAACAATAAACTGCATACAGTCAAGTCACGTCTAGGACTTTGGGAGTTGTGCCTTCGTGGGTCCGGACAAGAGGAGGTCACACGCTGCAGGATGCGCATCGGACACACATACTCTACCCATCGCTACCTTCTGTGTGGGGAGGAAAGACCGCGGTGCCCACGCTCTCCAGAAACATTGACTGTACGCCACGTGCTTCTGACATGTCAACATTTTGCATCAGAGCGCCGATTGTTATTTGGAAGAAACGCAGATCGGTTGACTTACGAAGATATCCTGGGAAATTCATCAAAACTTGTACATTCTGGGAACTTGTTCCGCTACTTAGCAGCGATTAACTTCCAAACTAAGTACACACCAATGTATCAGAGCGCCGTGAGGCACTAGGATAAACGTTCTGGGCGCGAATGATCAACCGTGGTCGATGCGCCCTAAAGCCCAAATAACTGACTATCTCCTCGCGTTTCGTCGCTATGGCTTCAACTTGAAGATAATGTATGTCATTCGTGTTGTGCAGTACCAGAATGGTGGAATTTAGAAATAATTTTGAGGGTTCAAAATTCAAGCTGATTTCTTTAGTCGCCTCGCGTTTTTTGTGGTTTTCAGCCAAGCCTATCCAGATCCACTATCAAGTGACAGAGCCCATGCTGAACTCTCGAGTAACATTTTAAAACCTGGATATGTCAAGGTCAAACCTAAAGATCAAAGGCTAGTTTGAATTTTTGGAGGTCCTCGCGATTCGTCGCTATGGGTTCAATTTACACCAAGTGGGTGTGACTTGACGAGGCTTGAGCTGCATGGTAATTCTACGAAATATAACTATTTTCTAAGGTCAAAGGTCAAACCGATTTTTTGGTCGCCTCGCTTTTTTCTTCGCCCTAACGTACCCACATCTGGTACCAAGCCGTGGTTCACCTCAAGTAATATTTCAAACCGGGACATGTTATTGTCAAACCACAAGACCGAAAATTAGCTTAAATTGTTTGAAGTCCTCGTGTCTCGTCGCTATGTTTTCAATTTTCATCAAGTGGAGTCATTCGACGTGCCTTGTCGTACTCTATCAAACTGTTCAGAAATGCATTAATATTCCAAGTCAAAAGTCGAAATAATGTCTTCTGTCGCACAACGCTTCTTCGTTTTCTCCCAACGCTACCCATGCTTCGTATCAAGAGATAGCCCGTGGGCAACTCTGGAGTAGCATTTCAACCCGGGACATGTCAGATGAAGCCTCAAGGTCAAATATTAGTATACTTTTCAGTC
Organism: Imbricaverruca yamaguchii; assembly: GCA_034440575.1. Classification (NCBI taxonomy): domain Eukaryota; kingdom Metazoa; phylum Arthropoda; class Thecostraca; family Neoverrucidae; genus Imbricaverruca; species Imbricaverruca yamaguchii. The sequence goes on from JAOTOL010001379.1 coordinate 567,230, forward strand.
CTCGCGTTTCGTGGATAGGGCTTCAATTTGTATTATGTGGGTGTCATTCGACGTGGTTTGTCGTACGGTATCAGAATGTGGAGATATCGAACTAATTTCAAAAATGTCGAAGGCCCGGCGTGTTTACAATGACTGAGTGTAATAGGAATAGGAGAGTCAGATCTATGTTTGTTTGCAGCCTTTTTGATAGCAAGCACTCGTACCCTATATGACTAGAGGCTCCCCAAGAAATCCGTCATAATCTGCTCGGACGGTGCTCTCATCGCTGGTTTTTAACTTACGCTGCCACATTACTGTTCCAGACATGTAAAATATAGAACTTTTTCAGTTTGTCCGCTTTCCTCTTAATGGTTCAACGGAAGTTATAAAATTTGCAAGAGAAGCCACACGTGAATGCGCACAATTTTATAACCAGCCCGAGTTCATAATCACGAGAGAGCAATGTAGTAATCAGGTCTAGAACCCATGAATTGTCATGTGGGCACCTGTCTGGAGGGGCGCCACTTCTTTGGAGCGGCGCCACTGTGAAGCACCTGAAGTTTCTGGGTGAAAAATTGGGGGGAGGGGCGGGTTGCACTCGGATCTTCCCCATGGGGCACCTTTCCTTTCAAGGGTTGCCTATATATTTCATAGAGGAGCCTCAGGCTGAAACATTCGAGCGGGTACACTGGAACCTTTTCAGAGGACACGCATTTCCCGCCCTGAGGGACGCCACCTTCCACATGGGAGGTGCATACACTCAGTGCCGGACCCTTTATCTTCCCTGGTTGTCATTGCATCGAAATGTGTCCCAGTAAAACGGAAAAGCATGGGGAAGGAAATTGCATGTTCATATTTGCAACCATCATATTTGCAATCCATCGTCCGATATTTTATGTTTGTCCTGCTACGAGAGGGCAACATTTATCTTACTTACAGCATTTCTGTATTGTGATCGTGAAATCTGGTCCAGCACGTACGGCATAAAACTAGACGTTCATAGGTAGCGATAATTAGTGAAACTTGCTAATTTTCGTGGAACATTTAGTCCCTAAAATATCATTTTTAACAATGGGAAATCTGAAAAATTGAAGTACATTGAAAAACAAGTGGCTGAAATCCAAGGGTTTGTTTTCAGGGGAGGGAAGGCGGGGCTAGGTCCCTCTGTCCTGTTCAAACTTACCGCGTCCCAGATTTGTCCCTACCCCCAATTTCGAATCCGTGATTACACCCATGGAGTGACGTATATTCGCCAACATGCCCAGCTAGTTTTTCACTTTTGCATTCCGATGACATGCCATAAGCTGTACCGTTTCGCTAAGGTAAATACAAGAATACCGCTTTCCCTCTCAGTATGATTTTGCCTTCACAAGTAGTATTCGCAACAACCTACTGAGGATACTGGACATATGGCGTAATTTGAAGAATCATTGACAAGGTACTTATGCATTGACAATTAATACAATCAGCATAGATAGAAGGTCTAGGAGATGGCCGTCGACAGTGACATGCATCTCTGAGACTGCAGCGCCCGCATTGCATGCACCTCTGTTTGAGTCTGAAGCGCTCTTGTGATATGCACCTCTGTTTGAGTCTGAAGCGCTCTTGTGACATGCACCTCTGCACTGCATGTAGCAAAGCATCAATGACGAACAAATAAAGCTGATGTAAAAATTAATTTACACACATCAACTTCGACGGGATTTATGCTGCACCCTCAGACCATGCTTGCAATAACAGCCCCGCCTGCACTGCGTCCACAAGGCACACACCGCACCATACTCTGCACCGAGCAACACCTACACACGTGGCAAAAGGCACACCCACCGTACCGCACTCTGCACCGAATAACACCTACACACGTGGCAAAAGGCACACACACCGCTCCGCACTCTGCACCGAGCAACATGTGCATACGCGTCAAAGTAAACGTTATCCAATTTCTGATGATGTCACCTGCGAACGTACGCACTCGTCCGGCACGTCAAAAAGAACCCGTGTCGTCGGGTCATAAACCGTTTGACGTAAGTACCACTGCTCAGAAATCATGACAAGGAGTTGTGAGAGATGTATCAGCCTCGAAACTATGTCGTTTACCCTCCGACCATTCACGCCAATGATTAATTTGTGAAAGAAGACCCACCGAGTTTGCTTCTCCGGTCGCGTTCAGACATATAATGACAGACAACACTCAGCTAGGCCCACGGGATTATCTACGAATGCAATTATATTTAATTCCTTCCAGTTCTGGTCATACGTAGGGGAACTCGTCGTAACTTGAATATATTTTTTGTCCTGGAGGGCCTTGGATACGTATTGGAAAACACATTGATTATTTTAACCCATATTTTGAAAGGGTGATCTGTCGGGACAAATGAGTCACATACAGATTTTTTCTCAAATTATTATATATCTGTGAATTTTTAGTTATTCTGACGTCTTGCCATTGTCGCAACTTATCCCAGGCGTGGGGAAAGTTGATCCTATTGCCGGTGTAAGTTGATCACAAGCCTTACTTATGTGAACAAATGATGTGGCGAACAATGGGAAACGTGTTGCAGGCTGTTTATGGTCACTTTTTGTCACCTCACGTGTTCTGGAAGAAAAAACAGAAAGCTAGCAGAAAATACCATGTAATATACTTCTATCTATGGTTTCCCCGTTTAAAAAAAATCCGGTATGGTTGCATCATAACCCATAACATAACAATCTGCTCAACGCCATTAGGCTGAGCAACACTTTTATGCTAATTTATGTTATGCTTCATGAGAAAGACATCACCAGCATGCAGCACATTAATAGGCCACGGCTCCTCAGCGGCTCGTATTTCCTCGGTCGCGATTGCTCAACTAGCCCGGACCCACCTCACTTCAGACCAAATATGGCTGTCCATCTCCTGATCGTCCCATACCAAATAGGCTTGTGTGTATATCAATCGCGATCAAGGGCGATTAGAGATGCCCATGGGAACAGGGTTTATGTCAATACTTTGAATCGTTGTATCCCCTCGTCACAGGTATGGTCCCGAGTTAAAAATAATGTTTTCCGGTACACACTGTTCAGTTTCCTTCACTGTGCTGCGAATAGCGAACTAGGGCAGTCAATCATCCTGCAGAAGTTGCATGTGCGATTGGTCGTGCCCCATCGCAAAGAAGTCCAGGAAGCGTCGCTAATCCCGAGTTTGTACGTCATGAAGCTACATAGCAGCCGACGCCAATTGATTTTACCACAACAGTGCACCATTCATACAATCGGCGTTTTACCATGGCAGAATTAACCTACGCAATCGAATCACTCCGAACTGCATCAGAGGGGTCGGACGGTGTCCACAATGCCATGCTGAAGCGCCTTTCGCCGTGCACTCTTGTCTGCTTGCTTTCTTCTTTTAACTCATGGTGCCTAGGTGGTCATTTTCCCTTCTCTTGCCGGGAAGCCATTGTAATCCTCATTATAAAACTAAGCAAGACTGGTAATCACAGTACGTTTCAATGATCAGGCATGTTTCCGTGTGCGGTTGGACTTGGGCAAGATGCGAGTCCGACGGGACTCGGAATGAAGTTCGGACTCATGGCTCATCTAAATCGTAATTCGACTCACAAATTTAAAGACAATGAACTCGAATTTGAACTCAGATTCGCCAGTCCAAAAACAGTTGACTAGTACTCGGATTTAGACCGATGACGCCCTGATTTGGATCCGGAATGGCAGTCAGGCTTTTTATGTTCGGATTCCTACTAATACCTGGATGGTGTGTACAATGGGGCGGTGATGCTTCAAATGCGTGGATGTGATAGCACAAATCAATGTGAAAGCATGCCCGTTCAATTCTGTCTCAACGCTTGCGGTACATAACAAACATTTGTATTTATAGCTAAATGCCTAAGGAGGGAGCATTTTCATTTTGAAACTCCTTCAAAGAGTCAACGTCATATGGGGCGTTCCACGACAGATCGACAAATACAATTTCGATTTTGCACCCCCACATCTCAGATTTTGATGAAAATGTGTCTATAGGGTTATCAGCAGCCCTAAACACGCCTGTGACATTTTCAGGCCTCTCCGACTTCCGGTTTTCGAGCTACAGCCTGCGACATTTTTACATTCGAAGCATACATGACTTTGTTTGGCAGGATTTTTCCATGCTACATTGAATGATAAGTAGGTGAGTTTGTACATCAAAATGATTGCAATCCCATGCAGAATTAACGTTTATCACTATCGAAACCATAGCAATTAAATATATGTCAAATATAACACTTAAAAAAATGCCAAGTTCTCTTCAGCAATTTTCCCCTTCGATATTGTGATTTTTGATATTTTTTAATGAAAGAGCGTTGATTATTACCTATATTTCATCAATAAAAAAGTGGTTATCGGCTTATAAATATTTTAAACATAATTTCAAACACCAACCGCCCGGCCTCATTTTACCCAATACGGCGTCGTTCAGCAACGGCGCGGCCAGCTGCTGCCAACGGGGGATAGGGGTGCTGGCGGCTGTCGTCCGCGGCCCCGTGGGATTGAGAGGACACTATGCAGATTATTCATAAACACCAGGCAGGACGTTTTAGCACTTCATTTATTATTCACACAAATAACAAGCCGGAAAGTACATGTACATTTGCGAATGCTAACGAGATGGTACAATGAGCCTTATCAGAGGTACAAAATGCATAACTTAACATTAGCTCACTTCACATTGTAATTCGCACATAAACAAACCGAAATCAGCTGCCGATGTAGGTCACGCTAACCATTCAACCTAAATCCTGTAGCAAATCAGGCCACCATCACTTCTCTTCCTTCACTTATGGCAAGTTCTCGCACAACGACAAGGTTTGCCTTCACTGGAGTTACCCTGTGTATTTTAGAGTCCCTTTGACAGTTTTTGCCATTGACAGTTTATCGCCAAGCTCATGCCGTGTACGACTAACCTCTTCTTTCGCTACAAAGCAGCACTCGGTATGCAAATTACCCTTGTCCTGTAGCACTTTACATAGCTTTTCCGCCGTAAGAATGTGGTCCGAGTGTGTCCGCGAAAGACTGGCGCTAGCTGCAACCATTTTCAGTGTATCCCCAACACCGTCGCACGAATTTTTCCCATGCGACGTTGCAAAAAAATTCCAATTGCACTGGACTCCGAAATCCTCATCATGAAAACTCACATTAACGAAATTAAACTTATTCTTGTACTGGGCAGCTGACCCATCCGAAAAATAATGAATCTTTTTCAAGTTCGGGACTATGCCTTTCACTTTCGGTACAATGTGCTGCAAGAATGTGTGCACAGCGACGGTGTCATGCTTCAGTTCGTTTGATAACACGCAAAAACTGTGGCATTCAATCTTTCCAGCCTCTCGCCAATAAACAACAAACGGATGAACGGTACACTGTGGTGCGTTCCAGTGATATGACTGAATTTCGTCTTGAACTACAAAAGTGTAGTTTTCTGAAAAATATAATATGATCAGTGCTTCATGCTCAGGTAGCTGCTTTTTTAGATCGTCGAAATATTTGCTTTGATGCTGACTCGTGAAATGATGCCGAGTAAGTGTCACAATGGCGTCAGACAGTTTGTCAAGAAACTCGTCCATAGGAAGAACAATTTCAGTCAAAGTGCAACGATCCGTGCTTAGCCACTGACTAAATCTGACTTCGTCCACCAAGTCTGAGATTTCCCCTGCCTGCGCATTTAAAGTGTCGATCAAATATGACCTGACACCGTCCTGACCTGGACAGTTTTCACACTTTTGCAGCATACAGGCTTCCCTCCCGACATCACAAACCGCGTGCTTCAACAGGTCCTTGTAGGTAATGTCTTTTAAGCCCTGAGACGCTAACATTAGCTTCACGTTCTGGTGATAGCAACATACACAAACCGTATGAGTGCCGTTGCTTCCCAACAGGACACAGTGTTTGGGGCGGAGGCTGGTGAACTTCGAAAACCCAATGCGCGGGTTGCTACCGTTCTCTTTATAAAGTTGGTAAATTTCCTGCAAATTACCTAAAATCAAACGTTTCTGCTTCTTTACTTTAACCCCATTTTCATCTCTTACCGTCACATAGTCTTTTTTTCCAGGACATATTCTACTGCAGCCTGGTACGGCAGTTCCAGCAGAGCAAAGTTATCTCTGTGATCCTCGTATCACCGACTTGAGTCACAAGTGTTTTGGACGCCGTTCTCAAGCCTCCCCGAGCTCTTGCTTTGTGCCTTGCAAAAGGATCGGCACAAAAGAATGATTAGAACGCTTCATGGTTTGGTTGATTAGACCACACACTTGTCTTCACAACACCTACTACTACGACCTGTCCTTCACCTCGCACTCCTACGAACTGTCCTTGCGAACTGTCTAGTTTCACAGACTCACCCCCTGAGTAAACACGCATACTGCGCAGTACGCGCGGGGGCCAGGGGGGAGGTGGCAGTCACGTCTCCCATATTATCCTCCCGGGACGCGCGTCTCCTTTGTTGACATCCCACGCTCGGCTCCCCCTTCCCCTCCCCCTCCCCCGGCAGGCGTATCGCGAGGCAGCGGCAGCGCGCGCACCAGTCCGGTGAGCGCAGCGCCCGCATTCACCGCATTTGATTCGTCTTTCCAAGTCGATAACCACTTTTTTTATTTATGTTTCTAGGGTAAAAAACTACGCTCTTTCATATGAAAGTGAGAAAAAATACGATATCGTAGGGTAAAAATGTTTTTATTTCTTTTCAATTTTTTATTTGGCTAGAGTCGGGAAAAATTACGTAATGAAAGTTTAAATGGTGGCATAGTCATATTCTTCAATGTTTTGTCTTCATTTTGATGTATAAATTTATTCAGTTACCGAAAAATTACTCAGAGAAAATTAGCACCAAAGATAGTCATGTCAGTGCAAAATGTAAAAATTATATAGTTCATAACTAGAAAACGGTAAACCTAAGAGACTTCAAAATGACACAGGCGTGTTCAGCGATGCTGATAACCCTATAGAACCATTTTCATCAAAATCTGAGGTGTGAGGGTGCAGGTCACATGTCGATTTGTCGTGGAATGCCCCATATGTCAAGTTAATGTCGGCCTAGCGTTTGGCTTTGACACGGAGTGCGCGGCGGGCCATCGCCTCGGGCGTTACACCATTAAATTGATACCGCCGCCACCGACCTGCTGCCGCACTCCCACGGCTACCCCATGACTCGATGACCACTGAATGGAGATACACACCACTTTGAGATCGCATCCGTCGGGACCGGGTTGGCGGAGTTCCATATTTAGCACCACGAGGTTGCGTGATGTGAGGTGGTGAACCGCTGGCCTCATCCTCTATGACGTCCTGTACTCATTATACTAGTCGGAACCGGTGCTATATGACGATTTTCACGGTGCCCTCAGACGTCATGTTGTATTCTTTCCTCTTCATACGATGGAACCAAGTGTGCAACGCGAGCATAGGTCGGATGGGTCTAGGACTTCCCTGCTCCTCTGCTTGATGGTCTGTGTTGCCTTTTATTCTTCCTTTTTTTCTCTTTTTTTCTGATGTCGACCCCTGTTTCGTATGCAGCAGCCTGTCCTATTTGGCTGGACGCACTGTTACAGGCTCGATTGCTATTGGGCTTTCCTATCGCTAACTATTCAAAGGTTAGAACAGCCAGCTTAGGAATGCCACAAGATGCCAACACACATATCATTTGTCTTCATACCTACAGTTCACTATAACTATTTGCATCTTTTTATCTGTCTTTTTTTTGCAGATAGGCTACAACCAGTTATTAGTAGAAGTAGCCCCAGGAGCACCTCAGCTAGGTAGTAAGCTAGTAACGCCAAGGAACTCCTGGGGCCACAAAGTGAAAAAGTGTTATGAGGGAAAGTGTACATACATGTGCACTATCACACAAACCTGTGTGACAGTGCCACAGCATATGCACACACATGAAACATGTACACCTAAACTTACTTTACATACATAAACACATGTACTCACACATCTATGCAAATATAAATACATACACATATACTAGAATCCACATACCTAAATATACACTCATATGCATCCATGCACATCCATGCATACACATGCACACAGTATCACACAGCTGCAATCACATGCAATTAATCATATAGGTACATATGCATCCATGCACATCCATGCATAAACATGCACACAGTAGCACACAGCTGCAATCACATGCAATTAATCATATAGGTGCATATGCATCATCGCATATGCATTTAATTGTCTATCCAGCTGTACTCATACATACATATATTATGAACCTACATATAGTTTCTCCTTTTTGTAGCGCGAAATTATTAACTTTACTAGCCATTTTGTTTGTGATGCATAAGTCAATAAAATCTGCTCGCATAACTTTTTTTATATCTTCTTTCTTAATAGGTACATGATTACAGGAACAAAACTTTGTACCAATAATAGTATTCCAAGTTCTTGGTGCTATAAATGGTATGGGATGAAATCTATAGGTTTTCGATGAAAAAAGGTACATGGAAATGATCAACATGCCTTAAGTTACTTGGTGATGAGTATTTGAACATATTCATCATAGTGATTAGTAATGTTTGATTAAAAAAATATGTGAAGTAGTAATATGTTCTGTTCCTGTACAATATGAGGGAACTCCAAAATGTTATATTTCACAAATATTTCATTTGTAGGATATGAATAGTGCTCATTATCTATGATTCGTAATGCCCTTTTTGTATTTAAACAATTCTGTCTTATCGTGTTGGAAAATTGTTCCCCTATTAATGCACAATAATTGAAATATGGAAGAATCAATGTATTATATAGATATTTCAATTCACGACTGGTGATAAATAATTTTGTTCGACCCATTAGTCCAAGGTTTCTGCTAGTTTTTGCAGCAACATATGCTATGTGAAACTTCCATGTTAATTTTTCACCAACTATTACTCCAAGATATGTGATTTGCTGTTTCCTATGAACTATTTGAGAATTTATGTTATGTTTAAGTCAGCACTAGGTATAATGGAATACATTTGGTAGTTTGTTTTATTGACATTCAGTGATAATCTATTTGCTTGAAACCATTAAGTCATCCCTGAAACATTGGCATTGACTTTAATGTGTAATTCGTCAATATTCCTAGCTTTTATGACAGCAGCATCATAATCAAATAAGTAGAATGTTCCATCTAAAGAATTACCCAAATAATTAATGTATATAAGGAAGTGTAGTGAACCAAGTATGGAGCCTTGTGGAACTCCCATTATAATGCACTCTCCATCCTAGACTATATCATTAATTTTAGTTTGCTGGTAACGATTTTTAAAATAAAAATGTAATACCACGAGTAGAGTTCCTGAGATGCCAATATGTTGTATTTTTTAAGTAGAATGCCGATCCTCACAGTATCATAAGCTTTTTTCAAGTCAATATAGAGGCCACACGTAAGTTCTTTCATTTCCAAAGCTGTTGTAATTTGGCCATACGTTTGAGCAATCGGCATGCACGTGCTATGTTTTTTTTTTATAAATCCAAATTGAAGAGTACTGAGTATATTATTCAGCTCTAGATAAGATAAGAGATGAGAATCCACCATTTTTTTCAAGGATTTTTGAAGATACGGATAGCATAGAAATTGGCCTATAATTTGTGAATTTGCTCAATTCTCCTGATTTAAATATGGGGATAATTATCGCTTGTTTTAGTTGCTTAGGGAAAACTCCACTTCTGAGGCACAGGTTAAAGAAGTGCGTGATTTGTGTCAGGATAATTTTATATGTCAGTAAGAGAGTTTTTGTGCTAATGCCATCAGCCCCTCCTCCAACAGAGTTCGGTGGCTTTATAATTGTTTCAACTTGGATATCTTTAATGTACATTTCTTGTTCCCAATTAGCATAGTCATGCCCTGCATATATTTAATTGGTCTTTGTTACAAATAGTGATATTCCTTTCTAACTTGCTGCCAATGGTTGATCTAACATGGATTATGGGATTTTATGCTTTGTTCTATGTTTACTTATCAGCTCATGTAGTAGTTTCCAAGTTTTGCGCAAAGATACCTACAGACAAATGGCAATGTTTCATGTTGTTCTTATCACGGCCCTGTTTTAGTTATTTCTCAATATTTCGTCCACTAAATTGTGTCACTATGCCCCGTTCAATGTTCAAGTGTTCAAGTTATGGCCGACGCGCATCGAGAAGAGTATTTAGGCTGAGATATGCAATGCACAGGGTGATTCCAAGATAAATCACTAAGATGTGTTCACCAAACTCCTACGATTTTGACTAAAATGGTCGGATACTGTCTCATCGATGGCCAAGATTACGAT
>JAOTOL010001379.1:582500-770000 GCA_034440575.1 Imbricaverruca yamaguchii
CGAAACTGAGTGGACGTGGTAAAAATATGAACCGAGTTAAACTGACATGTATTTTATTTCCATGATTTCTACTAATTGTCGATGTACATAAAAGTTTCAATATATTGTAATATTGCAAGTTGGTTAGTTAAGTGCTAACGTCAATACTTAAAAAGGCCACGAAATATACATGATACGAACAAATGCTAAGCTGAATGCAACTCTAGGTAAATCGTATTCTAGCTAGCAAGATGAAGATTGAAGTATATTTTGCCACTCATATCCTTATGAAGAAAGGCACGCTCATATTCCGCCGGTTGCCCATCATGAGCGTTTCGTGCCGCCACGGGCGGTAAGCTGCCAACGGATAATGTCCGTGCAGGCTACTGCCAAAAAGGTACAACACGAATATGTGTTTTCGACGAAGTATCAGCCCACAAGAGTGACGATACTGCTGTTCAGGTTTACCGTTTTAGCTAATACCTACCAAAAACAATATGTAAAATGTTGACCCTGTTCTCGATATTCCTTCCTTATTCTTTATACTCAGGGATAACACTGTACACGAGGAGTTCTTCAAATTTATCAAATGGAGTTTCAGCATCATTCGCTCACACGTGGCCTAGAACCGTTGATTACACCGCCCTGCAAATTTTGGCGCGACTAACTGCAGGTTATTGCAGTTAGTTTTTCATTGTCGTGGGGTGACACCCGTCGCTCTTTTCCCATTTCGTTTTCTAGTCGGGTGACACCCGTCGCCCCACTCGATTTCCATCGTCGCGTATTTCCGTTCCTTTTGTTCTTCTTGTTTATTTAGATTTCGTTGGGTATGGTTTTCTCGTGATGGAGACAAGAGGAAGAAGGACAATGACCCCAGTTCGCCACCGGACTCCGAGTCGGAATTCTCTCCACTGACCACGCTTGCTGACCATCGCTCGACTCCGGACTCGGCCCCTGATGCTCCCCCACTAGATTCAACCGTTGACGACCCGCACCGGAATATCCATTTGGATGACGCAATGGGAACATTCTGTTCCTCACCGACCCCTGCTCGTCCCAAGACCACGACTTCGTCTCGCAATCTGGACCAGACTATCACTATCCACGCCGCTGACCCATTCTTGAACCAGACCATGCCCTCTCCACCTCAACCCATCGAACCCATCGAACCCTACCTCGACAGTGCTGGCTCATACGTAGTCGTTAAGCCTTTCGAGGAGTCCGTTTCCTTCCGCCTTATTAACGTTTTCTGGCCGACCAAGGAACTCCTCGCCATCCGCTCCTTGACCAATCCCGACATCGAAACCCCAGCCAACGGAACCCTCATCATTAAAACCCAAATCCGAGTCCAGACCAAAGCCCTCCTTCGAGCCATCACATTTTGTGATAAATCCGTCAAGATTACCCTACATTATAACCGCAACACCACCAAGGGCATCGTATTCGCGCCGGAGCTCCACCTTATGACTGAAGCGAATATTCAGACGGAGCTCAGGCCGAAGGGGGTGACCCACGTCCACCGCATCACTTCCTTCAGTCGGCCAGAAACGGGATACAAGCCCCCTTGTCCTTATCTTCAACTCTACTACTCTTCCCAGGACTCTCGCCGGCTACATCCGATACCAAGTTCGTGTCTTTATTCCCAATCCTCTCCGCTGTTTTAATTGTCAGGGCTTCGGAAATGACAGTAAGACGTGTCGCCAACCAGCCCGCTGTCCCAAGTGTGGAGAACCACCTCATCCTGATTTCACCTGCTCCAAACCTGCCCACTGCCTTAGCTGCAACACATCCGACCACCTCACCACTTCCAATCTTTGTCAAGTATGGCGCAAAGAAAAGGAGGTTTGAGTCGTCAAGGCCACAGCCGGGGTGTCCTATCCCCAAGCCCGACGTTCTGTCGAGACCACCTTCCCGACCACCAAAACTCACGCCCAGGTGGGCACCATTGCTTCCTCAACACCTCGCGTCAAAACAAATTTCACGTCCACATAAACAGAACTTATACTAGGCCCGGCACCACTCACCAAACTAAAACCAATCACCATCTCGACACAAACAACTATGGCTTCCAATATACTGACCACTCCGGCTCCCAAACAAGCGGACCACCCCAGGAAGGAGTGGCATGCCCCGTGGCCATTCGGCTGCGGGAGCAACTTCACTTTCCCGTCAGCGGGCAGTCGGTCGAGCCCTGCGTGTCCAGCGCCGGCCGACACCCATGTGACCCGACCGACTCCCAGTCGGCGGTCATCCCCGCGGTAGTGAGAGGCCGCCGTGACCTTGCTAACGTCACCGGTCGGCCGGACGGATCGGGCGGGTCCACCTCGATCGCCCGCGCCCAGCACACATGCTCGCCATAGCTACACTCTTGGCTTCGCCATGCACCGAAAGGTGCCGACAAATATTAATTTTCACAAATGTCCATATTTATATAGTGGAACTGTCATAGTTTAACCCTCGCCGTCTTTCCGGTCAGATCCTCACACCCCGTTTCTATGGGGGGGGGGGCGGTTAGTAACCCCCTCTAAAATCCAAACTAAGCATCGCACCAAAACGACAGAGGGGTCATTGGAAAGCGCTCGACGAGTAGGGTCAGGGTCCACCCGCAAAACAAGTTCTCCCGAAAAGTGACGTCACCAGGGATGCTATATTTTGACGACTTTTCACGACTTACATTATATTCTTTGCTCTGGGGAGTTAATTTTGGGATATATATAAAACAAAATTTATTTGGAATGAAAAAGGACAGCGAAATCGACCAGGCCCCCCTTTTGCCCTCCCCCCCCCACACACAAAAAAACTTGTTTCAAATTAAAAAAAAATTGGGGATTTTTTCCTAAAATTTTCTTTAATTTTCCTGTTCCAATGGGTAGAGCAGACGGAAAAATGTTGTTGGAAGTCAACTTTCCCTAATAAAAAGTGCTTACTTTAGCCAGAATCCTCTATTTGAACTGGAATTTGGCAAATACGCAAAATGTATATGTAGTCAAAAACGAAAAAATGCAAGATTCCACTCGTACGTTTTGTTGCATCCATAAGGATAGGCAAACGCTGAAAGTTTCATTAAAATATCTGTATCCGCTAAAGCGTGACGACTGGTTGAACTTTTTTGGAGGTGACCTCACTTGACCTTGCATAACTCGTTGACCCTAGATGACCTGACTTCACAATTTTGAAACAGCATGCCAAATTGATGTGGGAGAAGGTACGCTAAATTTGGGCGCGCTACCGTGCGCCGTTCGTCCACTATCTGCGAAAAGCCTGAGGGGGCGGCGGTTGAAGTCCCTACCACGAGACGGGACGGGTTAATATCAAAGTTGGCAGAAATGAAAGCATTGTTTAGTTTACTCACCCCCATTTTCATTGCGCTACAAGAAACCTGGTCTTTCCCCACCGATACATACAATTGAAATCTTTTCAATTATTCGCTGTACCGTCACGTCGAGGTCAGTGGACCACACCGCAGTGGCGGTACAGCCCTTTACATTAACAATGATTACATACATGCACAAATTACACTTCATTCATCGTTACAGGCAGTAGCTTGTACATTACGCTTTCATGGTAGAAACATAGATGTATGCTTATTATACTTTCCACCATCTGCAGAGAACACAAACATTTTGACGCAATTAGAAAACCTCATAACAAATTTCAAAAACCCGTTCATCTTACTTGGAGATTTGAACGCCCATAGCCCAGCGTGGGATAAAGAAATATACACACCAACACACTCGCTGACGCATTATTCAACACATTTTAGACCGACTCGATTTAGTAATTATTTTAGTAATTCAAAGAAACTGCAGAAGATTTGACAATTTGCTCTCCAACTCTGGCCAACGATTTCGATTGGACCATAGACACAAACATTCATGGCAGCGATCACTACCCCATCAAATTAATACCAATTTTTAACTGCGACTGATAGCACACCCAGTCTTATCCCACTCTGGAAAATGTAAAAAGCTGATTGGATAACATTTCAGGAACTTTCATATATTCGGTAAATCACCAATATTCCTCCCATGGATAGCATCAACTCAATTACAGGCACACTCTTCGAAGCAGCATCCACTACACTTTAATCCACAAAACCGTTCACAAAACGAAAGCCGGTACCTTGGTGGTGTCTAGGAATTTCACAAGCAATTGCGATTAGAAAAAGAGCATTTAGGAAGTATTTACGACATCACGAACAAGAAAATTTGGCCACCCGTAGCCGTGAATGTACGAGAACCCGCCGCATCATTCGCGATGCTAAGCGCCGTTCATGATCCTCATATTTACAGCAGCTCACTTTTCAAACACATTAAAGTAAAATATAGCAATGAATCCGATGTTTGTCCGGACTCTCCCCATTAAAATCTCTACCGGCCCTCAAAACACACAATCTCCCGATTACAGACCCACAAACCATAGTAAATACCATAGCTAATTTCATAGCCAATAAATGCTCCGATGAGAACTACCGACGAAATTTCTTCCAAAGTGCCCAGCACACTTCACACTAACCTCGACCTCTTTAATTCCGACCATACCGAGTACTACAATGCTTCTTTTCATCTGTCTGAGCTAGAGAATGCCATTTCCCCCGCCAATAGCACTTCAGAGGGGCCTGACAAATTTAATTATTCCTTCTTTCGAATTGTATCCGACCACACCAAGCAATGCATCTTAGACACATTTAATTCATTATGGTCAAATCACATCTTTCCTGAGGCATGGAAAAAAGCAATCATCATCCCTATTTCAAAACGTGCCCAAGTAATTTTCAAATAGTAACCCAAGTAATTTTCGACCCATTGCACTCACCAGTTGTTTAGGAAAACGTTTTGAAAGAATAGTAATTAAAAGACTGACTTAGCACCTGGAAACAAATTCTCTTCTATCTCACTTTCAATGTGGTTTTCGACGAGGACGTAGCACAATATATTATCCCATTCGGCTAGAAACTGACATCCGCCTAGGTTACACAAAAAAACATGAACACACAGTCGCAGTATTTTTAGACATAGGCAAGGTTTACGATATGGTTTTCACACCCGCATCACTCTTCAAAATCCAACAACCCGGTATAAAACGACATTTAGCACATTATTTAATAGGTTTTTGTAACTAGTTTTCGTCAGTTCGACATCTGGTGCCGGTCAGCCATTTCCGATCCATATTTTCTCCAGAACGTCCTACCACAGGAAAGTCATTCGCCAGTACTATTTGACATTATCATTCAAGATTTTTTCGATGACGCGGCTGCAAATATATCATATTCACTATTTGCAGACCATTGCGCAATTTGGTACTATGGCAAAAATCATGAATTTTTTAATTTGCTTCCAAACAACCCGTCACAGAATACACGAATGGTCTCTGAAGTATGCTTTTGTTTATTTTCGGCTCCAAAATCTGCAACACAAATATTTAGTAAATAGACACCCAGCCCGAACCCGGACACACAGCTTCACCTCGGAAACAACCACATACCGTTTGTAAATTCATTTAAATTTCTTGGTATTTTTTAGACCGTAGGCTTTCAATCCAAAACACATCAAACACATCCAGAAGACATTAAGCACGACCGGCATACGCTTTTACACCCATACAAATCATTAGTTCTTCCCATCATAGGATATGGGTCGGTAGTTTATGCAGGTGGCAGTACCTCCGCATTGGAACTTTTGGACAACGTACAAAATACATTTATCCGCATAGCACTCAGCACAATGACTACTTCTCCCATCATTTATGTACAAACCGAATCATGAATTCCACAATTAGCTCTACTAAGAATGGAATTAAACACTTAGGTATGCCGCGAAAAAAAACTTTAAAGAATACCACGCTACACACGTATCCTTACAAACTCTCCAAAACTTACACCACATCTATTTAGGTCCAGCCGAAAAGCGAATCGGCCTTACCATAGCTTCACGCGTCAAAACATTTTCTACACAACTTCAAAGCAATATTCCACAAATTGCTTTCTTTCCTCAACCTACTACACCAACATGCCAGATGGACGAACGACACATATTTTATTTAACCACCATCACAAAATCACATCTTTGTCCAGAATATGCCAAACAAAAATTCCACCAGCTTCGATTTCGATATCGCCATGTTTCCTTTATATATACTGACGAATCTAAGGATGTTAACACCACCGTAAACGCCATTGTTTCGGGCACACACACAACACAACATCGCCTACCAAACGGAACTTCCATTTTCATTGTCAAATTCTACGCCATTCTGATTGCCCTTCGTTATATTCGTTATCGTTTCCATCGTCACGCCATGCACAGAGTCGTTGTTTGCTCTGACTCGAAATCTGTTCTTCAATCACTTACTTCACTTTCTTTTTCGCACCATTGCCATATTTCCATCTATAACATACTTCAAACACTTTACATGCTGGGCGTGAAAGGAACAAGGTTAAGGCAAACTTTCTTTACCAACAGGGTAGTAGAACACTGGAACCAGCTGCCAGAAAACATTGTCAGTAGCAGCACATTGAACATCTTTAAAAATAGCATAGACAATCATTATAAGAATAGAGGGCTTGCTTTTCAGTATTACAGGGAGGACTGATTGACAGATTTGGTGGGCAACTGGTTGAGTGTACAGAGTGCAACCAAGAAGGGCCCTTGTGGCTCATAGTTGCACTAATCTTTTATGTCTTTATGTCTTTATGTCTTTATGAAAGTCCGTTTCCTGTGGGTGCTCAGCTACTGCGCCATCCCAGGAAACGAAGAAGCCGATAAATTAGCAAAGTAATCATTAGAACTTCCAAACATTGCAAAAATTCCAACACATCTTGACGCCATTAAATCATCAATACAACATAAATTTCGACATTTTTTTTACTGAAAACTGGAAACAAAGCACAAGCCATACACAATTACGACTTATCAAACCTACTGTCGAACCCACGGCAGCATCTTTAAAAAACCGGCACGAAGAAAAAGTCCTATCACGTTTACGCATAGCCCATACTTGTCTCACCCATTGATATATTTGCACGGCTTCACCTCGACCTTCATGTCCATGCTACGATACCCATCTTACAGTCACACATATACTACTACACTGGCCACGGAACCATGGCCTTCGAAGAACACTTACAAACTACTGCCGGACACACAATATTGCCTCTTCTTTACCCATACTACTCAACGATCAACACCCTTTTCTAATGAAACAACTTTTGATCTTTTTCCGACAAGCAAAGTTGCTACAGGAACTACTATATGACTTTAACAGGATAACATTTTTCATTATTTCACAACACGAAATGGCCTGAGTAGGCCGAAATGCCTATTTTAATAAAACTCAATTGTATGCCCATATGGCTCATAACACAACAATAGAGTTGATAGGTTCCTTCATATTTGTAACCCAACTTGCATGGCCTGGTAAGGTAAGAGTATTTACGCGATCCAACATCCGTAGGTTTCATCCGATCCGACATCCGTAGTTTAGGTCAGGTTAGATTAGATAGGCCACGAGAAAGTTAGGTCATTCAGTTGCTCTCCTGCGTTTATTTCTCAGTAGTTTGTATCTCCGTGGCTTTTTGTAAACACAAAGTTCCCTTACCCGTAGTAAACCCGTAGTTCCTGGCTGCCGTAATACTTTGCACAAGCTATCACCGTTCCTGATATAGAAAATATTAGCTTTAATGCCCGCTACGCTGTTTACGACGCAATCTCGGCTCCGGTGGGACCGAGATATACTGGTTCGTGCTTACCAGAAAAGTACTAGTTCTATGGTATTATTATAGTATGTAAGAAATAGTATAAAAATGATCGAAGGCAATAATGGCGACGGAGATACAATTGTGCTTTTGTTTCCATAGTTCACATTTGTGTGGGTGGTAGGAGGTTCCCAATTTCGTGGGTGATCTCTATTCATCAGCTAGTTTTTGGCTTCGAGTTGACAAGAAGTGTGAAATATGGCCGTTGAAGTACGGGGGTCTATAAATATTGGTCCAAGTGTTGTTTTGTTCTTGATGTGTATCACCTACGCGCGTGTAGGTGCAGTGGTGCATACCTGGATGTGAACATCTCTGGTGGAGCAAATATAATTTGTTTACCACCGCACCGGGGCGATGGACGAGTGAGGACCAAGCAGGCCAAGGAACACGGTGTGGTCGGAATATATTGTTCCTTATTAGCCGGAAGAGTTGATAGAAAACTTCGAGGTAAGGGGACAGTATTTCTTGCATGTTTGACCAAGTGTGTGTGTTCTTTTCATTTCAAGCCCAAAAGTCATAAAGTGATTTTGATCTATTAATACGAGCCATAAGGGTCCATCTGAGTTAAAGAGAAGATACCATGAGATGAATTATGTGGTTACACACAATGCATATTGTGTGCAATGCCAGAGGTTATGCAGGATAGTAAACTACCAATATATATATATATATATATATATACATTATATATGTGTGTGTATGTACATATGCGTATATATATGTGTGTTTATGTATGCATACGTATATGCACTAATAAATAATGATCATAGTGGGCCAGTGTTCTCTCCGGTCAGATCCTCACATCCCGTCTCGGGGGGGGGGGGAGGGGAGATAGGAACGCCCTCTTGTATCAAAACTGAGCGTCGTACGAAAACGAGGTGTCATAAGAAAGCGCTCGACGAGTAGGGTCCAACACCGCCCCCCCCCCCAAGTGACATCGCTAGGGGGGCGTATAATTTCACGAGATACATGATGTTTTTGGCTCTGGGGAGTTCATTTTGGTGGATATTTGAGAAGGAAAAAAACAACAAAATATTTGGAAGCAGAAAAGGACGGCAAAGTAAGCCAGGACCATACAATTTTGGCCACACAATTTTTTGTTTATTGAAAATTTTGAGTTTTCAAGTCTTCTTCTATTTTCCCTTTCTGATGGATAAAGCGGACCGAAAAACGTTTGAAGTCAACTCGCACTAATCAAAAATGCTTACTTTGGCCAGGACCTTCGATTTGAACTATAATAGGCAAACATATAAGTAAACTAATAAGTATGTAAATAACTAAAAGCAAAACTAATAAGGAATTTTTATAAAAAACGGAAAAAACGACAAATTTATATCGTACGTTTTGTTGCATCCCTAAAGATAAGCAAACGCAGAAAGTTTCATTAAAATATCTGTATCCGTTAAAGCGTGACAAAAATTGATTTTTTTGGAGGTTACCTAACTTGACCTCGACTAACTCGTTGACCATAGATGACTTGACGTCAATCTTTTGATACAATATGCCAAATTGGTGTGGCAAAAGTTACGCAAAACTTCGGCGCGCTACTGCGCGCCGTTCTTTCACTATTCGCGAACAATCTGAGGGGGGGGGGGCGGCGGTTGAAGAACCCCCCTCCGAGACGGCGCGGGCTCAAATCATAGTGTTTTGTTATGTGTGAGATGTTGAAACAAGTGCAATAGGATGTCAAGGTTTGCATTGGAAAAAAATGTCATTAAGCATAGTCGACAGAACAGCTCAACATAACATAATCAACCTTAATCGTCTTAGCCGTCTTAAACGCAGTATTGGAGGATTATCCGCCCCCTAAGGTTTCAGCGTATAATGAAATAGCGGCGCGCGACAGCGCGCCAAAATACGGCATGCATTTTCTCACATCAATTTGACATGTTTTGTAAAAATTTTGCTGTCAGGTCATCTAGGGTCAATGAGTTAGTCATTGTTGTTGTTATTGGGGTTTTGTGGGACATCAACTGCAGAAGTTATACAGCGCCCATTCAATGAGTTAGTCAAGGTCAAGTGGGTCACCCCCAGAAAAGTTCAACCAATCGTCACGCTTTAAGGGATAAATACATTTCAATACAACTTCCAGCGTTTGCTCATCTTTATGGACGAAACAAAACGCACCTGAGGATTTTCCCTGTTTTTGATTACTTTTTGTTTGCATATTTTCCCATTAGAGCTAAAGTCGAAGATTCTGGCTAAAGTAAGCATTTTTACGAGAGCAAGTTCAGTTCAAAGAAAGTTTTTTTTTCGGTCCGCCCTACCCATTACAAAAAGACAAATTGAAGAAAAATAAAAAATCGAAAGGTATCGAATATATCAATATTTGTCTACAGCTTTTAGTTTCCGTTTTGAAAACAACCGCAAAATATTTTTGCGAACGCTTTGTGTGATGTTCACCCTGACTCAAAAATGGCAGTATCATGTCAAATGTCCTTGGCAAAACCTCAGTTGTAATCATTCAAGCCAGGAGATATCACCGTCGATGCATAATTCAATTGAATCACTTACTGCACTTGTTACAGTTCTGTACACGTCGGTGGACGGCAGGTTCTCCTGGTGATCGCCGGCGATGGGGCGTATCCACTTCTCCCATGGTTGGCGAAGGCGTACAATGGATCATTCGATCGTACTTCGGAGATAGACCAGACGAAGAGGTTCTACAACGCACGCCTCGGAGCGGCAAGAGTAGTGGTGAAGCACGCATTCGGCCGCCTGAAGGCCCGCTGGCGTCGCCTTCTCAAAAGATCTGAACACTTCATATTCATTCCACCCATGGTGTTTGCGTGTGCTACCATTCGTAACATTATCGGGCCCGTCACATTATCGTGAGCCGGTTCTGCCACGTTGGATCCAGGAGGCGAACTTACTGAAAGAACGAATGCTGCGCCCGTTGTAGTTGCATCAATACATTTTAAACAAATGCATTTCTGTATTGTCAGGAACAGTTGCTAAATAATTGCAATACTTACAATCACTCCAAACTCACTCAATCCTATCCGCAAAGTCCCTGATTTTTCGAATGACCCCGGTGTTTTCGAAACCCACTATGTATCCCAGTGAGGAGATTGTTGTGTTCTAAACACCATATTAGTCTGACATTCACCATCTGTTCAAACAACTTACATAGGCAGCATGTTAACGAGATAGGGCGATAATGCACTGGGTCCGTTCCTGTTTTGTTTGGCTTACGTATAGGCACTACAACTGCCCTCCGCCACGAAGATGGAAATGTGCCGGCTGTCCACATGTCATTCAGTATCTTCAGGAGAGTTTATAAGGCTTTTGCAGACAAACGTTTGATGATGTCATTGTGCAATGTATCAGGACTCTTTGCGACACTCTTCAGAGTACTGATAGCTGCAGTCAGTTCGGAAATAGAAAATGGAACGTTGTATTCAAGGAGGTTTGTGGTTCAAAAATCAATGGTGCGTGCCTCGCAACGAGCCTTGTAGTTTGAGAAGCGCACAATATTACTTTATTTCGATCGTGCTGATAGAGCTCGTCCGATCTCGTCGGCCACTTCTTCCGATGATGCGGCCAGCCATGTGCAGGGTGGGGAGTGGATGTGGCGTATACCTCCGGAGAAACATTTTATGCGGGACCATACAGATATCAATGACGTGGAACGGTTTAGAGTGTTGACATACGCTTTCCACGAGTCCCGTTTTGCTTCGGCGATGGTACGTCTGGCGACTGCCCGCGCTTTGCGGAAAGCTATTAAGTTTGGCGTACAGCTATTTCTATTAAAGACACGAAGCGCCCTCTTCTTGGCTATCAAGGCCTCTCGGCACCTTTCCGACCACCATGGGACGGGCACGCGAACTGATGTTCCCGATGATCGAGGTCTGTGCCGTTCAGCACTCCGCACAATATCCGCCGTGAACGTCTCCACGGATATAGCAGATTCGTCGGAGTGGCCGCGTAGTGTACACTCAAGACTTGCTTGGAAAGAATCCCAGGCGGCTTTGTTAAATATCTATCTGGGGGGTCGTCGGCTTACAAGAACACGGTGAACAAAACGAGACCAAACAGGGAAGTGGTCACTGTTGCACGGGTCGCCATCCACGGACGATTCTAAAAACGGTGCCACTTCTGGGCTGCAGAGGGTGAGATCCAGCACAAAGGTCTGTCCTGTGGGCAATGTAAAATGTGTTGGCTTTCCTGTGTTAAGGACGCAGAGTGGGAAGTCTCGTACGAACCGCTCCATATCACGTCCACGGCTCGTCACCATGTTTGAACCCCAGAGAGGGTGATGCGCGTTAAAATCTCGGCACACCATCACCGGTAGTGTGAGATGCCCCACCATTTGAGACAGCTCAGCAAGTGGAAAGGTCTCTCCCGGCGGTAAATATATGCTGCATATGGTAACGGCATGGCGGGATATTTTTATACGAGCAGCAACACACTGGATATTCGAAGAGATAGATATTTCGTGAAAGGGAGTGATCAGAGTTGTGCACGGCTATGAGGACTCGGCCGTGTGCCACAGTGCGAGAGGAAATATCCTTACGCAACACAGTGTAGTCTTTCAGGTGGAAATGTGCATGAGGAGAAAGCCTCGTCTCTTGGAAACAAACCGCCAGCGGTACTCGTGAGTGCAGAACGTGGGGGAGGGGTGACAGGCGGCCCCATCACGGTTGAGACTGGTGGTGACGGTGAAGGGGTTGCGGTTGGACGTGGGCTTCTGGATTCCGGACTCGAATGAGCGGAATCACGTCGGGTTGTCCGTCCCCGTGCGCCCAGATCAGGAGCTCCAGGGTGTGCCGCGACTCCGGTTGGTCGGGTCGCGGGTGCGGCTGCCATGGAGTGTAGGGAGATCAGGGGGAGCGAGCGGGAGGTGAGCTTGGTGCTGAGGGCTGGCAAGAGGACGTGTTGGTAATGGCTGTGTTGGAGGTAGAAGGCATGGATGTGGATGGTAAGGATTTTTGTGCAATTGATGGTGCTGTGGTACGTGAGGATGTCTGATTTGAGGCGGATGCGAGTGTAGAAAGGTTGGAAATGGATTGGGCATCGGTGGATATGACTGAGGGAAGGGGAGTGTCAGGTAGGGAGGAGGTAGAGAGGCTAGGTTTGCAGGTGGTGGTGGGGCGTGAGGGAGGAGAGGGTGGGTTGGAGGGCGGATGGGGGATGGGAGGTGGGGATTTCAAACTGGACTAGGATTGGGATTGGGATATGATAGGATAGGGGCTAGGATTGGGCGGAAAGGATCGAGGAGACCTCTTTGACCGTTGTACCAGCGTCCACGCACCATCTTCGGGTGTTGGTTGGAAGGGGGCCTCCGGTGGTCGAACGGCGTCACTCGTGGGCGGTGGAACCTCGGTCCCATGCCTTGTGGACAGGGCGACGAGTAAACCGAAGGAGCAAAGAACCTCACGTAGTGCTGCAACGAGTTAGTTTGCTTCAGCTGTCTATACTCGCCGTGGAACCGAAGTTACATTTTTAGCTTTTGTTGAGTACGATATTATCGGGTGTGTGTGATCGTAAAGATCCCAAGCTTCGCGAAACCTTACCTTTTCATTGTGGTTGATCGACATAATTTCCTTCTCTTTGGAGTAGCTAGGGCAGGCGCGGTCGAACGATGTGTGGGGATCCTGTCCTCTGCCGCAGTTGACGCAGAATGGCACTTCTGAGGTACATTGGTCGCTACTGTGGTCTAGGGAGGCACACTTGCTACACACAGGACGATTTCTACAGTATTGTTTGGTGTGCCCATATTTCTGACGTTTAAAACAACGCAATAGGTTTGGAAGAAAAAGTCGCACCTTGACCCGGATGTAACCCACTCGGATCTCAGAGAGCAAGTCAGTTGAATCGAAAGTCAGTATTACATTGTTTGTGGCGATCAGCTCTGCACCTCGTCTTGTCTTCATTTTTCTGGCTCCTATCAAGTCGAACTCAGATAGCCCATCTACTATCTCTTCCTCCGGTGCATCCTTGAGATCGTAACAATTGATGATTCAGCGCGATGCATTTTTGGTTTTATGTGGTTCGATCCTCATCTGGATGCTCCCGTCGACTTTCCTGTCACCTTTCCGCACACTATATACGAACTCGGTCATTTCCAGTGCGTTCTGTGCTTCTCCTACTTGTGCAAACTCTACTTCAATAGCACCATCCTTTAACTTCTCGCAACGGGTGATACTCCCAAATCTGTCGCGTCCGTCTCGCCTCTGGAAAGGGGACAATGATGAAATATTTTTTTGGCCAGTCCTCGGAAGATGAGTATGCGAGGAACATTATAAATATTTCTCCCGTGACTTTCCTGGTTACACACGCGCTCACCTGCGATGGGTTGGGCGATGGTCTGGGCCCTACGTGAGGGACCAGGAGGTTTTTTTTTAAAGACGCCATGCGATGCGTCTTGGTGTTCGGCTCCTCGGGCGCCCCTCCGCATAGGGCCCCACTGAGGGGACGCCTGGGTCCCGCGTACTGGAGGTCGCCAGGCGCCCGAGGAGCTATACGGTGCAGGCGGCGCCTTCGCCCGGCCGGGAGAGAGACTCGCCACCCCGACCGAGGTCCAGCACCGCCCACTCCTTGACCACAGCCGGCCGGGCCGGCAGACACTGGGAAGAATCCCAGGTCCCCGGCCCGAGGCGACTAGCCACTTGGCCCGCGTGAGGCCCCACGAGCCCGCCCGTCCCTACGGGATATCAGGACCAAAGAGGTGTGTTGGTCCCCCGTCACAACTGGCACCGTGCGATGGGGGGAGCTCAACCTCCAGGATTACCTCCAACCTCCAATTACCTTTACCTTCAACATCCACGGCTACCCCAATAAAAGAGAGCTGATGGGCAGGACCGGGGAAGTTGCCTTGCCTGTTCATAGTAAGGATAGTTGATGTTGTAGGGTCAGATGTGTTCATTAAGTTAAGGGTGTATTCCACCCTATTTCACATAATTTACAACTGGTGTGATGTGGTACTCGTTAAGGCGAGTCTTTAGGGCAAAAACCGGAAACAATGAGCATATCTCGCTGCAGAAAGGCTTAGATGAACTTGTGAAGTACCATCAGTGAATCAGCAGGAGAAGGACTTCCCAAGGAGTTCTCAAGGACTCCTTGGGAAGACAGATGAAGATTATTCACATTGGATGGCCCTGCATGGAATACTGAAAAGCAAGCCCACTATTCTTATAATCATTGTCTATGTTGTTTTAAAGGTGTTCAATATGCTGCTACTGACAATGGTTTCTGGCAGCTGGTTCCAGTTTTCTACTACCATGTTGGTGAATACTGTCTTCATACTGCCATCTGCCAAAGCCAGTGATACACTGCAAATGGCTAGTGATTTGCAAAGAGGCATACAGTGGAGAACAGTGACATCACATGAGTCGGGTGTCAACGACTGGTTAGGTTAAGTAAGGTCAGGTTAGGTTAGGATAGGTTGTAGCCTAACCTTACCTAACCAAACCAGTCATTGACACCTGAATCCTGTGATATCACTTCCCTGACTCCTGTGATGTCATTATTCCACACTGCACACCTCTCTACAAACCACTAGACTTGGCAGTAGGTGTTGGCTGAAAGGTAAACATTGCCTATCATTTGACATTTCCTGTCATGTTTAGCATATCCATGACAAAAAGATGACAGTATTCATAAGCAATGGATATTTACCTCCCAAAATATGAAGGTCCCATCAAATAGTTCCACCAATTCTTTGTCTATGGGGTTAGTGAAGTTCACACATACCATTTTCAGGCTTCTGAGACCAGTCACCACCACTGCTCCATTGAAATTTGGAACCTTTACCAAATTATCCTTGATAATTTCCCCTACATGTGCCTTGAATCTAACTATGTTATGGTCACTTCTTCCCAGAGTTTCGCCTACAGTCAAGTCTTGAACCAAGTCACTTAAATCCGAGAATACAAGGTCCAAGAATGAACCATGCCTGGTAGGTTCCGATACAAACTGGTGTAAAAACAGGTCCTCTTCAAGGCATTTCCTAAACATTTTGCATGATGGGGAGCCAACACCAGCATTTTCATAACCTTTTAGATTAAAGTCACCAAGAATAAGGCACTTCCTCTTAAAGTTTCTACTGACTTCCTCACAAATCACCTTGTCAAGCTCCAGTTGCTGAGAATGTGGCAGGGTTCCTGATTGGTAGAAAGCCCCTATCCTAAGAGTATTGCTGTTGCCTTTTCCCACAGTGACATCAAGCCAAATGTACTCCACAGACACATTTCTATCCCACCTGCTACTTTTTGAGAACTGAATAAGCTATTCATATAGAGCATTACACCACCCCCTTTCATTGCTGGACCCCTATTGCATGAAAACATATTGTATCCCTGGATCTTGTAGTCCTGTAAGTTATCTCCAAAATACCCTTCATTGACCCATGCCTCTGTAATGCAAACAAAATCTGGTTCCTCCTCAGCAACATAACACTTGAACTCATCAAATTTGGAACAGATACTCTGGGCATTAACCATCATACACTTAACAAATGCTCCATAACCACCTTTGGCTTTTTCATACTGAGGAGTTCTTTTATCACTAGATGAACTATCACTCTGTCCCCTTGAACTGCTGCTGTCCCTAGCTGCATACTTTGAGGTTCTATTGCCTTGGCAGACACTATTGGAATATTTCTGAGTTGGCAATGCAATTTCATCCCTCCCCACCCCATTTCCTAGCTTCCCTGAAGGACATGCTCATACACTTTGCCTAACACATGAACCCCCCTTCTCAGAGACGTGCAGGCCATCCCTCTGATAGAGGTCCCACATTGCATAAAACCTGCTCCACTCGTCTACAAATGTAAAACCTAGCTCATGGCAGAGCTTTCCTACCCTGGCATTAGCTGCCAGTGCCCTAGAGCTCCACTCAGGGGAGGCTCTAGCCCTAGGCAAAATTGCTGTTACAATGACTCTATTGGTACCCTTCAGGGTGGCCAGAAGGGCCATGTACTCCTGCAGAAGCTCCTCACTCCTAGAAGTACCTATGTTATTTACCCCTACATGCACTATGACTGTGCTGAACTGGTGATCACTGGTGACCTGTGCCACAACAGGTACCAGGTCCTTCACCTTGGCACCAGGCCTGGTGATGCACCTCCTGTCCCTCCTACCTTTACAAAATACCCACTCTAAATGTCGCCCACGAGAGCCTCCTAGGACCAGCACTACTACTACTATCAGTACAAGGCTAGCCAAATGAAAAACAAACAAATAACTCGTGCTTCACCCTCAACTCAGGGCACACACCTACCTACATACACAGACAATTCCCTGCTGATATGGATCACTGACCCAACACCACCACCTCAAACACAACAGTTGATGGCAGTGTGCAAAGCAAAGGTTCAGTCAAGGTCTTGTGTTTGCAGTATGGCACTGTTAAACATGTGTTCAAAGTTGCTAATGTTTATGATATCATTTAAAGAATACCTTGCATCAATTGGTTAAAGGGCAGTTTTCAGAACAGAAAATGCTAACAAAGGAAATTTCAATTGGCGACCTGGACCCAGAAGATGTGTCTTAAAACTGTCAGCTTTTTCCCATTACGAGTATAGGGTGGCTCAAAAGCAGGTGTATGGAGATGCATCAGCCAAATTTGTAGCAACCAGAGGCCACTGTTCAGTGTGCAGGCACAAGGTTTGGCATGTTGTTGAAAGCATTTCTGTTGGTTGTGGTTTGGTGTGGTATGTGTTCGGATGTTGTCTCTGTGCTTGATGGTACAAAAAGTGGCTAATTTATTTGGCAATCCTAAGTAGAGTAACATGTTTGGTGGATGTGTACTTCAATCTTGTACTAGTTTTCTTAGTGGTATTTTTGTTCCTTCTGCATGTTTGTGTCAGAGTACATGTGGAGCCAATTCTATCCAGTATGAACCCAGAGCGCAAAAATGTTTGAAGAAGTGAAATCTCTTAAGAAGTGCCTTAATCCCACTCAGCCGAGAAGAGATCTCATCAAGGTCTATAAATTTGTATATGGTCTGAAGAAGGGATATCTTGGGGAAATGTTTGAATTTAACAGAAATGATGCAATTAGAGGTCATCAATTCAAAATTAAAGTTAAGCATAGCAGAACAAGGTTAAGACAGTTTTTCTTCACCAACAGAGTAGTAGAACATTGAAACCAGCTCCCAGAAACCATCGTCAGTAGCAGCACATTGAACATCTTTAAAAACAGCATAAACAATCATTATAAGAATAGAGGGCTTGCTTTTCAGTATGACAGGGAGGGCTGCTCGACGGATTTGGTGGGCAACTGGTTGAGTGTACAGAGTGCAACCAAGAAGGGCCCTTGGGGCTCATAGTTGCACTAATATTTTATGTCCTCGTCTAAAACCTAAATTGGCGATTTCAATAGTATTAACTACATCGTTCTTGCAGTCTTCAGAGGCTCCAAAAGAAATAAAACCTATCATATGAGTTATACAATGATAGCTTCCGACTATTTCTATCTAAATAATGTAACATTAATTTAATAAATTATCAGATTCTCTGTTTATTTCACTTTTACTTACAGATAAGCAGCAGTTCCTCTGCCGTTTGTCCGTCGGCTTTGCTTGGACATACCAGCCGACCTGTGATTGGTCAAAGCATTTCTCGGCCCCGAGGGAGGACCGGGACTTACGAAAAATCTCTGAAAGCTTCCACGCATCTGGCAAATAGGCGGATGTGGTTTTAATTGTCCCTATTTTCTGACATAAATGTCTGTTGCTAACAGTACAATGGTCAATATTGTTAAATATATGCTAATTGCACCTACTTAAACCTGAAAAAACACATTTATATCTAGCTAAACGCTATTTTATATTTTATCAACACCCCATTTTTGACGTTCCTAGCGTCGCCTGATCTCGGTTCGGTACCGGACCGAACCGAGAATTGTATGGAATATGGCGGAAAGCTTCCACGCATCTGGCAAATAGGCGGATGCGGTTTTAATTTTCAGTATTTTTGAACATAAATGCGTGTTGTTAACAGGATGATGGACAATATTATTGCAGATATGTTTCTTACACCTAGGTAAACCTGAAAAAATCATTTATATCTAGCTAAACGCTATTTTATATTTTATCAGCACCCCATTTTTGACGTTAGTAGCGTCGCCTGATCTCGGTTCGGTACCGGACCGAGCCGAGAAATGCATCATAAACAGCGTAATATACAACATCAGCAGCGTTTTGAACAAAGTGCGAGAGTTTTCCGACAAAGGTATCGAACCGCAGCATAGCCGTCACAATGGATGTTACCAATACTGATGAAAATATTATGATACCTAAAAACATTCTTCGTTTGATTCCCTTTCATATGATGTGAACATGACGTGTCTGTCGATAAAACTCATCATGTGAATTGCGTTGTGAATAATGATGTTTTGTGTTTTTAACACGCAAATATCTCTGCAGAACATAAGATTTGCATTTGGCCCCACTGACGCATCCTATTTATTGTACCAGGACCAAGGGAAACACTTTGTTTCTTATGGTATTTAGGTCAGGGCTGTTTGTGATATTTTAGCTTCAAGCGATTTTTCGTCAAAATCCCTATGGAAGGGTCCTGGTCCGAGCAGACGACAAATCTGGTCATGGCCATTTTGTGTACGCTACGCTTCTGACAGTACGCTCGTCTGTGAACCAGTCACCTAGCAGGGATATCTGCCGCTAGTCTGTGAACCAGTTACCTAACAAGTAGATCTGCCGCTCGTCTGTGAGACGGTTTACCTAGCAGGGAGATCTGCTGCTCGTCTATGAACCAGACATTGATCTGCCTTGGCTTTTGGGAGTAGGTGCCACAATGTGGACCCCGTTCTGCAGACGAATTTACTCCACTATGCGCAAGCAGTGCTATCAGGATTGATCCGTTGCTTGGGAGTCTTGGAACAAGAAAACCCGACGGAAACCGGCGCCTCTGCAGGTATCGATTTTCGGAGCTTCTGCTCAGCACATCTAGTTCGCGGCATCATCTGAAGCGGCGCCTTTGCAGGCATCGATTTTCAGAGCTTCTGCACAGCACACCGAGCTCGCGACATCACCTGAAACTTCGATACGTTTGAAGGCGTTAGGCGATGATTGGAACTGCCAGGAGCGGCCGCACTTTCACTGCGAAATGCAGGTTGCACCTGCTAAGGTGATCGGCCAATGGACCTTCATAGACATTTATCAGCGAGGCATTAAGTTGAACATTGATGAATAACCGGGATGCGTATGTATATTGTATATGTCGACATCAATCCGAATGGGCACATAGCATAGGTTCAAATAGATGTGAACGTGCTGCAGCCAAGCAAGGTTTCGCAAATCAGAAGATATGTTTGCTTTAATTAAGCCTGATTCACACCGCGCCTTTCGTTCATCACGATGTCTGTAAACGAAGCGAATGCTTTCACTCACAGGTGTATTTGGTGGCTCTGGCGGAAACGTCGCGCTCCCAAATGCTACCAAACAACGGACGTGGCGGACAATGGGACGGACCGTCATACAGCACGCGACGCGGCAGTAGCACTGCGATCTTTTGATCGGAACAGATCTGTGCATGTGTTATGCAGTGAATAAATGCATGATACGCCACATATATTATCAGCTTTAAAAAAGTTCGAGCCTTCATGTTAACTTCCTTTTTTTTTTGGGGGGGGTGAGTAATTCACACGACCCAGTGTCTACATTTCGCAATCTGACTCAGTTTATCTTCAGCCAATTCAGTCCTAGAAAGCGTAGTCATCACCTCAAGTTAGTTGGCTAGGTTACATTGCACAAATACAATACATACCAACTGGCATTTGTTCAGAAATGCGGAAATATGAGCGCACTTCAACGTGCAAGACACTCACTGTCATCAGCCAAACTTTAGAAAAATTCAGCTTCCTGGCGACGGAATCTGTCGCTAAGTGAAATAGAACTTGTATTGCTAAACGTAGGAATATAAGAAGCCTTCCGTCCTTGGGCCGGCAATCGGGGCCTCGGCATACAAGCCAAATATTTTGGCCAACTTCTTCCCGAGACTGGTGGAAAATGTCGACTGCAATGTGATCCATGGTCAGATGCCGGCGCAAGAGAATGCGACCACAACCCCTTCCTTTGAATAAACATTAGGGATAGTTCAGAATAAATGTTATGACGAACGTTGGTGAACATCAAAATAGAAGCAGTAGGTCACGTTCTAAATAAGTATATTTAGGCTGGAATAATGCATTGCAGCATGAATGGCTGTTGGATGTTGCCCGGGATTGGAGATGCTGCCGCAAGCCTGGCTTTGAATAGAGATTAAGAGCGTTTGCTGGTGAACATCGGGAAAGAAATTGGTGGAAATAAAATTGAAAAATCACACTTAACTCGGAGCGAATATGTATTGAGATACAAATTGATAGAAATATAATTGATCGAGCACACCTAACTATAAGCGAAGAAATTAAAAAGCGAACATTGTAACCAAAATGTTAGCACGGTTTCAAAAGCGTATTAGCAGGCCGCGCCGGGGCACTCAGGTGAACTTTTGTACCGTATTCATGGAAATAATTTCGCTTGAGTTTTGCCCTCGCTGACAGAAGTTAATTTTTCCTCAACAGTTTCGACATCTAATCTAATCTACAATTATATTAGATTATATTTATTATACTAATATAGTTATGCTAATTAACAATTTCTGCTATTATGTTGCGTAATAATCAAATCTTTCGGATGATATATTTTTCGACGCTTGCCATCACTCAAGCCCTACTACACTAACATTTTGGAGATTAAGAAAATGATTTTTTTTTCTGATTTCGCAAGTCCTAGGTTGGCATTGATGGGCTTAGTCAGGTCAGTTGGATTTACAGGAAGATTTATTAGCGAGTTTCCATTATTTCTCTACATCATTTTACTTCTGCGATCGGCATGCCAGTTAGGACGTAATCGCGCATGCTGGACTCATGAAAGTAACAGGGAAATATTGGGTTCTGAAGTTGTTGAAAGCACAGGGTTTCAACATTGCATCGTTTTGGCAGATAACGGTGGTGGTGCGGTCACTGCTACCAATGGTGATAAGCTGGCAGCGTCTCCTATCCGACGCGATGCAGAAGGTGACAGCAAAGAGTGCTTTATTTGGAAAATGAATGCAAGTATTTGAGAGAAACTAGCAGGTTGAATATTCCAGATGATCATAAAAAGGGAACTAAATGTTCATATTATGTAAAATAGGATAAAAATCGGCGCAACATATTTCGGACATGACCATTCTTCGGACATAGTAAACATACTCTGTTATTGATTCTGTTGTTGTCGCATCACATGGACTGTTATGTTAAAATTGAAATGCTTGGACTCAGATGATGATTTCATTAATATCGGTAAACAGCATAATAATAAAGACCTAAAATCCTGCGCGTAAAATGTCTCGGTATGTTTATTGTGTCTTCGGATAAGGGTTACGCCGGAAAAGTATTATACCGATTTTTGATCCTATTTTACTTAATATGAGCATTTGGTTACTTTTTACATAATCATCTTCAATTTGACTATGTTGAACACAGCTCTCCGCAACATTATGATGGTTGAATATTGGCTAAATTGAACTTTTAAAAGCAGGTATAATTCCGAATATACACGGCAGGAATTTAAATACTGCTACAAGACGGTTGTTTCGGCCTTGAAACCATTGCGGTCCTGTCTTTTATGGTTGTTGGACCGGGTCGTTCATAACTGTTTTCGCATGCGCGAGAAGGGACATGCTCGAGCTTCGGCCTAGCTAGTAATTCTAGTAGCTGCTAGCCCAGCATTCTCATGTTTTTCAAACAATGGTTTAATCGAAAAGAATGTCTAAGTTAACAGTCAGTATATTTTACCCATGGGACTTATTCAGCTGTTGTTGCTATCCAGAATGAAGCATCAGTATCCAAAGTGACAAATGAATGATGTTTCTCGCGCAACAGGATTGGGTAAACTATTGCGAGAGAAAACAAGCTATGCGCATAAAATCCGAACTAGTACGAACATACATTTGGAACATACAGCCAATGGGAACTATTGCGCGAACAAAACAATGTATATATATATATATATATATATATATATATATATATATATATATATATATATACATATACATATACAGTGAAACCTCGATTTTCGTGATTAATCCGTTCGAAAAGTCTGACGAAAACCGAATGTACGAAAACTGAAGCAATATTTTCCAAACGAAATCATGTAAATCCAATTAGTCCGTTCCAGACACCCAGAAATTTGAATAAAAAATACACTCATAGGGAATAACTATAGTTTTACATACATAAGATAATGAGAAATGAATCCAAATGACTAATGAGGTGGATAAATGAATATTTAACATCACTTTTACCTTTGTTGAAGACTCTTGTTGGCGTATGGAAGACGGCGATGAGGGGAGAGGGAGGATGAGAGGTTATTGTTTGGAAGGGGAATCCCCTCTATAAGGACTTCAGGTATCAAGGCCCTATCCGGGGCTACTTCCCTTCTTTTTCCTTTACTGGCACTAGGACCAGTTTGAGAGTCACTGGATCCCTGTCGAACAAAACAAAATTGTCCGGAGAGGTCTGCTTCTGGCGTCTTTTTAAGATTTGCCTAAAATGGGGCAAGGCATTGTCATTGAACCTGTTGTAGACACGGCTTGTAACGGCTGTGTTCGGGTGATATTTCTCCACAAAACATTGCAACTCCACTTTGCACACATGTTCTTAATCACTAAAGAAGGCACGTTCTCTCCTCTCTCTTCCCTGTCCTCCTCCTCCGAAGCAATTTCCTCAGCTGCCGTTTGTTGCTGTTCCAGTTGAAGGTCTTGTAGCTCTTCAGTGGTAAGCTCTTCCCTGTGGTCGTCCACCAACTCTTCCACATCCTGGCCACTCACATTCAACCCCATCGACTTCCCCAAAGACACAGTAGATTCCACAACAGGCGTAGGGTCGTCAGGGTCAGCTTCAAACCATCATAAATCCTTCTCGAGGACACATTTGGCCACAGCTGCAAGCCGAGCTCATCGTCCCGGACGTCACTCCCTGCCAAGCCTTATCTATAAGGCTTATGCAATTGAGGATATTGAAGTGATTCATCCAGAACTCTCTTAGAGTCACTTCAGTGTCGGAGGTCACTTCAAAGCACCTTTGAAACAGTGGTTTGGTGTAGAGTTTTTAGAAAGTTTGAAATGACCTGCTGGTCCATGGGCTGAGTGAGAGGAGTGATAGGGGGAAGGCGGACGAGTTTGGTACGGACCATTTCCAACTGCACGAAAAACGAACGGATGTACGAAAACTAGGACATACAAAAACCGAGGTTTGCCTTTATGTATGTATGTATATATATATATATATATATATATATATATATATATATATATATATATATATATATGTGTGTGTGTGTGTGTGTGTGTGTGATATATATATATATATATATATATATATATATATATATATATATATATATATATATATATATACGCATGCATGCGGGGCTTCTGGTGTAACGGGTTGCAAATGCGCGTCTCGGGTGCCATAATGGTACATAATGTTACCGCCAAGCAGGTGCGTTTGTGTTTAATGCCATACTGTGACAGTAACGTATGTTGTGTAAGACTCGCGACCGAATCTTTGTGATCAACAGTTTTGAGTATCAATTATGTGCGAAAAGATCACTAATATTTTCCATACCGCGGTCACGAGGGGTCTCGGGAGATTGCAACCTGATTGCACGTATCATCTGAAATCGTATGGTGCTTTTCTTGGTCGGCATTGTGAGGGAAAACAGAAAATGGATGATGACTGGAATCGCTATCGGTTTTACATAGAGTTGGATCGCGCAAGATCCTGATTCCGCGATGGCTAGCTTGGTGTCCACGAGAGGAAGGCACTTAGACCTTCTTGTCGATTAAAGTATTATTTGAACAGCATGAAACTAGGGCTAGTTTTCCTAATAATTATGAACAAGGTGAATCTCACATCGAGCATTCGTCACTAGCTTGTTAATAATACACCAATAGCTGGAGCTATAACGGCAGCGCACGCAATTCGCAGACAATTTCCTTTCTCATTGAATTAAAGGTCAGAGCGGCGCTGCCTAATTGATGAATCATCAGATAATCCTAGATAAAATCCTGACCACTGGTAAGCTGGTGATACTGCTTATCTATATGAAAAATTCATAAAGTCACAGACTAACACTAGTTTTCAGCTTCTTATTATGTTATGGTCATATCGCTTCAGGTACACGGACACAGAAACGACAACAATTGATGCATCTCTGTGGCTAGCCATAAAGCCGATCTGCGTAATGATACACGAAGCTATGTCAGTGTTTGCTTACAACTTAATACATTGAATTTCTGGATCAAATACAGTCTGAATCCTCGAAGATGCCGGATTGACATGCTGGAATATGCCGGAACATGCCGGATTGAAATGCGTTAACAACTAGAGTGGTGATCTAATTGTAATACAATTGGAAAATTCGATTCTGCAACAACGCAAGTTCTCTTTGATAGGTTTTTCATTAATAGGTTCTGCACCATCCCAGGGAACTTCAGAATGTTGTACACAATTGACTAGCATTTTGTGCGGTATGTGAAATGTACATGTTGGATAATTCGTAGGTTACGTGTCTGTGATTTTATAATTTGGTTCAATGTAGTGGGGTAACAATAACCCCATATCACAGCTCAGTAATTATAATATGGCATGTTTAATGAGTTGGAGAAGAACTTGTTGGACATGTAGGAAAACATTTTGTTTTCCCATAACACCCACGTTTATTACTTGCTGAACCATAATCTATGCGGCCATATCAAGTCAGTTTTTCATTAAACACATAGCAAGCACATCAAACACATATCAAACATATATCAAGTTACTTAACTTCCTGTTTTCTCCGTCATTTTTAATATAATGATATGTATCTCCTTCCAAAGAGTTCCGGAAAATATTTGGTAATGGGATTTTGAGCCATTTCATGGCATCCTAGTTGTTTCAACCATTCAGTTAAATCTAGAACAATATCATTGATTATATGTTGTAATTTATATATACTT
Source organism: Imbricaverruca yamaguchii (assembly GCA_034440575.1). NCBI lineage: Eukaryota > Metazoa > Arthropoda > Thecostraca > Neoverrucidae > Imbricaverruca > Imbricaverruca yamaguchii. The sequence continues at coordinate 608,225 of JAOTOL010001379.1, forward strand.
CTAGGCTGGAAAAGGTACCTATGTCATCAGAAAAGTAACTAAATAGTTGATTGCTCAGAAATTTCGGCTGACATAATCATGAATAGTGACGCACTGGTGACGTTCCAGCTGGATGGAAGGAGGCGAACGTTTTTCCGCTGTATAAGAAGGGTGATCGTAGCGATCCAGATAATTTTAGACCCATATCGATATCGAGCGTTGTTGGCAAGATTTGCGAAGAATTAGTTTGTCTCCAGCTTTCCACAGATAATCATATTTTATGCCAAATTCAGCACGGTTTTTGAAGTAGGCATTTTACGGAGACAGCAATGTTAGAGACCGTAAATTTTATGTCCACAAGTATGGACTGGTCGTGTGGCGACCCTCCTAGCAGCGGATACGTCTTGTGCGTTTGACACTGAGGAACACGGTCGGCGGTTAGACAAGATGGGCTGGTACGGCATTGACGATCATTGGTTTAGGGATTGGCTGCATGGTCGAGCTCAGACAATTCAGGGCAGCTTTGTTGGGACACTACCAGTGACCCACGGTGTGATTCAAGGTTCTACACTTGGCCCGAAATTATATTTGATTTTCACTAACGATCTTGGATCTCATCTCCCAGACGGAAAGCAGGTCGCCTACGCTGAGGAAGTGCAATTTTTGGACTTAGACACCCCGGAAAATCTGTAAGTATTACAACAACGAGTAGAGCACACCTTGAGTATGGCTCTAACTTGGTTTACTCAAAATCTGCTTAAAATGAACCCTAGCAAAACGGGACCAATAGTTGTAAAATCTTCGGCGTCTGAGACTAGGCGAAAACTTCTTACGTTTGGGGACAACGAAGGCAAGCTCTCGCCGCACGCCGAAAGTCTCGGCATCTATGTAGATTCAGCTTTTTCATGGGAAAACAGACATCCCAAGCAACTAGCCGCTGTTACTGTCTTATCGTCGGGCTGTCTAAATTACGGCACAAAATTCCCCCGAAACGAAAAAGTTACTGGTTCAAGCATTGGTTTACCCCATATCTATTACAATATGACTGTTTGGGGAGCTGCAACAGAGCTCAGAAACACCAAATTCAAAAGGTCATTTATTTCGGTTCACGTATCGTCTCTGGCTTAAGTCGACGAGAGCACATTGCAGCGACGCTGGAGGCCCTGGATTGGCTGAAGTTCGTGCTTGCTTTTTTACCTTTTTGACAACATGCTTCAGCAGCGCGATTTGGCCATGGTTGGAAGACTGCTTGCAACATCTGTCCCCCTTACATTGGCTAGCAGTATTAAGTTCCTTCCGAAATCTCCAGTAGGACCACTGGAGGAACTGACGCGAACAAATTAGAGCTGCCCCACATTAATGCGGAAGCTGCGAGGCGCAGCTTTCTGTATCGGGTGCCAGTACGTGGAATAATAGGGTTGATGCTCCGGGGGTATTTGATGGCATGTTTTATAATTTTATTTCTTTTCATTGACGTTTTGCGTTATTTAGTGTCTTTCATAACTCGAGTTTCTTTTTTATGATTGAATCATGTGTTGACGTGAGTGCTGAAAAGCCAGGAATATGGAGAACTCAATATACGACTACGACTACTACGACAACAACTAGTAATGGGCTCAGAATAGAACCCAGAGAAACCCATTTAATTTTACTATGGTTAAAATGATTTCCAATCTGCATTAGTTTCTTGTCTATTATTATTGAATAAGCTGGGTGAATTAACCACTTGCAATGTTGTTGTGTACTCCAGGTATGTCTTATGTTCTCGCAAGCATGATTTTTGTAATGTTATTCGAATAGAAGTGCTTTCAAAGTTGCACACATCATTGCAGACACACAATTGCACGCTAATGTGTACGTTGTGACGCTGTGACACACAAGTGCACGCTAATGTGTATGCTGTGACGCTGTGACACACAAGTGCACGCTAATGTGTACGCTGTGACGCTGTGACACACAAGTGCACGCTAATGTGTACGCTGTGACGCTGTGGCACACAAGTGTACGCTAATGTGTACGTTGTGACGCTGTGACACACAAGTGTACGCTAATGTGTACATTGTGACGCTGTGACACACAAGTGTACGCTAATGTGTACGTTGTGACGTTGTGACACACAAGTGCACGCTAATGTGTACGCTGTGACGCTGTGACACACAAGTGCACGCTAATGTGTACGCTGTGACGCTGTGGCACACAAGTGTACGCTAATGTGTACGTTGTGACGCTGTGACACACAAGTGTACGCTAATGTGTACGTTGTGACGCTGTGACACACAAGTGTACGCTAATGTGTACGCTGTGACGCTGTGACACACAAGTGCACGCTAATGTGTACGCTGTGACGCTGTGAGACGCAAGTGTACGCTAATGTGTACGCTGTGACGCTGTGACACACAAGTGCACGCTAATGTGTACGCTGTGACGCTGTGACACACAAGTGCACGCTAATGTGTACGCTGTGACGCTGTGGCACACAAGTGTACGCTAATGTGTACGTTGTGACGCTGTGACGCACAAGTGTACGCTAATGTGTACGTTGTGACGCTGTGACACACAAGTGCACGCTAATGTGTACGCTGTGACGCTGTGACACACAAGTGCACGCTAATGTGTACGCTGTGACGCTGTGACACACAAGTGTACGCTAATGTGTACGCTGTGACGCTGTGACACACAAGTGCACGCTAATGTGTACGCTGTGACGCTGTGACACACAAGTGCACGCTAATGTGTACGCTGTGACGCTGTGGCACACAAGTGTACGCTAATGTGTACGTTGTGACGCTGTGACACACAAGTGTACGCTAATGTGTACGTTGTGACGCTGTGACATACAAGTGTACGCTAATGTGTACGCTGTGACGCTGTGACACACAAGTGTACGCCGATGGCAAACGTTCATAGCAGTTAGCAGCAGTGTACCCGGGGCCCTCCAACATCGTTTGGCAACCGGTGACGTCACGTGGGCTGGACAATTGCTCTGTCCCGTAGGCGACACAGCCACACCTACGTGTTTTCCACACAACATTTCCGATCTTAAATGCCATCAAAATGGGACACAATAAGGTTCATTTATTGTGTCCCAATCCTTCAAAAGCTTGAAGGATTTTGTCCACGATTGTGATCCTTATTTTCTCCTAACACTAGGACTTTTTGCTTGAAGCCACGCTGACTACATTCATGCCGAACGCCACAGGAATCGCGCAGTGCCACGGGTAGTACCAGTATTATGAGACACGCCAACTGAAGATCACGGCCGGGAAGGAGGGGTAGGAGCAAGTAAGAGATGACTGTTGCAACATAATTCCTCCCCACTCGGTAAAAGGGCGTAAACAAGGGTGGGGGCACCAAGGGCATGTGTCTCCCATGGGAAAGTGGAACCCTTCCCATGGATGATGTACGCCGTTCGTACATAATCCATGGCCTTCCGACCAGGAAATTGCGCCAACATTATATTTGGGCTACCGGTGGAGGTATCGATACTGATTGTAATATCACACCCTTATCACCAATGTGCTAATACGGAACTTGCAGCTGGTTTTCAGGATTGTTTTCCATTTTTCATTCATATGCGCCTATACCAGGGTGTTCTTTAATATACTTTTGAGGGGCAAGTGCCCCGTCAATGTTGGCTCTATCTCCTAATAATTTAGACTTCTAACTAGCATGGGACACAATGGACCATGTGATTTATCGATGTGGGGCTTTCCATTAACTTCATCCATTTTGCACCCAAATAAAAACTTGCCGGTAATTTCGGAATTATTTGAGCAGGAGGGAGAGGGATGAAGTCCACTCACTTCCGAACGATGGTGATGGGTTTGGCATCTTGCAATGTCAAATTAAGTTGTTTCTACTCATCTGAGCATAAAATAATAATGAGTGCTTATGAAATAAACTGGTCGAAATCCGGCGACTATTTGCATGAGTGTTGCTTGAGCCACCTCGAAAACCGTTTGCCCCTCCATGCAAATACTAGGCACGTCACTGTCCACGCTACTCTATCTGGGATATGTGAACTTCGAATCTTGATCACTGAAAGGGGCTTACTGAGACTTCCAATGTAAAATTCTGCCCATGAAACATAGGTGTTTCTGTTGTTGGGAAAGGGAAAGTGGTGCGAACAGTAGGAGCAGTTCCTCTTACAACCTCAAAGCACTGCAGCTTAAAGTTATGGATTCCTTGGTTTTTCAAGCAAACATTTGGAGACATCTGAATAAATAGCTTGAATTTGCCCCTGCAAGTTCAAACTTTTGAAGGGTTGTCGATATCACTGACCATGAGTGTATCCCAGAGTGAGGCCATACAGTGACCAACTCCCTCCCTGAAGTGCTGAAACTTCAATTGGAATTGACCTGAAATTAAATACTCAGTGTACTGAAGCTTATGATATTGGTATGTATGTACACCGACATGTTTCAGACCCTTTTTCCATACCATTTTGGAATAAGGGAAAACCACACATATGATTAATGCTCCAGCATTACAACCAGGTATTTGTACCAAATGCTGAAATTATTTGCTATCGGAAAAATGCACCTTGCTTGTCAGAAAAAGCTGTGGATTAGTGCTATATTCATCTTTTTAGGCATGCATGGCCAGAAATCCTCTTCTTAATAGCATCCTTTGCACTGCAGTTGGTCCAATTTCTCTCCGAGGTGCATTCAGTGTGCCTCCTCCTTTAGGGGTCATGTGTCTTTTTGAACCAGCTGATGCACACAGTACACCTCAAGTTACTAAAATTTATGGTCTAGGATGTGACCATGCAGAAAGAATGCTCCAATGTATATGCACTCCAAGAAGGAAATTGGATTACTTATGCATGTTAGTTCATAAGCAAATTGAGTTGACAACAGCATCATAGTTGGAAATGAGGATATTTCCATCAAAATTCACATTAATGCTGCCCTTAAAGCTCTGGGGAAATTCTGGCATGCATATACTGATACACAGATATAATTTTTTATTATTATGATAACCTGCATCTCAGATACTTCCCACTCAATCTACAAAATACCTGACCATCTTAGTACTTAGCACAGGGCCATAGAGCAGATAATGAGGCACATGTTACGCCAAACACATTTACATTTTAGTGCCATCTAATGGTTTTTATATAATGGGCAATGGAAATAGAACTACGGTTATATATGTCATAACATGTATGTTGCTTTCATCTGGTGTTCACTTTCATTCACTGATTCCATCACCTTAGTCACCTTCATAAACATTGCATTGGAATGATAAATTCCAACGATTCATAAAATGAATTAAAACATACATTTACCGTTAAGCCTACGTTCATACGTGGTAAATTCAGCTATGGTTTTAATATCAGTTCGTGAAACTTTAGGCTTTTTATACGATAACAGGTTGAAGGTTGTTGTATCTCATGAACTCAAGAAATTCTGCACCAAACTTAAGAGCATGTTCAATACCCTACGAATCTAGACAATACTCCTCAGCCTCATATTCATACGCCAACAATCAGAAACACCGTATGCCAAAACACAACACTATCATGTCTTCACTGCGCCACAGCTGAGTTTTAGCCAGGTTTTAAAACGTATTTCGGATGTTTACTATAGAGTCACCATATATACCAAAAGTAATAAAATATTACTTTACCGATCCTGAGGCCATCCCGTGGAATATCATTGGTTCAATGAGCGTGTTTACTTTGAAAAAGGATGTTATAATCTTCAGGGCGAATATTTGTCAGTTATCTCTCGGTTATCTTCAGAACGTTATATGTCTCACTTCAATTTACTTGGTTCGTTTCATCCAATGTCGTAACCTGTGGGATTTCTGGAACGCGTTGAAGTGGTTCTTGTTTCAGTAATGCGCTATCTATTAAATATGATACACATACGGCCAAGGCAAGATACTTTGACACAATTATAAAGTACCAGGTGCCTGAGTGGTAGCTAATCCCCCTAAGGCATGAAGCGTATCCGCTTCAAATATAATCCAATGTTACATAATCTATGAATAATCCAGTCCATAATATAATCCATGAATGGGGTCCGGTGATCGTCGTCAGATATGATATGGTGGTTCCTGGTGGTTTCTGGTGGTTCCTGGAGGACCACACCGCAGCACCTCAGAGCCCCACCTGCCAAGGTAACTCCGAAGCCTAGCAGGTACGCTAGTTAGCTGCTAGCGGCGCCACTTGCGATGACATTGATCGAGGCGGCGGCGTTGCCAGCTGTCCGACCACGGTCCGTTGAGCACAAGTCCGACCGCCTCTGATGAGCTGAACACGCACCAGGTCATTACTCAGAGCCCAATATGGTCCAGGTCACCACTGCATGGCTAAATACAGCCCAGGTCACTACTGCAGGGACAAACACGATCCAGGATACCACTGAAAACTTGAGCAATAACGCGATCCAGGTCGCCACTGCTATGCAGAATACGGTCCAGGTCACCATTGGTGACCTGAATACGGTCCAGATCATTGTAGAGGTAAGCACGGTCCGGGTCACTATTGCTGGACGGAACAGTAACACGGTCCAGGTCACTCCTGCACGACTGAAGACGACCCAAGGAATACCAATATGTAGTCATATGAGGACCATGATTAACGTCAATATTGTGAAAGTACAAGAGAAATTAAATCACATAAAAATGTTGTATTACACCTATCACCGTTCGTGGAAAGAATGGCTCAAAAACCGGACATTGACCAGCATTATTTTACCAGATCAGAGGCTAAGTAGGCAAGGATGACATGTCCAGTGTGTGGGAAGAGTCAATGCAACTTCACCATGGTGTTAGCGAAATTATAGGCTAAAGTGATCCTGGGTTAATCCGGACCAAAGTATCAACCTTGTCAATTTGGGAAAATTTATTCGGCATCGCCTTCTTTGACCAGCAATGTTGACGCCATTTCATCAAGTTTCTGAACTCACAAAGATCGTCCATTTGGGACTTGGAATCGATATCCTCCACACAAAGGAATATAATTTCAATAGCTTCGATGCCGATTGCATTTGGACCATCGAACTTGAGTCTGAATGTGTCAATGGCGAATATCATTCAAATGTTAGGCTGTTCGTAAAGTCTTTCGCAATCTGGCGCCAAATTAAAGTCTGAATGCACATAATGACTTGACAAGATGGGCGTGTTGATGGAAGTGAATGCAGTCCCTCAACTGTGCACGTCCAATCTAGAGCTTTTTAATCACATATGATCCAGGGTCATCTTCAACGGGCTCAGAAGTTCAAATAACCCAGGCAGGGTGAGGCTTTAAAGACATTATTGCAAGGGCCCAGCAATTGTAAGGCCTAGTTCAAACACACATTGCTGGAATTGGCTCACAGCGTATTCAAATATGCAATTAATGGAGTGGCTGGGCGGAACCTTGCAGGAACTCCTCTTCAGGACTTCCAGCTCCTCCAGCTCCTCCGAACACTGCAGGACCTCCAACTCTTTGAAGGCAATAGAAAATGTCACTTGTGACATCAGGCAAGTTAGGCGGCAAATTAGCATAGCGATTATATCCTTGTTATTTGTGAACACAGATGTAACTTGAAGACATACAATTTCCCGTCTAAGGGGTTCTGTGCAAGCATTTCTTCTATTTGTGATGGTCAAGTACTACCTGCGCCTCCCATCCGAAAGTTGGCGAGCTGTCAATGTCCCTTCTGCTCCTGCTTCCCGAGCCCATGCATGCAGCCGTCAATGTTTGTCTCGTCCCCATGCATCACGACCAAACAAGGCCATGCATGCATTGGATCAAATGGAGAACAGCTGTCTTTTCATTTGTCACTGTCAGAACGACATTACCTTTATGGATAAAATGCTAGGAAAGACTAGATCTGGTAATTTGCCTTGGTCTCAAAAGGCTTAGCACCCTCCCCTCTCATCATGTTCGTCATCCCCACCTCCTGTGGGGAAGCACATAGGTGGGGCAGATGGAATGCTTCCATTACTCTATTTTTTGCCACTTTTCAGTTTTAGTTGCGTGCTTTCGCTGCTCCAGAAATCATGTTTTATTTGCATTCTATATTACTGTGTAAAATGTTGTTCTCGGTGAGTGCCAGCCGGCACCGCAGGACCTCGACAGCTGGGAACAATTTTATAATAGTTGCCATGGCACACTATTAAAAAAAATTATGTAGTGTGCCGTGGCGACAAACATTAAGAAGGCGAACTCTTAGGAAGACACAAAAACCCAACCAATTATCCATGCCATGTCAAAGAGCAGTGTTTACCCTGCTCTTTCTCGGTATGCGTCGATATGCATCCAGGTAGGCACAGGCCTATCTGGCTCTATATTCGCATTGAAATGGTAGTTCCACCAGATCGGGAAGAGGTGGAATTTAATATGAAATCTATGAGTTTTGTGGACATGGCCCCTCCGAAAATGATCAAGTTCAGCACCAAGTGAACGGACCCAAGCGCCAGTCCTTGTATCAGCCAGCCTGCCCCCCCCCCCTCATAAACCTGTTCCTCTCGAAATAGCTTGTTGTGTGAGCCAGCTATTATAGGTAGCACTAACTGACAACTTCGGATGCTGATAATGTACGCAGCGTAAGGCGGTGCAAAATGAGACACACCCCGACACGACTAAGATTTCACAAGTCCTCGACTGACAAAATAACTATGCCCGGTTTCTGCACGACGCCTGCAAGCAACACCCAATAAACATGCGGACTATACAACCATCGTCGATATGGTACAGTAGCTATGTTCTGGACCATCACTTATTCGACCTAGATTCCCCAGCAAAGGTAGCATGCTACTTGGTTTGATTTCCCTCGGCACCTCCTAATTATTTATGTTTCGCATAGTCGTCAAACACAATTGAATCTGAATGATCCAACTAGAGTCACACCAGTTAGAACAATGACATACGTGCATATCATTTTAAAACATTTTTATAAGAAAAATAGTCATGCCTTTTTCATGCAGATCTTTCAGTTTCCCTGAAAAGCTATCATGAATTCCAAGGTAATAAATTACCGATAGGTCATCCATGGGTTTATTTACGCGTAACAACGAAATTGTACTTCGGAACAACTGATATGCAATGAATAATATCAAGCATGGAAACATCGCAATCCGAACCTATTAAGTTAGGTCCTATCACCTACATATGGCATATGGCATATGGCGCGGTAGCTAGCTAACAAACATGAGGATCACTGTGTGTCAAGGATGAAGTGTTCGACAGGTTCATCATTGTGTGCTAAAGAAAAGGCATTGCGTCTCTGTGGAGTACTGATGACTATATAGTAATAACAAATATAACCCGATATATTTGTCACCCGTACGTCTTCCCTCCCACCCCATCCGTGTTACGCACATATATCGGTACTGGCTATCTGTGCATAGCTCAATACTCTCCAGCCTGGTGGTGGTTCCGAGGAAGGTAAAGGCGTCAGCGTTGAGGACAACGGACAACGGACGGGTTGGCATGGGGGAGTAAACGATGACAGGCTTGGCCGGGCCGGAGCAGCTTACGAATCAGTGTTCGAAAACTCCTGCTGGAAACAGGACGTGGTTATTTTTTTTCGACGTGCATAAACGCTGCAAGCATGGTGATAGTCATGTGTCGATCCTTATCGTCGCCATACAAGGCGAATAACAAACAAAACATGTTTCTGAAGTATCGATAGGCTCCATTGAATACACCTTATAGGCTAAACACGCACCTCCATATTTGCATTATCAGAACTCGATGAAGCCATGTGGGTACTGCCAAGATTTTGAATACGACGTAGCATTGTGACTTACGAAAACCTACCTGTAATTATAAACTCCAGTCGCATGATTCCTACAATGTCAAGTCGTAGGAAACCGTCATTAATACCGACACGTAAATATCATATTCGGAGAGCATATGAAGCATCCTTCAATGTGAATCAGTGTATATATGCCTGTATATCATGTACCTGTATATCACGCACATTCCGCTCCTTGTCTTGGAGCCTGATACATCGCTATGTTTTCTCTGTTTATACGCTCTGGTGATAGCTGACGAGACACTTGAAGCAAAGATATTGGTTACACTTCAGGGATGTCTTGGTTGGCCTGAGATTCCAGCCCTCCATGTGGCAGCGATGGCGGGCCTGCAAGGTGGTGGGCAGGTGTTTGACTCCATCGTATCGTAGACTGCCCGGGATCCGTGTCATGATTGCTTCGCACCACATCCCACCTTTTCGCCACCACCGCTGTAAGCTCCGACAGCCAGCCACCAGGTATGTGGCCTCAATTTCACGGCGGAGCCGGATCAGTATCAGCTGCCGTTCCTGAGCCACGGCAGTACGGTGCAGTTGTTTACCAAAGCCGTTTCTGGGGAATGTGTGATAAGACAGCACCGCATGTTTCGAAACCATGCATGTTACGAAAACGAACCGAAGACCAAAGTTATAGATCTGGCTGAGATCTCGCGATTGGAATTAAGTATGACCTTCTAAGTTCTATGGTTAACCTTCCAAGTCAGGTCAAAGGCCTATTTTTTGTACTTTCCTGAGAAAATCGTCAGTTATATCGAAACCATTGTCTAAATATGAACGAAATGGCCGGAAATATGTTTACTTGGATCATGCGAACATAACGACATGTCACACGATGTGATTGGATTAATATATCACGCACCAAATAAGGTCAAAGCCGTGACCCCAAATATCCAACTTTTTTAAAAGTGGTTCCAATTTCGAAGTTTCAAGTTCCCCAGGGTAAAAATGAACGCCTAGTTTGAATTCATCACGAAAAAGTACCGTAGGTCAGCTAAAAAAAGATCGAAAGGTCAAACGTGGTCAACCGAGGTCAACCGAGATCGCCGATTTTTGGAACATTATTTTTCAACGGTAACCCATCTGGGAATCTACTTTTTATTATTTGCCCATAATTACGCAAAGTACGTAAGAAATACATGCGATAATCACGTATTGGTTGAAAACTGGTCGGAGGTGCTCCTCTTTATGACCTCATAACTCCGTGACCTGACATGACCTCGAAAAAAATTCACCAAAAGCCGTCAAAAGATAGCCCCAAAGGGTACTGAAAATCTCAGAGCGATCAGTTCATCGGTTTGGAAGGAATACACAAAAACTTAAGGGGTTACACCCCTCCCTATACGGGCGAGGGTTAAAACTGCAGTATTGGGCCACTGGAGGGAGATGTCGGATTGGCTGTTGATAATTGTTATATAGAACAGCCCTAAACAAGCAATTCTCATCAGTCTTTACTAAATGTAACACAAGAGCATTGGAAACCACTGAATGCTACGCTATGACAGGGGATTAGTTGGAAGATCTTGCAATAACCACCGGAGTTGTGGAAAAGCAGCTGCAGAAAGCAAACCCGATTAAAGCTGCTGGGCCGGATGGTAGGTATGCTAAGATATTATTAGAGTGTCCTCAAGCTTTTGCTCTCCCACTAGGTAGCATTCTGAGGTGGTCTTTCTAGTGTTCTGAAGTACCTGAAGCTTAGCGGAATGCAGTTTGGAAAACTACAGGCCCGTAGATTTAATCTCACTGATTTGCAAGATGCTCTAAAAACTGGTCAAGGAAAATGTTCGGGTTCATCTTAATAAACACAACCTTTTAAGGGATACTGTAAGGAAGCTAACATTTTTTCCGTACCAAATTTTAAACATTTTTCCCACCTGAACAGGCTGCCAGAATCCCAGCAAGATCCCGGCCACCTTCTCCTTGCAGTCCCATTATTTGCCCTGACGCATAAGCAAACGCGAGTGGCGCCGGCGCTAAGACCAGAGGGCGGCTCCGGCAACACCTACGGGCGAACGCCTCGCACCCCGTCCAGCTGGCCACCAGAGGTGCGGAACTGAGCCAAAACAACAGAAGGGTCCCGGCCAGCCGTGAGGTCGGTGACCCCGCTCAGTAGACCATTCCAGACCGTCTTGACGGCCCCGGGCGGCTTCGCGCTGCGCGTAGCCTAAGGGGAATAAAAATGTACCCCATCAATCAGGAATCAGGAACAAGGACCTGATCCCGAAGCCCTGGCAGTGGCTGGATAAAAAGAGGCGGGTTACGGAAGGGAAGAAAATTTGGCAGCCACGCAGAAGCTCTCGCCAGGACTCTCTCTCGGAGGTGACTCAGAAACACTCTCCCAAGGAGACCCACTCAGGGTAGAATACCAAAAGTAGGATAGAGATCGTTAAAATTGAAGCAGATGTGACGTAAAGTGCCGGGCGGCGAAGAGTGACGGACGGCTGGAGGGCGACCACCATCGGACATGTGAGCGTCATACGTCTGGCATGTCTTCCTATTTCCCAAACCTCGCCGAACCAACCTAAATTATCTGCCGCAGCTTCTGCCTTTTCACCAAATTCATTGTTGAAGGGAGCGACCTGTCTCAGCCACCTGGGGGGGGGGGACCAAATACGATAAATTCAGGACGTGGAGGAAGTGTGTCGCGTTCAAAGACGGAGATGTGAGAGATGTCGAGTAGTGTATAAGCGGTGCGAGTTTGTAATATGATGCGGTGTATATAAATGTAAATATATTAGATTAAGCATGGACATTCTATGGTGGCATCAACAGAGACCGGTGGTTGCAGTTCGGCAGTGATAGACAAGAGGAACGGCAGAGCAGGACCGGATAAAGTAAGACATAGATTGCAGCACAATTATGCTTGGAACAATTTCTGTCTTCCTCTTCCCATCCAATTACGTTCGGCCATTAGACTACCAGGAGTACAAACAATATTATAGCTACCCCACCTGCCGTGGTGCAACCCCTTTCTTCGCAATCCAAACTTTACTTGAACTCAAATGATACCCTTCAACTGTGCGTGTACAGGCGAACTTACGTGAGGAATCAGATAACATCTAGGTCAAATACCGAGGGGCGAGTACCGACAGCAGTCACCGACCGTTCGTGTGGATTAGCGTAAGGGATGACGCCAGGAATACGAACCTCCCATTCCCACGGTAGCGAAGTAAATTCCTCAGCGACCCGTTGGACGGAGTGGAGGGTAATTACGTCTAAACTGAATAACGATCCGGGCTACGGGGCTGAGGGGTGCGCGCCACATTTTTTAGTTTTTATTTATTTATGAGCATTGACAATGTACATACACTTGGAACATTCGAGAGGACAAACACTTATAACACAAGACTGGAAACGCCACACAGAATCATACCGCGGCCGGTAGACGCTTAGCTGGTCGTTTTAGGTGGTCAGCTGATCACCACCTACAGTTCGGGGGTCCCCCTCTGACTATGACGTCTTCATGGAGGTCGCCCCGGGCGCGGCCACATCAATCTCCATGATGTGGCACGACGGAACACACGAAAGCACGCCGCCGTGCCGGGCAAGGCCTCTAGCGAGAGTCGCTGCATCGTCCTAATCGGTATGCCCAGGGATTTCAGGGCTGACGCCGCCTCTCCGGACCACGCGCCACGCCAGTTCAAAATGATCGAGCCGAACGTGACGTCGCGGCCCGGGCCGTGGGGTTCGCGGGCCCCCATAGTGGACGCGTAGCACCCAATATCCGGGCGATCATAGTATTCGATCTTACACCGGTGTCCCACATCGAGATCCGCATTATCGGCCAGAATCTCAGGATCCAGTACAACAGATGTAGCTCGGCGAGCCGCAACGATATCTGGCTTACGCAGGCCCTCTGACGTCGGTATTCAGGGCTCGATGTAGGTTACAAAACCACGGTTGCGGAGTTCCGCTGCCATCAACCTGACCACACCGTCATGCCGCTCGATGCGCGAGCCCCAACTTCGATGGTACGTTTGCGCCATGTGTCCCAAGGTCTCAGGACGACGGCATCCGGCGTCACACAGCCGGCTGTGGTCGGCGCGTCCTCGCGCCGCTGTTGGGAGCAAGCTACCCCGCACATTAACCCGTCCCGTCTCGGGGGGGGTTCTTCAACCGCTCCTCCTTAGGTTTTTTTGCGGATAATGGACGAACGGCGTGTGGCAGTGCGTCCAAATTTGACATGCCTTTTTCCACATTAATTTGGCATGCTGTTAAAAAAATTTTGAAGTCAGGTCGTCTAGGGTCAACCAGTTCGTCAACGTCAAGTGAGGTCACCTCTCGAAAAGTTCAACCAGTCATTACGCTTTAACGGATACAGATATTTGAATGAAACTTTCAGCGTTTGCTTATCTTTAAGGATGCAACAAAACGTACGAGTGGAATTTTTCATTTTTTTCGTTTTTGACTACATATTAATTGTGCCTATTTGCCAATTGCAGATCAAATAGAGGATTCTGGCTAAAGTAAGCATTTCGTTACTAGTGCAAGTTGACTTACAACAACGTTTCTCGGTCTGCTCTACCCACTGAAAAAGGAAAATTAAAGAAGACTTGAAAACTCAAAATTGTGAAACTTCAACAAAATATTTGTGGGGGGGATCAATTTTCTTTTCATATATCCCCAAAATGAACTCCCCAGAGCCATAAACATAATGTAAGTCGTGAAAAGTCGTGAAAATTTAGCCCTCCTGGTTACGTCACTTTTGCGGGAAAATTGTTTTGGGGGTGGACCCGGACCCTACTCGTCGAGCGCTTTCCCATGACACCTATTTCGTTTTCGTGCGATGCTTAGTTTGGATTTTAGAGGGGTTACTAACCTCCTCCCCCGAGACGGGGTGCGAGGATCTTACCTGATCGCCGCTGGTTAACAGCGGCGATGTTTCTCCAGCCGGACAGAGCTTGGCTGCCGTCGCGGATCCAGCGGTCTGGATCCATCGAGACCATTTCGACACCATCGATCTCGTACTTGGTCGTCTTGCTGATGACTGCTCTCTTGCGCTTGCCATCCGCGAAGACCATGATGGAGCGACATGTAGTGGGGTTCAGAGTCAACCTTGAGGCTGCCAGCTTGCTAGCCACGTCAGTCAGACGGGCTTGCAGAGTTGCCGGCGACCGTGCCACTATCACCAGGTCATCAGCGAACGCTAAGGCGTTGAAGGATCGCATATGCTGAAGGATCGGCCACTGCGTTATGCAGGGTTTCCTCAACAACAGCATTAAACAAGAATGGCGAGAGAAGGTCGCCTTGGCGCACTCCCCTGGCTACCCGCATCATGGCGTCCTTCCTGACCTCTGTCGTGCTCTCCGTGTGCAGGTCACGGACAATGGCACATATTATGGGTGGCGCTCCGACTCTCTTAAGAGCCCGATTAATTGAGTCGTGCGCCACACTGTCAAACGCTTTTGAAACATCAAGGAACGCAAGGGCCACGGGCATCACCCTCGTGCTTGCGTTCCGGAGGAGGTGATCGAGAAGTAGGATGTTCTCAGAGCATCCATCTGCATGCATGAATGCACGCTGGACTGGGTCCAGAGGGCACAAATGGGCTCCTCGCTGAGAGATGATTTTCGTGAAGGCCCTCAGGATGATGGACATCACGCTTTTCACGGAAATGGGACGATACTCTGTCGGGGATGTGGTATTGGGAGTTTTGTGAACGAGAGTTGTGCGACCCTTTTTCAAGGGCTGTGGGATGAAGGAGAAAAGAAGCATGAGGTTGAACAGAGTGGCAAGGATATACGATGGGCAGTGACGTACAGTGTCTTAAAATTACTTTTTCAGTACCTGTGAGGATGAAAAATATAATCACTCTGAGATAGTGAAAGATGAAAAATGCTGAATAGATGCATCATGATGAAAACCCAGATTGCATCATCATACTAATAAAATAAACACATGGCCAGAGTAGCAAACATAATCATACAAATTTGGACAAATTGTATGTCGTGTCCACTCTTCCTGAACCACGTTGTTGAGGTCAGTACCTTCACATGCTTCTCATTTTGCTTCTCCCTTTCTTTATTAACTTCATGAATGTAGCGCGGTGCTTGAAATGAAACAGGTAATTCCATTGTTTGGTACTTCTTCACATTAATCTTGCCACACATGGCGGAAGGACACCTGTGCACCGTCCTATCAAAGACCTACATTGCATGTTATACTTGGACGTGTTTGCTTCACCTGTGCATGCAGGGTGCTTGATGGCTGTGGTTCTCCTCAATGTGTATGATGGCAGACCGTGATGCGTGCAAAGGTACAAAGGTAAATGCGAAGCAATTGACTGTTCCGTTCCTTGGAGAAGATAAATGTAGCACATCTAGGACCTCCCACTTAAACCTGCATGTACAACGTGGATGCTGGCCTCACCCAAATGTCATGTGGGTATATTTGATTGGTTGGCATTGTGTTACAGGTACCATCTACCTTGGCCACTGCCTCGCTGACCAGTCCTCGTCATGCAGACCTGATCGCGAAGCCTACATCCTTGGGTGGCTGTGCTGACCTATGCAATCCAGATAACTGTCATCATACCTGTGACCTGTCACGTCCTCAAATGCTAAACCTGGGCCCGCAGAACGACCGTATCACTGGTTCAGTGTCTGTGTCTGACAGCACTTTCGAATAATCTGCCTGCATATTTCTATGTCTGCTTTTCGGCTGTAACTGGAGCGTAACTACGGCAAGGTCACTATTATTGACACTGCTTTTGTTTTGCTTTTTGCGATGTGTTTATGTCCTTAGTCATTTGGTCTCAAGGGAGCATCATCTCTGGTGAAGGCCATGCCGCAACTCGATCAAACAGTTGGACTTTGTAAATAGATAATACAGCACACCATCAACATTTAATATACGAGTGGAATGAGGCATCTGAACAGTCAGCACCGACGCCGTCAACGGAAGCACTAAACAAGCCAATAACAACTTTTAATTGTGCATGGTTGACTTCAAATCGATATGATCGCGAGTGTGACTGGAAATGTGGATAGTTTCTGCGAATACCAGTCAACAGCGAAAGCAACAGCTTCTCTTGTATTTGTCCATCGTTCCACGTTCTTTCAACGCCAATGATGTAGTGCATCATTGGCGGAACATAAAATATGAGCTTTATTGCATCAACAACCATAACCGTTGACGTCTGAGTGATATAATCGCTTACAAACTATAATACCATGCATTAGGGGAAGCTCGGTAAAACGCCCCATCCTGCAAACATACCTTCTCGCGCTCTCCTAGTATTAACGCAAGGACAGAAAGCGCGGGCTTGACACGCCGGCACACGCGCTTTAGCATGAATGAATACATGAGAAAACGATTAAACTGGTCTGCTTGAAGGGGCACACACTCATTTACAACATACTCAGGACAGTGTTCTTGTTCTACATATGCATGTGCAGATCGGTGTCTCACAGCAAAATGCGAATTAGAACACGCTTTTCCACACTAACATTTCAGCAACCTAGCTTCCTTGCTCATATGGGGGACGAGCGGTCTAGGGATAAGCTGCTCGTGTCACAATCGAAAGGTTGTGTGCTCTAGTCTCACCTGTCGCTACTCTTCGCCCGCGACCAATCGGCGTGAGAGATTGGCGACGTTACATGACTCAACGGACGACGTGTCGTTAAGCCAATAACCAACCATCCTTGCTCATATGAGCACTCGCTGTACCGATGTGCATACATCGGTAATATCGTGAAACATATCATGAACAGATGAACAGACCAGACATATTGTGAAATAATGGATACCGTTCTCCCTCTCCTCCATCTCATCGACATCGCACATACAATGATAAGCATGTCATGACATATTGCAACACATTTATTCCTATCCCTTACCGGCAGAGCTCTTTTCATGTTTAACAAAACATAAATTTCAGGCGCCTCGGTACTCGGTTCAGTTTTTTTTACTGTGAGGGACTGTCTGTCAGTCACGGTACGCTTTAGTGCTGGGCGGTGATCTCTGAGCCATCTGTCAGTGACGGCGGCCGCAGGAAAGAATCTCAAAGGCACCTTATTCTTGATGATGAACACTTCTTTCTTTGCCCTATCTTTGTTTTCCTCTTTTGTTTCATCAAATTTTCCCTCGAAGCGACCCTCACTTACATGCTTTGCAGTTTTTCCCACCCGTTCTGTATCTGACTGGCTTCGAGACATGATTAGGCATATCTCTGCCACCTCGACCATATAAGGAATGTCCCTGTGCAGACCAGTCTGCACGTCCTGGAAGGTGCGCAGGACGTTCTCGGGACACCAACTTTTTACACCGCTGGACTGGTCAGTTGGCAGCCACTCCGCGAAGTCACTGTGTCTGTCTCTCACGCGCTCTTTGAAAACGCGATACTGGGAGACGAGGCACATACATTTGGTCCCTGAGCAGCTGTCGCTGCACGGATGGCCTGACAGCTTCACACTCCCCAGACTCAGCCGTTCAGCCAGGTCCGAAAACGTCGCCTCACCATAGTCGGAGTCTGCGCTAGTTGAGGCGATCCTGTCCATGTTGAATGTGTGAATTATGAGTCGTTCAATGTCAGTCGGGTCAAGATACGTTGGACTAAGTCGCTGGATCGCCGCCACCAGGTCAGTTCGTCGCCGAGTCGCCTGTGTCATGTCAGTCGCGTCGCGTTCTACGTCACTACGCCGCAGCCGCTGCTGCTCGGTCACTCCGACCTCGGCGCCTCGGAAACCGGTGCCGTCAGGCACCGCCGGCCCCTCCCTCTCTAGCTGGCCAGAGAATGCACCCACTGCAATTCTGTTCAGGGTGGACAGATACTTGTCCACTTCCTGGCGGTCCCGAAACACCGAGTACAGCGCTGACTGGTCAGCCTTACTCAGTGCCACAGCGGGCGTCATCACTTCGATGATGATCAGCGACGCCATCACAAACTCCCGGCTCTCCAGCGTCCGGAGAACCCGCTGGGCCGACCCAGTAAAAAGCGACCCCTGAGCGATCATGTCTTGGAGAACATTGATCATGGCAGCTCGGTTTACCCAGAGCTCAGCTTTCCCCCACCCCTCCAGCCGAATTGTGTGAAGGTGCTACACCGAGCACAGTCACCCTGGCCTGTGTGGTCCATCACGAGCCAATGGAAAACGTCAGTTGGTGTGTCAGTGTCCGTGTCCATCACGGCGTCTCCATGTCCACCTCCAGCGGCACGCCTATCCATCAGCACTGACTGCACGGCTTTCTTCAGATTGTCGATTGATTCTTTTAGTGCACTGATTTGCCAGCCAGGGTTGTTTGCGCTCAAATTGTGGCGAAGAACCACAAATTCCCGGGCGAGGAGATCAGCATCGGCATTGATTTTATCCAATCTTTCCGAAATACATTTTAGTCTGTTTCAGTCCACGTTGGCAGGGTGGCCGACTGAAATATTGTCCATCGCTCGTCAGGTCTGAGTCCAGTCTCGTGTCCGTCTGTCGGGGGTACATCGTCTGTGTCCATGACCACTGTCCTTGTCGGTCTCGTCTCGTCCATGGGGTCACTGTTGGGCTCGTCATGCATTTCCGGCTCGACAGCAGCTGGGCTGGGGTCGTCTACATCACTGTCAGAGTCGAGGGAGGCAAAGTCAGTGGTTGCTGCTGGTGCAGTTGGCGTGGCATCGTCTCCAGACGTCCCCACAGCAGTGCTACATCCAATCGGGTCTGGACGGACATCTCGATCCCGCCTCTTCCGTCGCATTGTCTCTCTCTCACATGCCTTGCTAAAATCCTTAAGTTTTTCCACACCCTGTGCACATTTTGCGCATGTCGCTTATCACTACTTTTTTCTGATATTTTTCAGACATATATAGCAAACCACAGCTTCATGAGATTTAATTTTCACCATGCCTGATACACACGGATCCAAGCAGCAAGACAACGACGTAAGAACACAGGACAAAAAAGAAAATGGTAGGTGAAAAAGCTACCTCAGAATGATGACGGGAAGGTCCGATGCAGGTGTTGGGCGGACGATGCGGCCAAACCAAACCAGGGTGACAGGATACCGGCACACAGGATTGAGGCAGCAGCGGTGTAGGTGCTGGGCGGACGATGCGGCCAAACCAAACCAGGGTGGCAGGATACCGGCACACAGGATTGAGGCAGCAGCGGTGTTACTGTCAAAGAACGGATACAGATTAGTGTGGGTCAGTGGTAGAGGTGCGACATATTATTTGCAGTCAATACCGCCGGCAAGGCGCCGCGACCTCTACTAGATCACGGCGTGATTGAGGCAGCGTCTAGTCGGGACAATGTGGGGACCACAGCATTTTGAATAAGTTATGGAATGCAAACAGCTGCATTTCTATAATATAAATAGCTTGAAGCGGCTACCATGTCAGATCTGCTAAATGATGTGTCGTGACTAAGCCGTGACTTGCGATTTCAGGCCATGGCCATGACTGCAATGTGAAAGAGCCAGCGATTTCACTTTGTATCATATTTCGTACTGAAATTTCAGGAGATTGGAAGCTGGCAAATGCAGTTTTTATTTTCAAGTAAGGCGAACAGGGAAAGTTAAAAATAATAGACCAGCAAGACCACATCCTTAGGCTATACGATGTTTTAAAAAAATTAGTAATCACATAACGGTTGCTTTTCTGGAAGGGAACACATTGATTCAAGACACCCAGCATGTCTTTAGAAAAAGTTGATCTCGCTGACAAATATCGTTAACATTTTTATTTTGCTACAGACAAGTGGATAAGACATCATATTGATTTAATCCTGATAGGAAAATCAGTATGAGCTATGGCTTTCAGATAGACAACAGGTTGGTGCTAGGTGGCATGAAGATTTCATGACAAGATGCTCTTACAACATACAACAGAAGCAATAACACAATTTTAGGCCACATTTTAAATAGTGGAGCTTGATCCCCTATAGCTATGGAAAAGTTGGTAATATTTAAAGAGTGCAAAAGAGGATTAGTAATTTGAGCAACCTAGCATATGAGACAAGATTAATAAAGATATGAATGTGTGTACACTTAGATACAGAAAAATAAGGGGAGAAGGTCTCATCAAGGTATTTAAATGTATGCATGGTCAGCAACAGATACATGTCTAGGATAATACAAATTATGCAATTAGCTATTAGATCACCAATTCAAAATCAAAGTTAATGATATCAGGATAAAGACAAGACAGTCTTTCTCTACTAGCAGGGTAGTTAACATTGGAACCAGCTATCACTCAGCACTGGCATGGTCAGTATACAGAGCAGTCTAAAAAATAGCATACTGGTATTAAAAGGAGAAAATATTTTTTTACAAAAATTATTTCATGGATAACTAATCAATAAATTTTGTGGACAACTAGTTCTTAATGTCCACAAAGTGTAACCAAGATGGCACCTGTCAGGGCCATAAGGAATATTTTTTATGTGGGGGGGGAGGCAGCAGGATGTGCCATGAGACTGGAATGTTTTCTACTGGAGGAGATAAAACAATGCCAGATATTGCCCATCAGCTTCAAAGTGTGGGGGTGGAACTTCCCTGTTCCTATGCTATTGGCCCCTGTGGCTCATAGTTGCATTATCTTTCATGTTTCTTTGGCTACTTATTTTAGCTACTTCTTTGGTAAATTCATAGTTTCTTTTAAACTTGTCCTCATGCCAATATAATTGGGTGCTGGATCCATAATTCCAGCCCAGTCCACACCTTGCAACATGTTAAGGCTCCTCTCCTGTAGGGATATTCGGCATCACATTATTCAGTCTCAAATAGGGTCGGATACAAGAATTTGCAGGGTGTGTGGCTGAGCTGTGGGCCTGGTGGAGGGTAAAGATGTACTGGGGTGGCACTAACTTGCCTTCCTAGGAAGCAGGGACCAAAGGGGAGGGGTGCACTCCGACCTCCCGGATGGGTGGCACTTCAACAGTAGGGGATGGAAAGGAGGCCAGAGGTGTAGTATTCCAGCAGATGAGGTGGGGTTCCCCTTTGGACATGGCCGGCGGCCCATTCGGCCTCCTTAGACCTAATACCGCCTCTCCCCAGCAGATCTCTATACCTAATACCGTCTCTCTCATCTAATTCAGCCTAATTCAGCTCTGAATTTTACCCCTCCCAACAAAGCAGAACAACCTTAGAATCCACTCGCCCTACCTTGATCATATGCTTTCCTTCGAACAGCACACGCAGATCTGCCACTAATATATCACCAATGTAAATGGAGATATTTATCATCTACATTGTACCACACATCTGTGCAACGTAGGCTGAGGTGGTTCAAGGTCAACTCCGCTCAAGACAGTACACATAGAGCTCACACTGCACTGTGCGCACGCGCATGCCAAATGCAAGGCTATGAAAACAATTGAATGTAAACAAAATTCAGCGCAGCGATGTTTTGCGCTTTCGTGACAAATTATAGTGCCACAGGACACCATGCACATTTCGCAATTTTTAAAAAAGTAATGTAACCTGCACGGCTGGGAGGCTATTATACTGGAAAGGACTTGAAACAATATAAAGAATGCCATGAAAAAAGGAACAAATATTTCCATTACAAGGGTGAATTATGGCATTCAGGCTGTTACCTGTGATGAAGGAAAAAGCCAGTGAGCTATCGACAAATGGCAATTTAAAAACACTATAATTTGCACTTAAATGTGTACATGTCGAGTATTTTTGTGCTCAAATCAGAAAATGAATTTTAAATAATTATATTCTTGTTCACTTATAGTATTCCCTTGCCATATCACCAAGGAACTGGTCTCCATTTGCAGCATACTTTCCAAGCATCCACACGTCAGGAGCTCTTGCGTTGTAAAAAATATAGCATGTAAGGAAAACCTTCGGAAGTGGTTTTGTGCTAATTTTCACGTACTAAAATGAACGGAGAGTTGGAAAATCCCAGTTCTTGTGCTATTTATTCGTAGCACTTCCGCATATCAATCCCCGCGTTTACCTGGATTTTTCATCCTTCAGACTGGCCGAAAAAGCCCACAGATGAACATATGAATAATTCCTTGTACCGAGCGCGGCAGAGCACTATTGTCCATTTATAAGGTGTAGAAAATGATGAGACGTTCAAATATTCGCTCTGGTCTTTTATTTATCCATCATGCTCGCCAGTATTCATCCACAAATTCACCTGTATTTTCATGTGTTTTTCATCCTCCTGGAATGTGCCGGCCCTAGGATGAAATTATTCATCCCATCTTCTTGAAAAACAATGTTTGCTAATATTTGCAGTATTTGTGAAATTTATTAAAGCAAGGTTAAGACAAATAAAGAAAGAATTCTAACTTTATATTCCTGTTTAGATCTTAAAAGAATCATATATTAATATCGGGACATTTTATTAATTATATTTTTCTTCAAAATACATGCCTACAATTGTGACGCACACAAGACTTAGAAATATAAACCTGAGCCATCGTAAGTCGCTGAATAGGATCGAGGTTCGGGTATTTCTGTATTTATTTATGTAGATTTGTATGCCTGCATTCTTTGTCTGTAATCAGTGCTGAGATGATTAATCTGCATTCTTCGCCTGTAGACTCAGTCATGATATTCAACGGGGTTCAGCTCATTAGGTCGATACAGCCAGTCCGTTGTCATTCAGCTTGGGTTGTGTAAAATTTAATAAATCGCTGACGCAAAATAACTTATTTGTATGGTTTAGGTGCAAGCTATAGTTGAAAACAATACTTTTTCTTCAAATAAAATGTTCCCGTTTTTTTTCTGAAGAGCTTGAGTAAAGGATAATTTTAGTTCAAATCAGGCTATCTATGCTGGTGATGCCCCATCCCCTTGCTCCATATCCCGCCTGCATTAGCTGACAATTACTTGGGTTTGGCCAATGCCATGATTCAGCCCTTAAGTGTGTGAGCTCAGCCAAATTTCTGGTTGTGCTACAGCTTCACATGTTTTTTAAAAGATGCATGGTATGAGTTTGTATTTCATGGATTCATGCATATTCATAGATTGCTGCACTTATGTTCATGCTACATAATCCTCTGCATTGTGGTGATACACTGTGAACATCATGCCTAGCTTCAGGGAGATACACATCTAGTTCATTATACAATAATTGTCAGCATGCCAGGAACATCTTCACAACAGGTCCATTAGGTTTTCTGATGATATGCATTTTCTCAAAGCCCATTCTATATTCACCTGAGAGTGAGACTATTGATACCTACTGGAAAAAAAAACAAAAGACAGGGTTGAAAACATTGCAAACATGCACTTTATTTCCATCACAACAACCACCATCTGTGTTTGTAATATGTTTATGAAAAGATGAAAGTCATTACCAAGGATGAAAACCTAAAACTTTCATTAACTGTGACTTTCCATGCAAAATGGTGGATTTTTTTTTTCACTGGTGACGTAGCATCCTGGCAGTGATAACATCCTTTCCTGGAGTAGATCCCAGCTTCACAGATCTCACCACTTTCTCGACTTCAAGAGGGAGAATCGGGACCGCCCATTCGTCGGCCTGTAGGCATACCGGCATGACCGGCCTTCCATTTGGTGGGCTTGGACTCGAAAAGAGCTTCGCCCGGAATGCCTCCTTCTCCTCCTCCTCCGAACCGCTGATGTCTCTACTTCGGTTCTCCTGTGTCCATTTGTGATGCACTTCGTCGCACGCGAACGGTCCTTACCATAAATCCCCTGGATCCTCCTCTAAATTGCGCGTTTAGCCATAATACGAGACGCAATTTCAGGTTTTGCAGGATTTTCCTGCTTCCTCCTCTTTGGGCGCACTTTGACTGCTATGTCGTTAACGTAGTCATTTAGTCTCAGTTTAAGAGATTGGGTGTCTTTGGCCGCATGTATGGCATCTTCAGCGATAGCCAGGATTCGGTCCTCCTTCCAGGAAGGTCGCCTGACCGCCCTGGGGTGGGACGCCAAGATACGCCTAATCTCGCACTCAAGAGCATTTTGTATGCCTGCTTGAGCTGCTTCAACTCGCCTTGGAACGGTACGGTAGTTTCGGGAGCCGGAGCGTTAGCTGGTGTCACCGGCCTTGTCACGTCATCATGCGTCTCTTCTTTTACTTCACCTTTTCCTTCCCGGATCAACCTTAGTACCGCGGCCTTGTGCTCAGGCTGTCGTCTCTTGTCTTTGATCGCCTCGATGGAGCGGTGGCGGAATTCCTGGACGAGGACTTGATTTAGGAATCTAACGCCTTGGGCGGTTAGGCGTGCCTCCGCTCACGCCATGAAAAGGTCCTCCTTCGTATCCCATCGAGGTTTCGACTGTTTGGTCGTGTATTCTTCGGCCTTCTCACCGTGGTAGGTCTCTGTGTGCTTAGCACGTCGGTGTACCGCGGACCCTCTAGTTGACCTGAAGGCCTTGTGACACTCCGGACATTGGATGGTGTCACGCTCGGTGCGGCCGGCTTCGCCTGTCGCCGCAGGATTTACAATGCTGGGATGGGGAGCGTTGCCACCCCTCGAGAGCCGAGGATTATCGTTGAAACTTGTGCGGAGCAAAAGTAACCTGGGCAGGCTGGCGACCCACCCAGGCCCAAAACCCCGTCCCGTTAGCCACCGTCAAGTCGCTCGGACCAATGAGCAAGACTCAAGGTCACGGACCGTGCGACGGCGTTACCAGTGCTTACCACGCGGAGATGGGCCTAGGGACATGTGGCCGGCTCGTGCTTTTGAGGGCATCCGCCCACCATGTAAAGCATTTCTTTGAGGGGTACATGTCACGCTTTTCTCTCCGATGGAAGAGAATGATACCGCAGGTTTCTGACACAGGTCACTGATGCTTAGACACGCACGGAGGAATGATTGACACATGACACTTGGGCGCACTTGGGTGTCTGCTATTTATTTGGTATATGAAGTAAATTTACAAGCGAGGCAGACGACCTGCGAGCCGTCCTCCTATGGACTGAACGCTTCTGGGTGGTGGCGGTGAGTGTTCAAGCCAGTTCAAATTGTTTAGAATATGAATGTTGTTATATATATACATATATATATATATATATATATATATATATATATATATATATATATATATATATATATATATCTGATTTGCGTTCAGATCATGTCTAATTGCGAGAGGGTGCGATGAACGGACACTTCTGGAGCATTAATTCATCTGCTCTGGATCTTTGACAGCAAAATCCCGCTGGCCTCTGCGACCCATGGGCGCTGATGAGGAGGCGAACATAGTATGCATGTGAGAGGGGCCGATAAAGGGGCACCACATTGCGTTCGCCGGAAGTCTGGCGCTGGACTATAGAGTATAAGCAAAACACTGCCCGGTAATTTGTCTACCACCGAACTCTGCACCTGGGCACGGTTGGTGCAGAGATTCGAGGGACACATGGATGGGTTTAGCATGCTATAAGCTCCTAGGCTAAAGGGGTAGAGCCGGCGATAGTGCCGGTGTACCCAACGTGGTAGGGATCCGTGCCCGCCCGTGGGATACGTCAGACCTGGTCGCAAGTGTTCGATGAATAAGGCCCGGCACGGCATCCATCAAATTTAAGGCTAGGTATGTCGGTCAAAGACACGGGAGCATTTGTATCAGCCCTCTGAGCCAGTACGATGAACCCCCTCGTTGCAGTTAAGACTTTGTCCACGCGAGGAACGCTGCCAATAATGGCTAGGCCAACCATGATTGGCAACGAAAGGTTTACTTGTTCAGCCAACGTACCATCAAAATTAGAGCAATGGTCTGTCGATCTATGTGTTTGTGTACCACTGAGGGGGGGGGGGGATCGGGAGCTAAATTTGTGGACCAAGCAATTAATTAATTAATAAGGCGAGCATGCATAGGGCGAGCGAATGTGAAGTGAATGAGGACAATTAATGTGAATAGGTAGCGCTAAGGATCAGCTGAAGCCGGTTGGGTCTCAACACAGGCACCTATTTCGTGCGGTACATTGCACTAAATTATACTACTCCAAGCGTCCAAAAAGTCCCAACACGGGACATGTCATTCCAACCGATGGCAACTTTCATTCTCATCAATTATCTAATGCATCGTATTAATTATAATCTGGCTAAAGACTCTCACTTACCTACATGGTGTTCCCAAAACTTTGACCTCGCACATATATAAATTCGTGTTAGGGACGGTAGCTGAAACCAACATCAAGTCGACTGGTTTTGGGGAATGTGTGGTGGAAGTGGCGAGGAAACAACACAGTACACCACTGACATTGGCACAATCAACAAAGCAGTGATTTAGGTCAAGCCTTCAATAAGTTCAATTAGTTCAAGTAGTTCAATCAGTTTCAGTCGAGTTTAGGCTAGATCTAAAACACCATTTACACACCCATACCACTCACCCCGGAGTTTAAGCAATATTTAGAACACCTTTCACCCACACCCCACTCACCCGCACAAACACGCCCCACACACACACCGCACACTCACACTCCCACTACACCCTGCACACCCACACCCGCCACCACCCCTGACACCCCACCGATGGCAGAGCCGCCACACCTACAATACTCAGCATAGTTTTCAATCTGGGAGATCTTGTTTAACTAGCTTACTCGAGTTCATTCAGTGCGGAACTAGAGAAGTAGATAATCAAAGCGGGATAGATGTTGTGTACTTAGACTTTAGCAATAGTTTTGTAAAGTACAGTCGTCTAGTTCTTCAATTAGAGCAGCATGGGTTTGATGGAAAACTTCTAGGTTGGATGGAAGCATGGTCAAGGGGACGGAAACAAAGGGCAGCGTTAACGGGATGTAATATGAATGGAAGGATGCTCCGAGTGGAGTGTCACAGGGCTCTTTTCGAAGTCCACCTCCCTTTAAAATCTTTGTGAAGAGAATTGAGATGAGGCTGAGGTGTACGGTGTTCAAATTTGCTGGTGATACAAGCTGACAGGAGTGGCGAACAAGAATAATGAATCCAGTGATGTTTAACTACATTTGGATGACCTGAATAGTGGACTAATCAATGACAGATGTCTTTCAACTACGAAAAGTGTAAGGTAATCCATCGAGGTCTGGAGGAGAGACATTCGGATATACAATGTGAGGAAGGGAACGGGAACCGGAATCCCTGGGAACAGGCAGGGATGTCATTGGATAGGGAAGAATCTTAGGTGTGTTAGCTCCAAATGATCGAAAAGCAGAAAGCAATGTACCTCAGCTTGGAACATGGCAATCAGAATCCAGGGAATCATTAATGTGATGCATACGAACAAGGAAGTCATAACAGGTGTGTTTTTCCTATGTGTGACTCCACTTGGAATATTCTGCACAGGCATAGAGTCCGCACATAGAAAAAGCTATAGATATGCTTGAAAGAGTGCAACGCAATGCCGCTAGACACATCAGTGGACTAGGTAACTTGGAATATGGAGAAAGGCTTAATGCATTGGATATGTACTCACTCAAGTATCGAAGATTCAGTGGTGATATGATTGAAATGTTGAAACTCGTTAATAATGTCAATTCGAATGACGATACTCTATTTAGACTATCACTTAGGGATCATCAATGCAGGTTGGACAAGTTAAGGTGTAGAACAGTTAAGCGCCAATAGGTTTTCAGTAAGGGTGGTTGATCAATGGGATAGGTTGCCTGCTTATGATGTGGGAAGTCCCTGAATGAATATATGTAAAGATAAGCTGGGCACATTTGTGGGTTGGAAAATCTTGTTTCTGTGTTCTAATAATGGATCGAAGGGGTCAGATTCATGTTAGAATGTATACACTCTGCAGGCCCCTGTATGTAGGCATTGAAGAGGTTTGATAATTATGGGACAATCGAGCTATGGGTGTATTGTCCGGGATCGAGTGAATATGGCTAGGTAGGTAGATAGGTGGTTAGATATGTAAGTACTGGCGGACGTGTGCGATGTTGGTGGATAGTTGCTTTGTAGTCTGTGATGTGGTATTGGTTAGGGGTTTTGAGTATCTGTTATACAGGCTTGTAGTATTTTCTTTTTACAGGCTTAATCCAAATGGACCCCTGCTGCTCTTATTAAGTCTGAACACTATGCATTTTTATTTAATTCTCCCTCTCCATGTGATCGCCTCTTTCTCTTGCTCATGGCCTTCAGAGGGACGACGGCACACTTCTTCAGCCGGTCCTCCCGTGGCGTACAGGTGGTACACAGACCACGCCTCTTCGACTCACTCAGCAGCGCTTTGGAGGTGAACATGTTGTCGAAGAACAACCGGTGGGCATCGGAATCGCCGACTGCGCTGCTCTTGCTCACCATCGCACTGCTCCCTGGACGCAGATCCTCTGCTCATTGACTCAGGCCGCTGCTCGTTGCCACATCATTGGTCCAGTGTGTGGCCGTGGTCACTACCCCACAGCGTCCGCAGTTTATATTGAAAGCGGATTGTTTGCTCCGATAGAATGCTTCAGGCCGTAGTGGCGAAAATATCACACTATCATGCCGTCCACCGCCAGATTCTTCTGGAACACATCACTGTCTCACTCAGGAGATCCAGAAGTGGGCGTATCCAGAATCTCTAGTCTTCGTTTCAGAGGTAGCTAGGAGTAGTCTTACATATGTAGACAGGATTTTGTTGTCATGCTATACCGAGCTCGGGCTTGACATTTTGGATGATGGTGAACGTCCCGGCTTCGGCCCAGTACATCCGCTCGCTGAGCATTTGA
This sequence comes from Imbricaverruca yamaguchii, assembly GCA_034440575.1. Taxonomy (NCBI): domain Eukaryota; kingdom Metazoa; phylum Arthropoda; class Thecostraca; family Neoverrucidae; genus Imbricaverruca; species Imbricaverruca yamaguchii. The sequence continues at coordinate 637,505 of JAOTOL010001379.1, forward strand.
CAGTATCCTGGATACAGCAGAATGTTCAGGAACATTTTCAGTTCGTCCGTTTCCGGCTAGAACTGTGGATCGCCTTTTACATCACTGGCGTACCGGAACACCTCGGTCGGGATACGCTGGATTATATCCGAGAATATATCCCCAAATAACCCCACTGCCGTTTTTAAATTCCAATTTGTCGGAAATTTTTGCTCAATTTTTGTTGCAATATCCTACATGTACATCCATCCAGAAGAATCCGGTCTTGTTTTTTTCCAGACCGGCGCATATTTTTTGAACTTTTGCTTTTTCTTCGTTGGAAGTCTGTTTCCACTTCTTCACGGCTGACATATGCTTCCACTGCACCCGGTACACCTTCCACGATGACTGGCCGAGCTTCATCGTCATCCGCCTCATTTTGGTCACTTAGATCATTGGCCACGGCCGGGGGAATATCCACAAGCTCTGCGTCGGCATCATACACTTACCAACATACATGATTATATCAACCGCACCTTGCATCGTGGCGTACTGAACACGAGGCAGTATGTAGATCACGGAACAATCATATCGACACGTGTTGCATTCACTGAACACTCATCGGCTTCCGGCATCCGTCGCCCCCCCCCCCCCATCCCACGGCTGACGTCTGCTTCCGGCGCCCACTCCGTCTCGATCCATGTTCCTCAGTGGAACCGCCACCCACTCTCGGCGAGGACACTGCCTTCACGGAGCACGCTGGCGCCCAAGTAATCAAAACTGGTTGATCAAATGTTGGCGTTCTCTGTGCGCCAGGCATCCACAGGGATGGTAGCATGGGTGTAGAATCGCAAGGTCAGTTGGGGGAAGGGGGGGGGGGCGATCAACCTAGCCCTGGGCCGATGAACCTAGGGTATCCCCAAATGCCAGGTTCTCCCAGATTTTGGGCGACTTAATCATTCAAAAGCGGCAAGCGATAATCAGGACATGGTTAATCTAAAAACTACTACCGAATATTGAGAATCCACTTAGTACCGAAACGACTTCTTCCCCGTTCGCTTCGCATTGTGTCTAAGTACATCATTGTGTTTATGATATTTAGATATGTTACTTCAAATTCTCATCGATCAAAACGGAGTAAAACAGTACGAAAAGAAATGTCATGTAACCATCATAGCAAGCTCTATATTGCGATCAATGCCGAATGACCAGTGTGCTTGTAAATTTGAGAGAACTTAAAATAGGATTCCTTGTACTATTTCAATTTATCGAAGAGGACAGTCACCACCAATACTACTTAGAAAACCGCGAGAACATCGCCACCACTCATAATTTTTGCTGCCTGTGTTGCCTGTAGTGGAAACCTAGAAATAAATTATATCTGATATAAGCGTGTGCAGGTGTGATATATGAAATATCGCCAAAATTTGGTGTGCATATTTTCACTTTCCAAGTTCCAAAGAGTTCCTTTCTTATAAGCTTCATTTTTTATATGAGGCTATATTTCTGGACTATGTCCAACCTGCTGAGCAATGCTATTATTTACCTGGTGTATAAATTACGGTGCTTTGAAATCACCAACAACAACAAAAAAAAATTCCCTTGAGCTAATATGGTCTACCAGTCACGGTTCGATTGTGAAATAGACTGCCTTGTCTAGAAATAAGTTAGTGGTATTGGCCAGCGGCCGGCCGCAGTCTGTTTTCTGTTCGTTTCCATTGGTTGGGCGGAGACCATCAAAGCAGTGCCCGCTGGCGGGCTGAAACCTTGAGCTTCATCGAAAACCCTATTTGTAACTCACGGGGCTCAGGGCTCTGGAGTACTTTAAGGTTGGATATTGACACCAAAGCTTCTTCTGTTAAAATATCTGCCGATGTAAGTCTTATCAAGATTCTTCTCTTAGTACGGTTTCCAAAATAAGTCTTGTCCAAGTGCTGGTAGAATGGCTCCCGATATAAGCTTAGTGAAGATAACCTTTTATTACGACCGCCGATATAGCTTACCGAGAGGCATGCATGCAAATTCGCTTGTTCAACACCACCACTACCTACCTTAGTGTAAAGTTCATCATTTGACTAGTCTTCCAATTACTCGGATCAATAAAAGTTAGCTGAAATTATGCAAAAATGCTGTCGCAATAACTCAGAAGGGGTTACCACGTAAAATATCCCATACTGATGTGCAGTCATAATGCGAATTCCCCCGAAAACCGCAACAAATGGGAAATGTCACATGCCTGTTAGCTTCAATATGTATAAGCATAATGTCTTTCCCACTAGATAAATTGGAGGCATCCACACAATTCTTGATACTCGTCTTTTCGTGATATATTCTTCGTTTTCCTAGGTTGAATAGCTATTCCTCCCGTTTGTGTCACCCGTTTGTTCTCACAAGCGCAGGGCACGACTAGTGAGATCCATTGTTGTTTGCTAGTGATTCATCGCTGCGCCGGCTGTATAGGGCGCAACGGATCCAGCCAAGTCTGCATTTGTACTTAACATTATCCGTTTGTGTCTGTGTACGCGTTACGTCTAATGAAGAACTAGAGTGCCATGGGATTCATCGGAATACGCCTGAAGTTAACTGAAAATAGGGTTAGCCACCACAACTAGTGTCTTCCTTTGGTGGCCTCCGTCGCCTGTCAACTTACTCGAAGAATGACTAAGGGCTAATTGAGTCGTTTGCCGGTGGGTCAGCCTACTCGTAACTGACACATGCAAATTTGAACGTCGGATCTACCTCAATCGCTCTGACAACCGCCTGTGGCGCCCATATGCAGCCACTGCCTCACTAAAGCTGGTGTCGAGCAGCTGTCACTGCATCAGAGCCATCTTGATGTTCCTAATGTTACCAGACACGTCACCGGGAGCATCCGACCATCTCGGCCGTGCAGCGGAAAAAACCCCTGAGGGGACAATATGGCGAAGAGCCAAATGAATAACAGCTTCCGCAGAGCTTCCGCAGAGTATGGGGCAGAGGCGCTCTGAAAATAGCGACTTGACTGAAAATAGCTCCAGAGGTGAAAAGTGTCCAACCTGTTACCTGCACAATATCTGACACTGTCAGGCTGTCACATGTGGATGGTTCACAGTAAGACCTCGTATACCAAAGTGCGAACGCGAATTATTCCTGACAGATGCTAAAATAGATAAAAGAAGAATGTTTTGTTTTTGTCTATGATCTCCCCATGATGTTCAATTTGGCATCCAGTCACTTATATCTCACCACTCAGCAGCATGTGTAGCTGCAGGCTGAAGTGACGTACTCACCGCTCACTACACTGATACATGCTGAACGAGACATTGACTTGGTGATCAAAAGTGACCTGAACAGTAGCGAAATCTAAATGTGGTAAAGTGAGCATGATATCTACGTTCTTTATGTTGTATGCTCATTGTGTACACACCTCCGAATACTGTGATGAACAGCATACGGGTCACATGTGTATTGCTGTGTATGCTTTTGGGAGGACACTTGCCACCCGCCCAATGTTTGCTCTGCATTCCCCCCCCCCCCACACACACCAAATTATCCCCATAATTTCAACTTTAACATAGGACCGTATGTAGTATTCCCCCTCCCCCAATCCATTTGGGCCTGCCCATTCCTCCATGTATTGTGCCCATCCAATAATATTCAGAAACGTACACTTAGGACAGGCCAACAGAGAAAACCAATATGGAATATTTACATTGGCAATGCAATTATTACTCAACTTGCCTGTGAGTGAGCGATAAGAAAATTTGGTTACAGTTATGGAACAAAAGATGTCAATAAGTTCCCATATGATATCCATAATCAGCATACGGAACCACAGCCATTGGTAGCAACCGCATATCGTACGTGCTCCTGTCTATTCCATCCCGCCACAACCAGTCACGGAGAATGCACATATATTTATATGTGGGTCAGACTGGCGGCGGCTACCTCTGGGCGGCCAATTCGTCTCGGTGGGACGACAGATGCGGTGCACATTTGCGATCTCGCAGCTAATGCAGGGGCGGGGATGGACGAGTGGCTAAGTTGTTAAGCTCTGAGTGCCAAAGGTACTGGATTCCATGCTTTTAACACTCGGAGCATTTCCCAATCCCGCGGTCCAACGACGAAACACTGTGTGCGGCGCCATTACCCGTGATCGTGCAAAAATCGCGTCGAGAACCACCCAATAAACAAACAAACAAACAGATGCTCCGTTTTTAACTATGATCTGAACGTAGCGGTTAACAGAAGGAAGCAATTGTGTCCACGAATATGAGCACTTGCATATTTAGCAAACCTAATAATATTCATGCTTTCATTTGAGATGTGCCTTGTTATTTTCCGGAATAAGTTTGTTTTTCTTGGTTATGGTCCGCAGCTCAAGGTTTGTTTTTTCCCAATAGGTGACACGCGCGGCCACGCTACTGCTAGCGCTTCGTTTGCACCTAGCGGCGGAAATTCGAAATGTACGCATACCATCGGGTCGCATGGCGGCCTTGGCCTCTAGAAGCTAATTAAAGAGAATTGTCAACAACAAAGAAAGTATGCTATCTCGAGTTTTTGCTCCAGCTATGCTGGATACATTCATAATTTCTATATCAGCTAATATCACTCAGATTCCAGTATAACGGCCATTAGTGTTCATCAATTTCGTTCTAAAGCTGATGTACCCATATTTACATGTGGCCATAGCATGGGGAATGCCATAAGCATGATGTGGTCGCATGTGAAATGGATTGTTTTGACCAAACGATGGCACTAACAAAACATTTCCAGCTGAATTACTCTAGTTACGTCTTCAGAACTTGACACTCGTTTCAATGAAGGCATTCTTGATCAGCTGACACTGCCGCTATGCATCGTCAGAGTTGATTACCCGCGCCGTCTCTGGGGGGGGGGGGGGGATCGTTGCCATGCAACCCGATGGTATGCGTACATTTCGAATTTCCGCCGCTAGGTGCAAACGAAGCGCTAGCAGTAGCGTGGCCGCGCATGTCACCTTTTGGACAGCCCCCCTAAGGTTTTCCGCGGACAGCAAAAGAACGGCGCGGCCATTCTCACATAAATTTGGCACATTGTGTCAACATTTTGAAGTCAGTTCATCTAGAGTCAACGAATTAGTCAAGGTCAAGAAAGGTCACCTTCAAATAAGTTAAACTAGTCGTCACGCTTTAACGGATAGATATTTTAATGACACTTTCAGCGTTTGCTTATCTTTAGGGATGCAACAAAACGTACTAGAGGAATTTGTGATTTTTTCCGTTTTTGAGTACTTATTAGTTATGTATATTTGCCCATTAGTGCTAAGATCAAAGATTCTGGATAAAGTAAGCATTTTGATTTCAGTAAGTTTACTTCAAACACCATATGTCGATCCGCTGTACCCATTAGAAAAGGAAATTAATGGAAGCTTAAGAACTCAAAAATTGATTTTAAAAAATTGGGTGACCAAAAATGGTATGGTGTTGGTCGATTTGGCTTTCCTTTTCTGATTCAAATATTTTTTCTTTAAATCTCCCTCAAAATAAACTCACCAGAACCACAAACATGATGTGAGTCGTGAAAACCTAGGCAGCCTAGTGGCGTCACTTTTTGTGGAAAAGTTGATGGTGGTGTCTGGCCCTGCTCGTCGAGCACGTTCCGATGACACCTATTTTGTTTTCGTGCGGCGCTTAGTTTAGAGATTAGAGGGGTCACTCACGCCCCCTCCCGAGACGGGGTGTGCGGATCTGGCAAGAGAGACGGGGAGGATTAAAACAATATCCTACACAGAATGGTTCTAGTCTTCAAAATATCGTCAATAAAATCAAACTTAGCTACAAATTCGACCATCCTAGTGTACATGGCTCGGTTACCCTCCTTGGATATGCTACTTCCCTCACCACTTCCACCGTTCATGAATCCACGGGCGTCGGCAAGACGGACATACATCATAGGTGTGGGAACAGAGGGGGGGTTTAGGGAGGAGTATGACCTTCCACTTTTCTTGAAAGTTTAAAATTAATGCTATGGCGCCGCATATTAAGAATCAACTTAAAAAAGGTCTTGCCCCCCCCACACACACATACACACTTTTGAGACGTTCCTACGCCTCTGGTGGGCGTGGCCTACTCAGGAGCTTATGAAAGTATTAAAATGTGCAGTTGTAAATATTCCTTCGCTGCAATGATATCGCAATCCCCGATCCTTTATGTCATACTTGGGCATCATAGGGCCTGCATGCTCCTTAGTACTCTTCCATGGCGTTGCAGAATATGTCTTTTAAATTTTTGAACGAAAAAAAGGTGGTCGTTACTCTGTGTTTCAGGTATTCTTCGGTTTGTTGATCAAATGCCCCCAGAGGCTCGATTTGTAAAATGGCATGTTGGACATGATTTACTATGACGTGCATGTACGGTTTAACCATGCATGCTTTGTAGACAGCGAGAAACATTTTCCCCGAAGTCTTGTCCTCCTCCTCAACAACACGTTTACCTCACTTTTTAGTAGGATGAGGTACCATTAAGGCGATAAAACTAAACGGCACCTTTGTCCACAACAATCTTCGCTCGACTGGAAATGATAGTTGGAAGTCCTCAAACGAATTCGGTTGCTGTGTTTCCAGAATCTCATTACAAATGAGCATAAAATGTGTCAGACGTGCGGAGGTAGATCTGAAGGTGGTCGATGAGAACGCAATCAAGAGGAATTGCATGAAACACATACTATCTGGCGATTCCGTACGTGCCAAACTTCAGTTCTGCTCTTGTCTTACTGGCGCCTAATTTCCGATAATCAGTGTTTACAGCCTCGCAGAAAATATATCTGTATGAGCTGTAGAGTATTCATGGATGCGAATATACCTGAATATATATGTGAAGGATGTGTTGTGCAATATAAGGTGAACAATTCTGAATGCATTGGTGCAGATAGTCCCTTTGCAATGAAGGCATGATATTTATTTGGGTGTGTCTGTTGCCTTTTCTTGTCTGGTGGTACCTCATCTTTCCAGCCTTAATTCAGATGGGCCTATTTGGCTCTTATTAACACGCTCACCCCTCGGGTTTTTCGTAGATAACTCCAGATTTTAGCGGCCGATATACGTCATTGCTTGTGTACCTGCTTATAAATGACCGGCGCATTCTTTAAAGTAAGAAAAATGAAAATTGATAAAAATTGTTCGAGTTAGGGGTCGCTAAACTAAAAAAATTATCAGCGCCAGACCACAAATATCGGCGCTGATGCGCTTCCCGTATATTGGCAAAAAGGAAGTGTTATTGGCAAAACTAACGACTTGTGTGGTGTGAATTGCTATGCTATGTTGTATTCAAGTCATGTCAGGTCACCGAGGTCAAGTCAAGTCAAGGTTATGAGAGGGTATCACACGCCCTGGATGGAGGATGGCGAAATCCACCCCACCCTCCGATTTATCGTACATAACTCCATATTGTTCCGGCCGATATACGCCATTTTTTGTGCACCTACTTGGAAATGATTGGCGCATTGTTTGAAGTAAGAAAGACGACTTGTTTAATGCATTTTGTTACGCTACGTAATTTAAAAGTCATGTTAGGTACCGAGGTCAAGTCAGGTCAAGTTATTGACCGGCTAATAGAACCGAAATTGGCCCACTGGAATGTTGTCAAAATGCAAATGACTGTCATGCGATTGACGTCACTTTACATGCTACTCCCTACACATCCAGAAATATGCTGTTTGTCATGGTGTGCCTAAGTGTTTCCATATTTTATTCATGTATTTCACTCCTTTCTTTGCGAAGCCCATTGTGCCGAACCGCTCAACGGAGCAGTCGGGTGGGCAGCCCGGTTCCGGTAACTGGAGCAGGTAATGACCTGCTAAAGTGCTCCTATATAGGTGACCTGATGTCAAATGGCTGATCTGTCATCTGTATTGCATCATTAGTAATTGTCTAAAACATCATTAATGCCAATTTTGGAGCATTTAAACACAATCGCAGCGATCCATAACATTGACAAGCCAATCCACGCAAAACCTGAAAACTTTGTGCTATTTTTACCTCATTTGACCTTGAAGATATTGACCTAAGGTCATGACATTTGCACACAATATAGTTCACTACCGTGCCCATCCACCCTGCGAATTTCGTTGTTCTAGCCTCAGTAGGAGCCGAGATCTTAGGGGGGCGAAATCAGCCCCCCTCCAGTGCACGTAATTTTCCGAGGCCCCCCAGGGCGCGTGTTAACATGCGCCCTGGAGGTGGGGGGGGAAATCCACCCACCCCTCAGGTTTTTCGTGCATAACTCCAGATTTTACCGGCCGATATACACCATTTTTTTTGCGCGCCTGCTTAGAAATGACCGGCGCGTCACTTAAAGCAAGAACAACTTAAATCGCCTGGGGGTTTTGGTTAGCCAAAAAAATATAGTTAGGAGCCGTTAAAGTCAAAACATTTCTTAGTGTCAGACCACAAAAATCAGCGCTGATGCGTTTCCCGTACATCGGCAAAAGGGAAGTGTTCTTGGCAACACTAGTGACGAGGTACATTGTTACGATATATAGATTCAAGGTCATGTTAGGTCACCGAGGTCAAGTCAGGTCAAGTTCGTAACAGGTTAATGGAATCAAACTTGGTCAACTGGAATGTTGTCATAAATCCAAATGACTCATGCGATTGATGTCACTTTGCTTATTACTCCCTACACATCCTGAACACTACTGTTTGTCATTGTGTACCTTAGCCTTTCCATACTTTATTCATGTATTTCAATCCTTTCTTCGCGAAGCCGATTCTGCAGTGCCGCCAGACGGAGCAGTCAGGTGGGCGGCCTGGTTCCGGTAACTGGAACAGGTAACTGACCTGATAAAATGCTGCTATATAGGTGACCTGAGGGCAAGTGTCGGATCTAGCATCATTAGTAATGTCCAAAGCATTTAAAGCATTTAAACCCAATCACAGCCATCCATAATAATAACAAGCCCAGCCACGCAAAACAAGAAAATGTTGACATGTGACCTTATTTGACCTTGGAGATTGACCTAAGGTCGTGCAATTTGTATAAAATTGAGTTAGTTCACTATCGTACTGATCCCCTCTGCGAACTTGGTTACTCTAGCTTTGATTCGAGCCGAGATCTTATGGGGGCGAAATCTGCCCCCCCCCCCGCTCCAGGGTTGCTGTATGACCAACGCAGTCGATGCGCCAGAAAGCCCAAATAACCAACCAACCAACCGCTTCAGGGTTAGTCATTTACTGAGGCCATCCACAGCGCGTGTAAAGCCTGATTACTTTATACTTTGAAGACTTAGTGATTTTAGGCAGGCACACATTTTTCCTCAGCGAGTAAAACAAGATGTACTGGTTTTATGAAATCAATCAACACTAGGCAACCAAGATCAGGCTGGTCTTGATGGGACTATTGGACCTTAATTGCAGGTCTCTCATTAGCCATGCAAGCGCCGAGAGACTTATTTGTCGACGTATGTAAAGATCTTTTCCTCATGTTTATATATATATATATGTATAAATAGAGAGTAAATTATATTATATAAGCATAATGCCCTTCAAAAGTACAGTGATTGAATTCCGAGGGCTTTCGAAAAACTGTAGGCGCCCGGTAGGCTGGGGGCCCTCTTCAGATGTTCACCCCCTCAATCTGGAACAAATCCTGGCTATACCACTAGAAAGGTGTAGCCAGGATTTGTTCGAATGGAGGCTGCTCAGAAAGGTCCTGGGGGCGTCTTCGACTGAAAATTCGTTGAGCTAAGCAAGGCGGGTGCATCGTGCATGAGGTGCTTCTCTTTTTTGAGAGGACACCTATTTCTCTGAGAAGGCCGCCTTTGGCTGCAAAAATCCTCTGAGCGGGTGGAGGGAGGTGGTGTATTGTAGCCTCGCAGAGGCACTCCATTTTCCGGAAAGAAGGATGCCACCTTTCCATGAGAGGAGAGTGGGCACATGCCCGGGTGTCCATCCATCTATTTGGAGCCTCTGGTCGGTGGTAACCCTGTTAAGGTGGTGGGGGCGTCAATCCGATCACTCCAATAGGCTTTGACAAAGGGACGATTTTGCAGCTGGCATAATGGCGGAAAACGTTGCTTGCTGGACACTATACTGTTGCTGATAAACATGCTGGTCATTGTAATCAAGCTTTCTGGAGAACCCACGGACATTTATAAGCATCGTGTGTTCCTTTAACAGCATACCAAAACATTGCTATTGTAGTATTATTCCTAGAAAACCAGCTCAATCTAGAAATTTACCTTTTCTGTTCGTCTCGCTTACGACCTTGAACGGAGAGGACGATCAACTGATCCTTCTCCATTTACTTCCACTCAAAAGAGAAATGGGCGGTATCACTCCGGGGAGCAGTGCCACCTGGGCTTCTCCTGTTTTTGATGGTCTGTTGTGTTCCGCAATTAGCCTGCCAAAAATATTGAAAATATCTAAGGATTTATCACCAAATTATTCAATGCATATGACAAAATTGCTGACTGGAATGTTGACATAGGCCTCACAAGCTGTATGATGGTTAGTTTCGTCCGGTGTTTAGTAAAGATTATGTCGATTAAAAAAAATATATGTGTAGTGAACTGTCAGACCTGTTGAAAGACAGCGTACGTGTTCCAAATACTAGTAAAAACATCCGCCGGTCCTGACCGAGCTTTCGGTCCTTAGATTTGCCACTTCTACTGCTGACCAGCTGTGAAGGGAAGCCACTAGCCAACTGGGTGTTGAGGTGTTGAGTAATGGGGCGGTAAGTTCACGACCACTGGGACAGTATCGACCAGTAAACCTAGGAGCTGCTGGCCGATAGGATGGGGAACTTCCGGTTGGTAGGAGACATATTTACCGGTCGGTGGGGATGGGAGGTGCCGACCATTGATATAGGAAGCTGCTGATGAATAGGGCGGGTAGCTGCCGGTCAGTATAGAAGGGGCATGCCTGTCAGTAGGACAGGTAGTTGCAGGTAAGGAGGGCAGAGATCTGCCGTTCCATAGGACAGGGCGCTGAGGACCAATTATGGTTGTGAACTGATGAACAGGGTAAGGAGCTCTCGGTCAGTAGGGTAGGAATCTGCCAGACGGTAGGGCAAGGAGCTGCCAGCTGTTGGCGCAGGAATCTGCCAGTCAGTAGGATGGTGAGGTACCGGTCTATATGGTGATGAAGTGTTGGTCTAAATTGTGGTTGGCTGCCGGTCAGTAGGATGGGTACCCGTTGGTCTATGTTGTGGTGAGCTGCCAGTCTATAGTGTGGTAAACTGCCGGTCTACATGGTGGCGAGCTGCCGGTCTACATGGTGGTGAGCTGCCGGTCTATATGTTGGTGAGCTGCCGGTCTATATGTTCGTGAGCTGCCGGTGTATATGATGGTTGACTGCTGGTCTATAGGATAAGGGGCTGTCGGTCAGAAGGAACCAATGATATTTGTGTATGTCGGGTAGTCAGGATCTGTTGCGTGATGCCTTCGTCAGATGAAGACTTCGGGCAGGCCAGTATGTTTGATGCCGCAGGGATCTGCGGTACATCGCGCCGCTGCCAGAATCAGTCGATGCCGGCTGCTGGCACGATGTGCGGTGTGTTTCGACACCTGGCAGCGTTCGCTGTGGTATGTTTGCAGTGCTGGTGAGAGTTCGCAGGCGGCTGGCTGCCGGTCCGTGTTTACAGGGCTTGCCCCGGTAAACGATAGTTCAGAGAGTCGACCGGCGCCCGAACTGTCAGTGACAGCCTCCGTTCGAGTGAACCGCCGGTGGACTACACCGTCCACCGCGGCCACCGTGCAGGACCCTGTCCGCGCAGGACGCTGGCTGTGTCCGCTGTGATCCGGTGGTTGGCGTTTTGGGAGTGAGCTGCCGCCTCGGTGGTGCTCAGTGGAAGTGACGGCCTCCGTGCAGGACCCTGTCCGCGCAGGACGCTGGCTGTGTCCGCTGTGATCCGGTGGTTGGCGTTTTGGGAGTGAGCTGCCGCCTCGGTGGTGCTCAGTTGGAGTGACGGCCTCCGTGCAGGACCCTGTCCGCGCAGGACGCTGGCTGTGTCCGCTGTGATCCGGTGGTTGGCGTTTTGGGAGTGAGCTGCCGCCTCGGTGGTGCTCAGTGGAAGTGACGGCCTCCGTGCAGGACCCTGTCCGCGCAGGACGCTGGCTGTGTCCGCTGTGATCCGGTGGTTGGCGTTTTGGGAGTGAGCTGCCGCCTCGGTGGTGCTCAGTGGAAGTGACGGCCTCCGTGCAGGACCCTGTCCGCGCAGGACGCTGGCTGTGTCCGCTGTGATCCGGTGGTTGGCGTTTTGGGAGTGAGCTGCCGCCTCGGTGGTGCTCAGTGGAAGTGACGGCCTCCGTGCGCACATGCAGTCCATCGAGGAGAAGCCTGAGATGTCGATTGGCTGTGACGAGAGGCCGCCAGTGGGAGACCGCGCAATGGTGTCAAAGCAACCACTCGAGGTCCCACCCGGTCGGTCATGCCCTGCCGACTACATGCTCCAGCGGCTGGCAGAGAAGCGCAAGTGCTGTAAGACCAGTAGCTTGCCACCCACCAGGAAACTCGCGTAAGACCGTGGTGTGCCGTTATTTATGACTTGTGTCGGAACGCATGCCGGATTGTAATGGTTACTACCACCTTTCGGCAGTGGTAGTGGTATTTGTAGTGTAGGTTTGACTAAGTGGTTCACACTTTGTTTCCTTTTGCGGTAACCGTGTTATTGTGACTGCCTGCCACACACACACACACACACACACACACACACACACACACACACACACACACACACACACACACACACACACACACACACACACACACACACACACACACACACACACACACACACACACACACACACACACACACACACACACACACACACACACACACACACACACACACACACACACACACACACACACATACACACACAAACGCACACAGATATATATATATATATATATACATTTATGTATATGTATGCATGTATATAAGCATGCATATATATATATATATATATATATATATATATATATATATATATATTTATATATATATATATATATATATATATCTGTGTGCGTTTGTGTGTGTATGTGTGTGTGTGTGTGTATGTATGTATGTGTATGTGTGTGTGTGTGTGTGTGTGTGTGTATGTGTGTGTGTGTGTATGTATGTATGTGTATGTATGGCTGGTAATCACAATAACACGGTCACCGCAAAAGGAAACAAAGTGTGAAATGTATATATATATATGTATATATATGTATATATTCCAGGAGAATTTATCATTGTCGAATGAACGTAATGCTTTTTTAATTGCGCTGTAGTCGGTCATAAAATTACCCAGTAACAGACAACTGTCATATCACTTTGCATCTCACCATCGGTTGCAAACTCTGAACTACAGGAGCTCACTAACCTGTTTCTAGATACCGAAGCCAGTCTTGATTGGAAACGTTAACGCCCATCACCACGCCTGAGGGGAGCTACAAAATTGACAATTGAGTTCACGATGCTCCAGTCTATTTTAAACAGCTTTATGCTACCTGGCCGTCACTCGCCTCAATCCGGTATTAGGAGGTTGAGGCACTGGTATTGATTTATCGTGCTATTTTCCGCAACCGAGCTCTCTATTTTCCCGAGTAGTTTCAGCGACCCCGGACCTAGCGATCACTACCTAATTGCAATTGGGCGTATCCACCACACCAAGGTACGTGGTGTGGTGGACACGATTACACGCCTTCGTAAAACTTCAAAAGGGAGGACTGCAAGCAAATGGACGAAAAGGTCGACCTGAGTCTTGCTGGTTAGGATAAGTGCAATATCGAAGTAATTCTAGGGGCCATCACTCCAGCAATATTGCATGCCCTAACTGGCTGCCTGTGGGGACACACGCAGAGCGTGACACTGGGGAACATTGACGTGCACTGGGGAACACTGACGACACTGGGGAGCCCTGACGTGCACTGGCTGGACGAGCACTTCACGTCCTCTGCTCAACAAGCTGCGGTTGTTCCAACAGCCCGTCCTCCAGCCCTTGTTGTTTGCCAAAGACAGTGGTCTTTGCCAATGGCACTGACCACTGTCAGTTCTCAGTGGGAGCTATGGTCGTCCAGAACGCTGATGACTCGCAGATTCTAGTTACCGAAAATAGAGCGAAATACTCACTCTTAGCTCACGGATGGAAAATTCACCCTCCTCTCTCCGTCAGTAATTCAGCGCAAATTCTCACGAAGTAAACAGAAATAAAACTCAGCACATGGTTTTCGTGAATCACCAAAGTTGCGTAACATCTTAAAGTATGAGGATATTTTCCATATCACCATCCTGGAGACATGCTATAAAACAAAATTAAAACTACATATATCACATTCGACAGAACGCTCTCATGGGACTTCCACGTGAGCCAGCTGAGTCGTCAGTATTATGTAATCCTCGTTAGTCTCCCCAATTTACGACACCGTCTAACTGCGATAATCCTCAGTACCCCGGTTACTGCTGTGGTACTATCGCTGGTCAGTTGCTGTATTTCGGTACACGAAAGTGGACCACAAAGTACCACGACATGATAAGGGAGACCGGGTTTAGTTGATGTCATTTTGGCGAAACTCAAAATGACTCATCACTTTGGAAGGATAGCGAGGAGATAGCCACACCTACGGCAAGCCTAAACCTTCTAGCATCATCCACGATTTTTTTGTTGGATCCTCTGGGCTCTCCGCCAGAGAGCAAAACAGCGCACAACTACTGGTTCATCAATTTACCCAGCTAAGGGGGTAAGTTGTTACTGAAGATGGGGTAAGTTGATGAAATATAAGTTAAATGAAATATATTAGCTATAGGTGACATTACTTTACGCCACCGCAAATGGTCATGCTTTACCTTTAGAGTGCAAATACTGTTTTGAGTGAAGACTGACCATAGTTCATGGTTTATGCAATTTATGGAATGCGCAAACTTCTTATCTGTACCCGCGCCTTTTCGTTCGATCAGTCGTTTCCATCAGGTGACAAATTCCCTTAGAAATATTGAATAAGATTATCTTGAAACAGTTTTAGCGAACACCTTAGTACAAATGGGCAGCTTTGTGGCTTTGTGGCTATTTTATTTCATTATCAGTGCACGAAACGTTGAAACAGGCTGATGTTGATGTCCGCTGATTAAGTTCATGCAGGCTGAAAAAAATTGCCCTGCAGGCTTTCTGGTGTAGGCTGCAACATGATATACAACATTGCGAGTACAGTGTAGCCGTAAACGAAAAAAGCATTTCACCGTTACAAAGCTGAGAGAGCATGGCAATCACAACATATACCTAAAACGTTAGCAAGTGGACGTCAAGTTCGACATTAAGGTGGAAGCGCAAACATGAAATTTTACTTTCGGACCAAAAATGTTGCACCTTGTCACCATTACACAGCCGCGGGTCGAAATAATTTGAACTTGTTTTTCCCGCAAGAAGAGTGTGGCAGTAGCAACATGGGTGGTAGCTATAGCAACAGGTTTCATACTTTTGGAGAACATGCTGTTGTATAAACCGTGTATCAGCTACAGACAATTTTGAGCATTGAAGCTATAAATATTTTGGACGGACGCAAATTCGACCACGTTTCTGACCTGCGTGAACTCCTAAGGTGAATTCCTCCATCGAAGCTCACATATTTCTCCACATTTTGCCTCGTGCAGAAGATGGATAATCGCCGTGAACTGGAGCCACTCGTGGCAGCCTTTTTGGAAACTCGCGACTCCAGAGCTCGAAGTACCATATTCCATATTGTTGCAGAACATACTGGCTGGAACATACTACTCACTCGTATGCTTTGTGGGTGCTTCACCAGAGCGCTGATGTGCCTCATGACTGATGCACCCTCGATACTTGAGTGCTGGTTTCCAATTAATTATGGCTCCGTATCGCCGTTGTAACCAATTTACCTGTATGGTGGTGTGTACAATTGTTTGACCTATGTCCATCTTTCCGACTCGGGATAAAAATAGCCACTGTTAAGGGGATTACTTCACGTGGATGTTACATGCACGTGAAGTACAACTACAGCACAATCTCCCATACCGAAAAAAAAATACATGAAACCACGGAATTAGGCATCAGCGCCGTGGTGGACCATGCACACTGTGCATTGCACAGTGAACCGGCAGCGGGCGCCCGTCACTGCGCCCATAAGCAGCGCACAATTTGTATGTATATATGTAGATATAGATATAGATATACATATATATATATATATATATATATATATATATATATATATATATATATATATATATACATATATATATATATATACATAAATATATATACATATATATAATATACTGCTTCCATGCAGATTAAAAGACAAGATATTTTACTATGCTATTTCATTATTATTTATATTATAATATTTTCATGGAAATGTTTGAAGAATTGATGGTATATCTCATCTGTCACAAAGGACATGATTCTGCACTCGCTGATGGCATTTACCTTGCGTGCATGGTAAATGCTTGATTGTAGTTTCCAGTGCAGTCCAGCGCAGTTCCAGTGTAGTTGAAGATTGTCTTGGCAACGAAAGCGTCGATAAAGTTATTCATGGCGGTACCATGGCCGCTTCCTGTCACGCCGACGTAGAGCACCTTAAAGTGGTCTTCTTATGGTTCAGTGACGTCCTGTCCGTTTACCATCACCTGTGGGGATGGGCCTGGCGTAGAGTGCATCAGGTTCAGGAGTTGGCTTCACCGGGCTCCACATAATACCGGTTGGCGGAAATCAATTGAATTGTGACGGAAAATGTTCCCAGGGCTTTTGTCGCACTGCCAGAATTGTGCATCGGTAATGTAATATTGAAGTGACGTCGGTGTGATCAGCAATTATGTCGTTAGTCATGAGGATGAGGCTCGGTGAGAGCACGCTCCCCTGTTCCAGGCCCTGATTCTGATGCGTGGGGTTTGATGTGACGCTGCCGCATCGGACCTTAGGGGTACTGTCTCTGAGAAAGTTGAGAATGAAGCGTGCCATTAGTCCGCGTAGGCCTATCTTGTGGAGTTCGTGTGTCAGTGCAGACTTGTGTATTCGGTCAATGCGGCAGTGATGTCTAAGTAGGCAGCTATTGTTGTGCGTTTGGTATGAAGACCACTTTTGATGTCGTACACTAGTCTAATGAGATTGTAGTTGATTTATTGATGCTTGAACAGCTTACAAGAACAGCTAGTAAGTGAGATAGGTCTATAACTTTTTGTGGTGGAAAGATCTTTGTGCGGCTTTTGCAATGAAATGACATCAAGCTCATGCCAGGAGGAAAGAAAGGGGTCGCTCCGGTACAGATCGCTAATGGCCACTCGTAGGTACGCTGGATATTTTTTTGCTAAGTTCTTTGAAAACTGGTAATGAATGGTGTCCGGCCCAACCGACGTGTTTCCACACTTCTGAGGGCAAGGTGTAATTCGTGCGTAATGAATAATTGGCTGTAGTGTTCGGTGTTCCTAGAGTTAAAATTCGTTTTCGTGACAAGGACGTCTAAAGGGTGTGCTATAGTGTGTCGTAGGTGTTGTTGCCAGAGACGCTGACGTAGTATAGTTAAAGTGGTATGCAACTTGTTTTTGGTCAGTAATGTGCTGTCCTTTCACCGTCAGACGGGCAAAGGGACCTAGTGGTGGACGTTTCAGGTTGAAGCGCCTCATCAGGTCCCAGACTCTGGCGGTAGGGATGCACCTATTTAGTTGAGACACAAATAACTGGCAGCAGTTTGGGCCTGCTGTTCGAATTATATGCCGGAAGTGTTTTTGAGATTGTCTGTTTGCTGATAGGTGTGCTTCGCAAACGTATCTTTTGTATTGTTTGCATTGCGATTGTATATTTGTGTTGTTTGTTTTATATTGCGATTTTATATTGCGATTTGACAGTCCGGGATCCACCATGGCGTGGGTGCCTTCTTCTTAGGTTGATTACACGTCGGGACTGAGCCACGTGCTGCTGGGCTTATGGTACTTTGTATTGTTTCCATTTTGCTGGTCTCTGAAGGTGCTAGGTTGAGGTCCACCTGATACTCGAATTTTGTCGAGTCCGCTCCTCTCCAGTTTCAAGTCGGTATGAATAGCGTGTCATGGTGGATAGCGTTCGTGCGAAACCTGATTGTGATTGGGTAGTGGTCGCTCAACCAGGGAATGTCTGAAACTGACCAGCCAAATAGTGAGCTTAATCGTCGGGAGAAGCATGCTAAGTCACTGCATGCTGTCCGATCCTCCTAAGGTCGGGTTGTAGTGGGTGATGGTTCAGGTGTTTGGAAGTACTTGGATGTGGTCTGAAATAAACCGGTGATTTTCGTGGCCTCCACTGTCCGTCCGATTGTTCCCCTATGAGGAGTGTTTAACGTTAAAGTCTCATAATTATAACTGATGGTGGAACCTGAAGCGGGACGTCGCTCAGTTTCTGTGGTATTGGGGTTGCAGCTGATGGCGAAATGTATAGTGAGATGAACGCGCATTGGCAATGCGCAGTATTAGGCTGAGTGTTACGCAGTTCAAAGAAGAGCTTAGCGCTACTCGACGATGAGTTATGCTGTTAGCGATGTGTATGGTTGGGCCAAGTTTCTTAGGTGGACCGCTTACGCTACGGGCATTCCAAGTGTAACCTGGAATACTGTTCCAAATAATGTAGCGCATATTCCCTGGCACGTCCGGCGGTCCGCGCCAACTTCGCATGTCCGGGGGGCAGATGTCTGCCCCCCTAAGATCTCTGGAACTATGCTAGCTAGCGACAAACGGAGAACGGCGTTGGATAGCTGGTGACGGGCTCTATCGAAAGTGTTTCGGTAATTTGTTTCGCCCAGGTCAACATTCAGGTCACTGGGCCATCATAGATCAAATTCGACCAGGTAAGGTGGGACTCAGATATTGGCACATATCTCAGGACCTGTAACAGATAGAAATAAATGGCGAACGCTATTTGACAGTCCTTGAAATGCGCTACCGACAATAGGCGGGGATATTTAAGGTCAGTTCAAGGGGAACTCAGGAAGTCATGACCTCAGGTCAAGGCCTAGGGAGGTCATAAAAGGTATCAATCGACACGTCTTGACGACGCAAGCACAATGGCGGTAATTTCAGCCTTCTAACTCAATGCAGTGCGATGTAATGCGCATCAATGTGTAGTGATCTCAGGTGACCTCAAAGACCTTGGTGAAGTCACTGAGCAAAAATGTCAGCGGTAACATTGAGCATAGCTTCCATCTAAATGCCACAACCGTTGTGAGATTATTCCGATCGCAAATATGCGACTAGGAAACATTTGTATATTTTACCATAGCCCTATAATGGGGAACCCATGGCAGCGACCTGACCTAAGGTCAATGCTACGAAAAACCCGATATACATATTATGGTCCCTGATGAGATCATGACATGCTATAAGTTTGAAATCAATCGCCCAATTATTGTGGAAGTTATGCCACCTAGAACTCCGAGTGTAGTTGGGTCACTTCGCCTGACCTGGTGACCTGACCTGAGATGACCCAGTATTATAAATGTATGAGGATATGTGGAAAAGACCAATGAACAGCTATGCGAGGGTTCGCCTTGCTAACCCTATTAGTTTGGCGGGAAATGAGGAAAAACCGGAAGGGTTGCAGATATCTGCCGCCCCCCCCCCGGACCTGAGCGGGTTAAGGCACTGAAACATTTTTTCCGAAACTCTGTACGCTTCGGATGGTCCGGTGCGCTTTCAGCCTTCCGTTGTGCTCTTGGGATCCCGTTGTTTATTTGAGGCTCCTTATCGCACAGTTGTCTGACCGCAGCACGGTATTGGTGGATTCGATATAATCTGTATGGGTCCCAGTGCGACTTTCCTGGCCAAGGCGAGTAGTTCCGGGCGGATCGGAAGCAGTTTTCTAGGTTCAACGCAATTTTTCGCGACTTCTGAATTTTTGTTTCAGTTCCGAGTCCCTGTCTGGTATTTCGAGCACCACGCACTACCCTTCTGTCCCGCCGCGATTTTTCGAGTACCGATACGTTTTTTTCTGCAGTACGAGATTTTTGAAAGCATCCTGAGTCGGGTATATTTTTGTTCTGAGAATCTTTTCTTATTTTAGACGGGACCAACATGCTTTTTATCGAGTCCCGATGCGATTTTTGTTCATTAGCTTGATTTATTTGGTGATCTCAGCGATACTTTTAGAGCCCCGGTGCGACTTGTCATGCCTCTAGCATGATTTTCCGGAACCCGGGCGAGACTTCTTGGTAACCCAGGCTCAGCGTGACTTTTAAGGATCCCGGCCGGACAGCTTGTCGCCTCCGTCGTTATTTTCCTGAACTTAAGTGCGACTCTTTTGAACCACAGCGTGATCTTCAGGAGCCAAGATGGGAACTTTTGGGCCCAGCGTCCTATTCACAAACCCCTGTCGGACTTTTTGGCTCGCAATGTAGTTTTTCGGGTCCCCGGTGCGATTATTGGGGGCCCAAACGGGATTTTTATCGGGAGTCTAGCGCATTTTTGTTCGCAGCTCGACGCGATTTTTTTGGGGCCCACAACCTGCCAGGGGCGTAACTGCAATCAACGCTCTCTCCATTCGGCACGCCACTGTGTCATGCAATTCTGCAACAGAATGGCTCGAGACAGAACGAGAATGGATCATCTGTTTCATCACTCACACGTTATTTCAACTCAAGTGTTCCAGACAGTTTCAGGAAAGTCAAACATCTGCTCATGGATAGGCAAGGATGGACTATTAGGGAACAGAGATACCACGAAATTCAGATCATAGTACTTTTGCTGCAATGGATACCTTCTTTCGCAGTCGGCTTTGGAGACGGATGCGTTCCTGGAGTTTTGTCAGGGTTGGAGTTGGAAGTGCATGGAGCAGCAATGTGAAGGACATAACATATGGTCCAAAGGACTTTCTGTTTACATTAACAGTGCAGACAATGAAGTAATACTTTCATTAATTGACTTCTATGGTCTCTTGAGTGAGCAGTAGATTCCAGATGGGCTCTTGTGGCATACGTTATAGAAGTGAAGTTACGATGTAGCTTTTAAACTCCAGTGGGAATGGAATGGATTCATTCATAAGTGAATACATACCATAACCTAATCACGGTAATCTAATATAGCATATCCTACCCTATATCTAACCTACCTTGGAATACAAAATCGAGAAAAAGATCAAATGAAGTAAGCAGTATATTTTCTGAAAATTGCCCATGCTAAAAAACGGACTCAACCTTATCCAACGTCCACTGCTTTTGAAGGAAAAACTCCATTTTTTGTTTCTGGATTTGTGAAGCTTAAAAAACCTCAACTGGCCTAACCTAACCAAATCGGTATTATTGTGCTCTACGGTGGTAACAAGACAAGTTTTCACACACATTTTCCTCAATATAGCAAGCACGTGGGTTAGGGTTGGTTACGTTAGGTTAGTTTAGGTTTTTAAAGTCGAAAACCTTTTCTGCTTTTTTTATATTACCAAAAAAACGTTTTCCAAAAATTTACAATTATTTGGCAAATTCGCAGTTTATTTTTATTTCTATTTTTGGGAATTAATATTGCGTATACAATGTTTATGAAGGTAACTAAGATGATGGGATCACATATTTTATCCTCAAATGCTTACTTTTCAAATCGTTTGCAAAATATTGCCAAAGATGGGGCTTTGAGTTCGGTAACTTAGCATGAAAAGAAATGTTTTTAAAAAATGAAACATAATGTAACCAACCTGACCAAACCTTCCTTTTCAGAAAAAAATCAAAAACATCAAATAAAAAGAAATGTCAAGCGATATATGTTCTGAAAATGTTCATCATTACACACACACACACAAACAAACACACACACACACGCACACACACACACACACACGCAGAAACACACACTCACACACACTTATAAGTGAATTCATACCATAACCTAATAACGATAATCTAATCTAGCATATCCTACCCTATATCTATCCTACCCTGGAATTGAAAAAAAAATGGAAACAAATAAATAATAAGAAATTAAGCAGCATATTTTCTGAAAATTGTCCATGTTAAAAAACGAACGCAACCTTATCTAACGTCGATTGCTTTTGAAGGAAAAATTCCTTTTTATTTCTGAATTTTTCAAGCTTAAGAACCTCATCTGGCCTCAGCTCAGCAAATCGGTATTATTGTGCTTTAAGGTGGTAACAAAACAAGTTTTCCCACACATTTGCCTCAATATAGCAAGTACACGGGCTAGGTTCCGTTAAGTTAGGTTAGTTTAGGTTTTTAAAGTTGAAAACTTTAAAAAAAAAAATATTTCCAAAAACTTTTCCAAAAAATTGACAATTATTTGGCAAATTCGCAGTTTAAGGTATTTTTGTTTTGGGAATTAATATTCCGTATGCAATGTTTATGAAGGTGACTAAGATGATGGGACCACATATTTTATCTACAAATAGTTACTTTTCAAATCGTTTGCAAACTATTGCCAAAAGTAGGGCTTTGAGTTAGGTAACTTAGCATGAAAAGAAATGTTTTAAAAATATGAAACATAACCTAACCAACCTGGCCAAACCTCCCAATTCAGAAAAATCAAAAGCATAAAATTAAAAAAATATCAAGCAATATATGTTCTGAAAATGCTCGTCATTGCATACACACACATACACGCCCACACACACACACACACACACACACACACACACACACACACACACACACACACACACACACACACACACACACACACACACACACACACACACACACACATACACAGACACACATACACACACATACACACACACACACACAAACTCACACACAAGCACACACATACACACACACATATATATATATATATATATATATATATATATATATATATATATATATATATATATATATATATATATATATATATATATATATATATATTTATATATACATATATATATATATATATATATATATATATATATATATATATATATATGTATATATGTGTGTGTGTGTGTGTGTGTGTGTGTGTGTGTGTGTGTGTGTGTGTGTGTGTGTGTGTTTGTGTGTGTATATACCATGATGAGCATTTTTAGAACATATATTGCTTGATATTTTTTTAATTTTATGTCTTTGATTTTTTTCTGAAATGGGAGGTTTGGCCTCCCATACAAATTATATATTATATATATATATATATATATATATATATATATATATATATATATATATATATATATACATAACTTGCTCCCGCCCTTCCTGACCAAACGCCGGAATGAATTGCACGAAAGATGGGACCCACAATTGCGCCCACCAAGAAATTGGAGTATGAGGGAGAGGGAAACTATTTTTAGAGGCGTGCCAGATCATCAATATTATTTGCGTCGACTTTAAAGCGAGTATATTTCGGAAACAAAGTTGAGACAAGTGTACATTTAAGTTCAGAGAGTTTTACGTTATATTGTGTGATGTTTTCGGTGCTGAAGATGGGGGGCTGGGTGGGGGACATCTCCCGGATGACTAAACGGTTATACACCTACTTTACTCCTCCGCAAGATAATTTTTAGTTGGGGTGGGATGTGGGGTGTTTTGAGAGTGTCGAGAAAGCTGATTTTGCCATGGTGTCGACTTTAGCTTCCTCTTCTCGAAGAGCACCGAGGGATCTTTACCGTGCGAACAAGTAGGTTTATTGTATTATTTTCAACATTTAGGTTTTTGTACTATTAATATAAGGCTTTGTACTATTTTCTTCACCAGGGAATTTTGCAACATCCATCACACAATGGTTTTAATTACATTACCCGATGTAGTCATGATTAGCACGTATTCGTCCACTGACGTTCCACGCAGGCGGCGTCCACCTCCCTGTTTGCACTGGCTGTTCGGACAGAATGAGCGATCGTTGCGAGCGAACGCAGTGATACACATGTTAACACGCGCCCTGGAGGGCCTCTGAAAATTACGCGCACTGGATGGGGGCGGATTCCGCCGTACCCCATAAGTTCTTGGCTCCTATTAAGGCTAGAGCAACGAAATTCGCAGGGTGGATGGGCAGGATGGTGATCTCTATTGTGCGCAAATTTCATGACATAAGGTCTATATCTTCATGGTCAAATGAGGTCAAAATAACACAATTTTCTGGTTTTGCGTGGCTTCTCTTGTCATTGTTACGGATCGCTGTGATTTTGTATAAATGCTACAAAATTGTAATCAATGATGTTCTAGACATTACTAATGATTCAATACGGATGTCAGATCCGCAATTTGACCTCAGGTCACCTATATAGGAATACTTTATCAGGTCATTACCTGCTCCAGTTACCAGAACCGGGCTGCCCACTAGGCTGGTCCGGTTTGCGTTTTTTTCTCGAAAATGCACTAGGTCGCCCCCCTAGTTGATGCATTTTTGGGCGCTGAGCGTGATGGGCTCATCAAAATTCCAAATTTCTAAAAAATTCTGACCGCGACGCCCGCTCGAACGTTTCGGCGATTTTGCAAATTCGCCTTTTTCGGCTCATTATTCCGAAATTTGCGACAGGAAATAGGAAAAGCAGCATGGACAAGCTGAACCATGTATGATTCTTCAGACATTCGCACAAACCAGCGGCGTTCACTCCATTTACATAATGCAAAAACACTGTGTCCGCACTTTTTCCCAATTTCACGACCTACTTCAGCACGCCACCCATAGATGGCGTTGGTGGCGATCGCGTGTGTTTCATCGCTGGAGGGTACCTCTCCAGAAGGTCGCCACTTTGCATCGGGGTAGGTATGAGGTGGGGCAGCTCCCTCCGCCGTTGCCCCTACCCTAGATCTGCATCTGATAGAACAATTCCAGTGTTTACACTACATATTTATAATTAATTAATCAACAAGCAATCATTACCACAGGTCTGAGGTCCATTACTAATTGCAAGCACACAAGCCAATCGAACAAAACCCAACCACTACCGAAATGACGCCTTCTCATCAGACTCGCCATATTCATCAGTCTGAAGCCACCGACCCTGCCACAGACGCCCTAGCCATGCTTCGTCTGGTCTTCGAGCTGGTCTACTGGCCCCTGAAGCGACGCCCGCCGGAAGGCCACCTTATTTAGGCTGTGACCGTCTTGTCCCTCCGCGCCCACGACGGCCGCTGCGGCCTCGGTCGTTAGCTTGACGACGCGTTCGGTGGACTGGGTGTGGCAGGGCACCCCCGTCCGGAGCGGCTCGTCCAGGAGCCGGCTAGCTCGTCATCAATGAGAGAACGGACACATAGTGGCTCAATGTCGGCCTCCCGAGCATACTGGTTGATGTTCACCAGCTCCGTGTACTGGCGTGCAGTCACGTTGATCGTTAAGCCTTGCACCCGGAACTGGCGGACTGGTCCGGGCTGCCGGCGCTCTCGGGCCTCGCGCACCACCTGCACGGCCCTCGCCCCGAGCTCCGGGCGCTCGTCGTCCACCATCGACAGCACCACGTTCTCTGGGTGGGTCATCAGAGCATTCCCGCACAGGCGTTCCTGCACGGTTTCCAGGTCGGCGGCGCTCAAGTGTCGCTACTGCCGTTGCAGCTGATCAAACAGGTGGTGGGGCGCTTCCACCAGGTCCGGCCTGGGCTTCATGGCCATGACTGTGGGGACGTACACGGCCACGATGTACAGGGCCAGGGTCGTTAGCTGGTCACCGGGGCTCTGCTGGGACATACATACCCGCAGCAGCCGGCTCTGCGCCGTGTACCATCGTGCCAAGTTGAGCTGGCCGTGGATCCGGTGCGCTACTAGGCTGCCATCCCCGGACACCGCACACTTTGCACACTGGTAGAGCAGCCGTAGATCGAGCTCAGCGACTGCTCTACATCAACCGGCAGGAGTGGTAGCTCGGCGGAGGCCAGGGGCTGGAACTCCACCAATGGCAGCTCATACATCGTGCCCGCCACCATCTGGCCGATTGGCCCGGTGCCGGCAGGTGCCGGCAGCTGCGGATACGGAGACGGGAAGAGGAGCGCCTTCAACGGCGGCGGCACGAGATGTCGAAGCTGCTGTACGGCTCTTGGGATGAGCCGCCGAGGGCCCAACAGCGACGACGATGGGCTTGCGGGCCGGGCGAGTAGCCGCTGAAGGCCTATTAGCGGCAGCGGCGGAGGCGCGGGAGAGGCGACCTGAGGTGGGTTAGGGAGCATCAGTTAGTTTGAAGCAGTCAGGAGAGGTAATGTCGCCCTTATTAAAGCAATATAGCGACAATCTCATGCATGCCAATGCCAATGAAGTAATCGGTGACGCGGACCTGAGGCGTGGGCAGCCGTTGGGACGTGGCGAGGCTCGTCGGACGGTCCGGCGACGGCGGCGGCGGCAGTGACGGTGGCAGCTCTGCTGGCTTGACGAGCCAGTCGCTCGGCCCGCTCATCTCTCCTGTGCCAGCGCCCCGTCGTCTGCTGGTCGACCCCACCAATGTTGCGTCTCCTGGGGCCACGCTGGTCGGCCAGGAACTCTCTGTCATTGGCAAGCTCTGGCTGGTGGGCTGTGTTCGAAATGTCGAAGAGTTCACCGAAGTCGGAGACAGCAGCAGTTGTTAAACGGGCTGTAAGAGCAGAATGCTGTTTCTTCGACGTTTTTCGTACGCCCTCTTTTCTTTCCCACAGCTGCTTCACCTTTCCCAGAATACGTGGCCTCGGCCTTTTCGGTAGTGATGCCCTGTCCCAGAGTAGCAATATTTCATCTGTCACTTGCTGTATGCACTCTTTCATTGGTACGTATTTTTCATCTGTGGACCTCTCCTCCATCTTCTCCAACCTTACCATCATCAAGCGGTCGATGACGTCGACCATGGTGGGAAGCTGGCTTCCAGGCAAGCGACGAGACGTTATCCCAAACCGAGGATGAGGTTCCTTCATTTTCTTTTTAAATGCTTGTCCTTCCGTCGTTGGCAACGCGTTTCGGAGACGATTTAAACCGAAATGAAGACGTCCCGATACAGATAGCGAGCTTTTCGACTGGCTAAGGTCACGATCATTGGAACAAACAATAATGCAGCAGGTAAGTATTACAAATAGCACTGGATGATAAAAAATATTTAATATTGAGCATAAAACGTAATTTGGTAGATAATTACTCGCGTAAAATTCAATACTTTTTCCACGATTTTACGTGAAAAATAATCACAAATTAATATTTCTCCTCAGTTTAACTGATCGATAGCTCCCGTAGCTATGCCATGAAATTTCGATCGGACCCAATGAACCTATAATGGTGATGGATGTGGTGAGCCGTTTATTTGATATATTATCACCTATAATGTATTGTGATTGTGATATTTAAAATTGTTTAATAGTTGCAGCACTATCAAGAGATGGTTCCTTGAAATCAGCGTCACTCCATCACTGGCAGATCTAGCCGGGTGTTTGGGGGGGGCAAACGATAGTTTTAAGGGGGCAAACAGCTATAAATAGCCGTATTGACCATTTTTCTGGGCGTTTGGGGGGGGCAAAATGGCTTTGGGGGCACTGGCCCCTTGTCCCCCCTTAAATTCGCCCCTGCACTCCATTGTCAATGTCCGTGCGATGGAATACACGGGATCGCCACCAGCGCCATCTATGTGTGACGTGCTGAAGTATGCCGTGACATTTGGAACTAGTACGGATACAGTGTTTTTGCAGATATGTAAATGGAGTGAAAGCCACTGGTTTGTCCGAATATCTTAAGAAATAGACCTGGTTCAGCTTGCGCATGCTGCTTTTCCCATTTCCTGTCGTAACTTTCGGAATAATGAGCCGAAAAACGCGAATTTGCGAAATCGCCGAAAACTTTGGGCGGGAGTCGCGGTCAAAAGTTTTTCGAAATTTGGAATTTTGATGAGCGCATCGCGCTCAGCGGCCAAAAAGGCATAAACTAGGGGGGCGACCTAGTGCATTTTCGAGAAAAAACCACAAACCGGACCAGCCTACTGCCCACCCGACTGCTCGGTTGGGCGGCTCGACACAATAGGCTTCGCAAAGAAAGGAGTGAAATACATGAATAAAGTATGGAAATGCTTAGGCACACAAAAACACAACAGTATATTTCTGGATGTGTAGGGAGTAACATGCAAAGTGACATCAATCCCATGACAGTCATTTGAATTTATAACAATGTTCCAGTTGATCAAGTTTTGTTCCATTAGCCTGTCATGAACTTGACCTGACTTGACCTCGGCGACCTAACATGACTTCTAAATTATATAGCATAACAATGTGCATCAAACATGTCGTTAGTGTTGTCAAGAACGCTTCCCTTTTGCCAATGTATGGGAAGTGCATCAACGCCTATTTTTGTGGTCTGGCGGTGATATTTTTTTTACTTGAACGACCCCTAACTTGGAGAAAAAAAATTCGGCCGATTTTCATTTTTCTTATTTTAAGCAACGAGTCGGTCATTTCTAAGCAGGTACACACACAATGGCGTATATCGGCCGGTAAAATCTGGAGTTATCTACAAAAAACCGGAGGGGCGGGCGGATTTCGCCCCCCCCCCTCCTCCAGGGCGCGTGTTAAAACCCACTTCATCTTGCTTGCTTGGATTTTGAGAATATTTTGAATTATATCTCTTTTCACGTGATATTGGCATGCGATGAACTGGCGTGAGGGCGGTGCATTAGGTAGATTTAACTGGCAGCTGCATTTGACAAAGATGAAATTTTGCCGTTCTTTTCACCACCAAGAAAGAACACATAAATACCACCCAAAATCGATTACAGAGCTACGCATCAGAACTACACATTTTAAATCGAGTGTCCGAACGCGGTCCGCTCCACAGTCTCAGTCTGTGACATTCACGTCGCTATGATCGGACCCATGATTTTTGGACCTGGGTGTTTTTCTGACTGTCTTTACTACAAAATATTAATATTAATGACATATGAATAGTTTGCCTTCACGCATGTGTGTGGGTGGGCTCGTAGATTATTCCTTGATATATGAACAACGGAGGAAATGTGGCTGGATAACTCTTACACACTGATAGAAGGGAAAGTTTCGAACATTACATTCGCTGTTCTTTTGTCGGGCTTCCAATTGGTGGAACAATTGTATTCCCCTTTAATGATAAAGGGGAATACAATTGTATTCCCCTTGTATATAATGTATTCCCCTTTAATGACCCGGTCTGATAGACTTGCCGTATAATTATATCTTCATCTTGAGCAAGACATCAATTGCAAATTTACCCTATCAGCAGATTAAGTGGTCTAAATCTAGCACACAAACATAATTGAGCACAGGGTCGATTATCACGAGCGCCGGAGGGCCTTTCACATAATACGCACAGGTGGGGGTGGGGGGTGGGGGGAGAGGATTCGGCCCCTGACCACACGATTTCGGAACAACCGAAGTACACAATTTGATGGGGATTCCGGATGTAGTAAACTCGCTTCAGTACACATTTCATGACCTGAGCCTTGAGCCATGAGCTTTCATGTCTTAATGGTCAGATGAGGTCGTGATCGGCTGCCGCACTACACCGACGCCCCATAACATCGACGCCCCATAACACCGACGCCCATAACACTGGCGAAGCCCATGTGACCTTGAATGCTCCCGGCCGCTGCCAGATCAGTCCATTTGACAACCCCTAGAAATTCCTGTATTTACTAACGGAGTTCGATTTTGTGATGCAAAGGATGCGCTCTTCGATGTTTAACAACGTCACAAGATAGCATGTCAATATCGCCACCCGTTTATGAGATAATGTTAAAATAGATCAAGAGTGGGGATGCCCCCTCCCCCCCCCCTTCCCCCTGCGCGTGGGTGAAACAGACGCATCTTATACTTACATCAATTCTGTAGTAATTCCCCCCCCCCACCAATAATTTGTATGAAGCCACACCTGGACAATCTATTGATGTAAAATTAGGGAATGGATACTGAAGGAAAATTAGAACACACTATGTTTTCTAAGATTTACAAAACAGTCAGAGTTTATCAAACAGTCAAAGCTATCAAAGATTTTCTTTCCAGTTTTCCTGTGGGTGTAGTCAGGGATGTCTCAGGGCCTCTGGTTTCCAAGTAGTGTTCTTGCTCCCCTTTGTCTCCTTCCAGGCTGTGCTGTTCTGTTAGACAGTACGCTTGATTTTTATTCAGTTCTCTTCAGTTAGTGAGTCAGCGACTGGATGTTGCTATGGTATAGCCTAGGAAGTTATGTTTCACCATTCACGTCAGTTCCTGGTAGGAAATTAAACCAAATTCCATATATCCATGTGTGTGCCTTATAGCATACGTTTGATGACATTCTGGAAGGAGGCTGGGGTTGAAGTAGTGGCCCTGCCTTACTCCATTTCGGTACCTCTGACCGCACTTGTTACACAGCGTGAGCTTAGCTGTCCATAAATATTTATCTGCCCAGGGATGAGCTAGGTTTTGAGGTAGATAGAGCTGAGCTCAAACGCTTTAATAGTTCCCAACCTGGCTATGCGCCATTGTTACAAGATAGTTGGTTTCCTCCCTGAAGGCTCCTTCGATCAGCACAGGAAGCACGGCGCACTCTGGTGGCGTCTATGCAAGTACCAATAGTCTTTGATGTGGCTGATAGATGGCAATGGTTGCTCACTCCAGTGACAGCAGACATGGTCTAATAGTGGGAAGCATGAGACTTCGTTCAAGGATAGAAAAGTCGAATGACGGAAAGATTGTCAACAATTTCCTCATTGGCGAATACAGATGGTGTGGCATTACGATCACGATCTCATTCCCCCATCAGTGGGAACATATGCCGTTCACCCCACCAATTCACCGAAGCGAGGTGTCTGTCGTTCATGATTCGCTGGTGCGTTCCATCACAGACTGACCAAACAATGTAAAACTTCACACCTACTACATTTTTATTGGGACCAAGACTGGCGTACAGGATATCTTGTGTTCCGGCCACGCTTGAACAAGTTTTACCCTGATTCTATTAACGGTTTCGGAGTTATAGCTCCATCAATATTTTGCGATCATACAACAAGGGTATATTTGGTGATAAATATATCATCAATTATGAAGACGTAGTGTGACATATTATGCATCTTTGAGAATGAAAATTATAAAAGAAAACCCATCCGTGATACAATATCAACATATCTCACGTTGGGCCTCATGACTCCATGTCCTGTCCTCGTGATTCCGTGACCGTCTGCGGCCCATAGCCCGTTTAAATTGATACATTTGATGGCAGAAATACCAACGGGCTTGATTTGGCTGCCATATAAAACATCAAAATATGCGTTGAGCTTTTCAATATCCCACATAGGTGCCCATTCTCTTTGGTACTATCCTTTTCTGATTTTCGGAACGGACGCACTTTTGGTAAGTTGTCTCCCATTGGAAAGCTGCGCAGGATCGAACAATGTAGCACGAGGGCTGATATAGAGACGTTTGCTTCACAAACAAAGAAGATATGTCAGACTTATTGATGCACGTCTTATAGTTTTCCTTAATGAACTTCACAAACTCCAAGGCCGCCCATAAGTGATGGGCTGGTTATTAGAGTCCATAGGCACATAGACTGTGTCGGTTATGCTGCGCCCATATCATCGTCGGTCAAGCAATGGCATGTGCACAAAAGTCATTCCACGAGACAAACGCATATGAAAGGGTCGATGCACGTGAGACATGCTGTGCTACGATCCTCATTGTGTCAGGTGTAAAATGGAGTTAATGAGGGGTACAAATCACAGAAAACTTGATTTATGATAGGAAGCGGAAGAACCGTCCCGATTGAACAATTGCTGACTCGTCCCTTAATACTTTTCTAAGGGAGAAAAAGGTGCATCCCAAGTGATGCCTTGGCTGGTTGGTTATTGGTTTTACGACACATCGACCGTTGAGTCATGTAGCGTCGCCAATCTCTCACGCCGATTGGTCGCGGGTGAAGAGTAGCGACAGGTGGGACTGAACCCACAACCTTTCGCTTGTGAGACGGGCAACTTACCCCTAGACTACTCGTCCCCTAAAGTGACGCCTTCGCTCATGGGTAAGTCGGCTGCAGGCAATCAGTACGTGCCGCACCAACAGTGCAGCAAGACACCTTGGATACAGCGGACTGCCACCGTCGGGCAGAAGGTATTACTGGTAGGTCTTCTATAGGCTTACTTATGTGTGACGACATAACTTTACTTCGAATATCTGGTGGTCTGGTAATGGAAACATCTGATTATGCTGGCCTCACAACAAGAAGTACAATTATGTCTTCATGCTACCTGTAGGCATCATTTTCATGGGCGTACAGTCGAATCCCCATCGTAATGCAAACCGACGCGTTTTTTGTCACGGTATACATAGGGTGTACATTAAACATGAACATATTCGGAAGCTTCATGTTGTTTCATTGTTCATGTTTTGGAAACCCCATGCATATTGCACATTATTGCACATTACTACACTGCCCAAAGCAGTGCACAATAGAACAACGATGGAATAGAACGACGCAATAAACATCAGATGATGAAAACTTGTCTTTCGAACTTACACATTTGTAGTTCTCCAATGGAGCTATTCTAGTTTTCTTAACAACGGTTGAATAGTTTATGACCACCATAGTGTCGTAGTTTATTCCCATGTAGCGGCGTACTTGTACTTCAGAATATCTAGTGATTGCTTACAACACGTACTGAATGCCATCAAACATGAGAACTATACAGTCTGACCATATTCGACTAAGCTATTATCACAACAATAAGTACAAATGCGTTTTCTTTCCACCTGCAGAACATCATTTATATGAACGTACGGTCGAACACATATTGCAAGCCACTCTATTGTCGCAGTGCACCTAGACTGTGCCCGGAAACATTTTCACAACCTTCATGTAACTTCATTATTTACGTTTTTGGGACACTGCACTTGTGGGTATTCCGTATGGAACACTGTACGGCACAGTGGTGCATATGATAGGCAAATGAAAGCAGAGCAAACGGCGTCGATCTGGCCTTTGATAACTAAATCGTTACAAACGGCGTCGATTTCGAAGTTCGCCGAAACATAATTTTTGGGGTGGAAATGGAATCTGTGGCCGTGAGCCCCTTAGGAATTGTCAGTATATTCTCAGAAATTCGGGAAAAGGAAGGAAATGCATATGCGTTTTCGCGCCATGGGTAAGATAGGACGTTTTCAGACAATTTTCGATTAATTCTGGTGACTGTAACGCCTAGTAGGGCAACAAA
The DNA here is from genome assembly GCA_034440575.1 of Imbricaverruca yamaguchii. Taxonomy (NCBI): domain Eukaryota; kingdom Metazoa; phylum Arthropoda; class Thecostraca; family Neoverrucidae; genus Imbricaverruca; species Imbricaverruca yamaguchii. The sequence continues at coordinate 670,473 of JAOTOL010001379.1, forward strand.
TCTGGTAATATAAGCGAGCCAAACAGGTTGGATTTCTCGGAATGGCTTTTTCAGATACTAATATGAATAGACAGATGATTTTAAGAATGGTATCTAAAAGAACGTATCCTGACGCCTCGATTTGGCTTAGGTTTTCAATCTGTTTTTTTTTTAACCAGTTAATTTTCAATTTACATTGACATTCAGCAAGTTGTAGGGGTTTGAATATGACACATTTCAGGGACTTCTCAACAGGTAGATAGAACCAGCAGCCAACGGAACATATTTTCTTTGGCGGAAAGGAATTTAGTTTTTTTGGTTGTAACGAAAAGTGACAGAATTGGATTTGATACTGACTTTTTACCCTTTGCCGTAAAAATGTGTAAAAAAAAGAGTTGCGTAAGTACAAAATAGTCAATTTTCCTTCAGCTTTACCCCCACAAGTTTACATAATGTAATGTTGAGATTCGCTGATGCTGATACATTTCAAATCGAATCGTCTGGGAAATCTGCAAAGCTGCTAATCAATAGCTGCATTGTCATATTGATATTTGCATGCACCATGAATGCAATACCAAACACAAGTGTAAGGAGTAGGGATGCACTGGATAGACTATCCGGCCGGGTATCCGGCCGGATATCACGAATTTTCAACTATTCGTTATCCGGCCGGATATTTCTTGCTATCCGGCCGGATACCGGATATTTTCCATTGCTTGCAACGATTTCCAGTTAGTATTCACCACGTCCTGCACCAGTAAGTTTCGGAACGTCCTGCACCAGAAGTCGCGGTTGCAGGCCTTCAGCTCGCTGGAGCTCCTTGAGGGTAGTGCAGGCCACTGACGAGTGGCTGAAGTGAGTCACCAGCCTCCGACACTTGGTCAGGAGCGCGTTCACAGCCGGCTGCGACCGGATGGCGTCGCTAACCACCAACTGAAGACGGTGGATAGTGCAGTGGACGGCCGGAATATCGGCCAGCTCGCAACCCAGAGTCATGTTGGAGGCCCCGTCACGGATCAGTAGATGCCGCCGACTTCTGACTAGGTTCCACTCGTCCCACAACTTCGTCAGCATTTCCGAGATGTTGATGCTACTGTGTGATGCCGGAAAGTTGGCCGCTTTCAGGTCGACGTCTCGACGCTGGGGGGGGTGTTGCATTTTGTTTTTGTTTGTCGTCGACCGGGTTGGGGGTGAGTCGGCCCGGCGGGTGGTGTTTTTATTGTTGGCTGTTGTTGATAATTGTTGGTGTGGTATTTGTCGTGTCCACGGGGGCGGTTGGAGCGGTGTTGGCCTGTCTGTAATGCGGCAAAAAAATCCGTTTGCCGCCGTTTGGGGGGGGGCGAAAACGTGGTTTTCCCCGCACCATCTTCGTTTGGGGGGAATATGCCCATTTTGCCCCCCTGGATCCGCCAGTTTGGGATAAAGCATGCCATTGCTTCCTTGCTTAATGAAGAGGGGTTTTGGAGGGCCTGAAATCACCTGCATTTTTAATGCATACACTTGAGGAAGAAAGTGGAATGGTGGGAACCTAAAAGTTCAGTATCCGGCCGGATTATCCGGGCCGGATATTACTCACGATCTGGCCGGATATACTATTCGGCCGGATATCAGAATTCGCTATCCGGTGCATCCCTAGTAAGGAGCTGGAAATAGATTCATGCCATTTTCTCAATTTCGAGTCATTTTCAAGCTTGTATGCAATCCGGTTTGAGTCAACAACAATCACATTGCTACCATTGATTGAAATAGTGAGCATACATTGCGGCCATGTGGACATATGGACCTTCAGCAGCACACCCATCCCACCAGTAGCTTTATATTTACCTGGGTACCTGCATACCCACTGGCGGATCCAGGAAGGGGCCATTCCGGCCATCCCCCCGAATCGCATAAAATGGAGGCCATAGTCTCTTTTGGTCCATGAAACCAACATAAGTAAACTAAATTAAAATGCAGTGACCTTTGCCGAAGTAAAAAGTGGCATCTGGATGAAAGTATCTCCAATTTCAAAGGTGTCAAAAAAATTGGAAGCCAATACGCTAGCGTAGTAGATTCTGCCACACATCCAGGGTTCCATGCTGCTCAAATTTTGCTTCGAACAAGAGTTCACAAAATCGGATCCGTCAGTGTGTACACGTGCACGAACGTGGACGCGATACAAGACGTTGAACGTGAACTTGAACGTTTTTGTAAACAAGAACAAAAATTTGGCAACTTATACACGGCGGAGGTAGGCTGCAGCCCCTACGCGGGAAATTATGTAATTTTTTTTAATGAGCCCCTTTGTGAAACATGGTCGAAATCCGGTGCTTTTAACCAATAATAGTGGGAGAATGGGCACCCTCCAAATCCGTTCGACCTCTCTCCTGATGCATTTCCTAAGTGCGCCACTTAGGAAATGGCGAAAACCGAAAGTTTCCTCCCCCCCCCCTCAAATCCGTGGGCTAGATCCGTTCGTGTGGATACCCAATGTACATATCTTCAATGCCAAGAAGAGACGTACGTGAGTCATATATATATATATATACATATATATCTGCCGGATGATGCGATTATAGAATGATGTCAGCAATAAGCTGCACGTACAATGCATTATAATTGTTATGATTAAAGAAAACACTAGACACACTAGGACTAACGTAAAGACAGTCAATAAGCCATGGCTTACATGACTTTCTCAACTAAACCTACGCAAGTATGCAAGATGAACGTTACATATCTCGAAAGTGGCCATGGAATTGACATTAGTGCGCATGAAATTATACAGGAAGAGAGAATCCTGTAAGTTAAAACAATCTTTCGAATTATCTGACCTAATATTTGCTCATCCATCGATATATTTTGGCGGAGATTAGTGTCATACCTATCACTTGTATGCAGTTCCATAGCGTAATCAAGCAAGCGTTGGTTTTAAGCGTAATCAAGCAAACGGTTGCTAGTTTTAACCCCATCAGTTAAACCTGTCAGGGTACCCATAAATAGGATGCTGCGAAATGCTACTACAAACTATATTTTGTGGTTTTCACTATCAATTGCAGTCTCTTTTTGTTGAAAGAAATTGTACACAAACATGTTTGCAATATATCCTGACGTGTTTCCTGTTTATTATATCTCCTTGAAATTCAGTCTGGAAGAAAAATACGCCGCCATATTTCAAAGGCACGTAGGTGCAGTCTGGGACGGATCCGAGGGGGCGCATCTCACCAATGTCCATATTTATGTGCGCTAGTGCTTATTTGGTACCACAATATGTCTTGCATTGGATCTGGCAAGTACTGAAGTAGTAGAAATTGGCGCACGATTCGGCAGCGGATTCAGCAATATATTCAACAGCTCAGTATATGATTAGCTGCTGCGGCTGTTAATTATGCTGCCGAATTTGCGCTGAATATGTGCTGAATATGTGCTGAATATGTGCTGAATATGTGCTGAATATGTGCTGAATATGTGCTGAATATGTGCTGAATATGTGCTGAATATGTGCTGAATATGTGCTGAATTTGCGCTGAATATGTGCTGAATATGTGCTGAATATGTGCTGAATATGTGCTGAATATGTGCCAGACTGCGGAATCTGCTGCTCAATCTACTATCGAATTGCCTGCTAAATTATACCACATGCAGTATTGTTTGCTCTCTTATCCATGTAGTGTAATTGGTAGAAATTGACAACAGTATTTCACACACAACAGGCTAAAAAGTACCTTGAGTCGGCTCATAAAGCACCCGCCCTGCCCGAGACACCGGCCCACATTCCGCGCCGATAGCAGAAGGCGATGCTAGCTCAAACGTACGAAAGTACGCATGGCGGATGTACGTAAACAAATGTACGCCAGGAAATATACGTCAGCAAATGCACGTAAGCAAATGTACGCAAGCAAACGCACATAAGGAAATGTACGTGTGCGTTTGCTAATGTGCAAAACTACGTATGACAGGTCACGTAAGCGCAGATGCACGAACGCGCCAAAATTACGATTGACAACTGAGCGTATGACAGATGTAAGCAACAGCAAATGTACGCATAACAAAGACACGTAAGCACACATGTACTTATGCACAAATGTACGTAGGCGCAAACGTACGTAAGCGCGAAAGTACATAATCGCAAAAGTACGTAAGCGCAAATGTACGCCAGCAAAAATGTATATATGCGCGTATGCACATATGCGCATATACACATGAATGGAAATACATACATATAGCAAATATATATATATAAGTGTAAAGGTACAGAAGCGCAAATTGACATGAACGCAAAAGTGCGTGACAGCAAAGTATGTAAAAGGAAACTTACGTGGCCCAAATGTAAGTGTGCGCATGACAGATGTACGTCAATAAATGTGCGTACTCAGATATAGTGGTTTCAAATATATGGGTTTCAAATGTACGTGTTTCAAAAATACGTCCTTCAAAAGTACATTTTTCAAATGCACGGACTTAAATGCGCATGTTTGGAATGTACGTGTTTCAAGTGCACGTAAACGAATGTACGTATGCACAAAAGTAAGTATGGAAAATGTACGTATGCACAAAAGTAAGCGTGAAAAATGTACGCAAGTACAGATATATCTTGGCACAAAAGTACATATGACAAATGTACTCATGCTAAATGCGCTTAAGATAAATGTGCGTAAGATATATGTCCGTAAGAATAAACGTACGCGTGACATGCACAGTGTACACAATACTGCATTACGAAGAGCTGTACCGCATCACACGAGAGGTGAGCGGCACAGCCTGCACCGAGCCGCTACGCCGGCCCAGACAGCCCGGACCTGGCTGCCAGACATGTCGCAATTCCTCACTGGTGTGGTCATTGGCTTAGCCACGATGCAAACATTAGCGGCGAGGAAGACCACTTTCTATTGCATTCTTTCGATGCCGCGCCATAATCAGGGCCTCTGAAAGTTGAGGGAAATGTTCCCGGTCCTCTCCGGAAGCTACGCACAGCTTGTTGTATGGGTTGATGGAGCATAAGTATCATTGAAATAAGGCCTATCTCATGGATCGTGTATTGTATGTGTCAATCCTATTGCAAAAACTATTCAGCGTCACAGCAGGGGTGACTTAGAGTCTACGCAAATCCGATCACATATCGGATATTATATCAGAACTGCAATGGTCCCATACAGCTCATTTCTTACTTCGATATGTGCCTACTTAATAGGATTTTGCAGTCGTTATATCCAGCGAAATTGGGTGCATAAGGCATGCAATCGTCGATGTGTGTCCCGTGGCACCCGACAGCCTGATGTGTCCGGTATCATCTGGCATCCTGATGTGTCCCATACCATCCGGCAGCCTGATGCATCTCGTGCCACCTGGCATCCTGATGTGTCCCATACCACCTGGCATCCTGATGTGTCCCATACCATCCGGCAGCCTGATGCATCTCGTGCCACCTGGCATCCTGATGTGTCCCATACCACCTGGCATCCTGATGTGTCCCATACCACCTGGCATCCTGATGTGTCACATACCACCTGGCAGCCTGATGTGTCCCATACCATCCGTCAGCCTGATGTGTCCCGTACCGCCCGACAGCCTAATGTGTCCCGTATCACCCGGCAGCCTGATGTGTCCCATACCATCCGGCAGCCTGATGCATCTCGTGCCACCTGGGATTCTGATGTGTCCCATACCACCTGGCAACCTGATGCATCTCGTGCCACCTGGCATCCTGATGTGTCCCATACCACCTGGCAGCCTGATGTGTCCCATACCATCCGGCAGCCTGATGCATCTCGTGCCACCTGGGATTCTGATGTGTCCCATACCACCTGGCAGCCTGATGCATCTCGTGCCACCTGGCATCCTGATGTGTCCCATACCACCTGGCAGCCTGATGTGTCCCATACCATCCGGCAGCCTGATGCATCTCGTGCCACCTGGCATTCTGATGTGTCCCATACCACCTGGCAGCCTGATGTGTCCCGTACCGCCCGACAGCCTGATGTGTCCCATACCATCCGTCAGCCTGATGTGTCCCGTACCGCCCGACAGCCTAATGTGTCCCGTATCACCCGGCAGCCTGATGTGTCCCGTACCACTCGACAGCCTAATGTGTCCCGTATTATCTGGCATCCTAATGTGTCCTGTATCACCCGGCAGCCTGATGTGTCACGTGCCACTCGGCAGCCTGACTCACCATGATTGTCTGGTACAAAAAAAAAATCATGGTTAGCATTTACTTACTCGTTCGCTGGAGTTTTTTTTCCTTTGCAGTTGCGACCTACTGTTTGGCTTGTGACGGTCCCGACTCCAGTTAGTTTTAGCCGTTCCGTTTTCGTCGATGTACGGCTGTAAGACCGTCTCTGACAGAAGGAGGAGACTGGAAATGTGAGTCACAGGCCGAGGTGTGGTTGATGGGTTGGAGGTGGGCTAGACTATCAACCCTGCTCTTGGTTGTTCCGGCCGGAAGGTGCTCGGCTGCGGCGGGAAGGGGGACGTTGCCAGATATCACCACACATTTCAGCTGTGAATTAATTTCTGCGCGGAACTTAGTAATACTGCTTGTTCCCATTTGGTTATTTATTATCTTTGAAAGTTACGGATGTGTACTGGTCAATTAATCCCGTAAATTATTTTGCCTGGCTTAGTTCCGAAACCGGAAATTCCGCGAGTGGTCCGCCGGGCGCGACATCTACCGGCAGTAAGCATAGATCGTAGTAGTAGTTCGATGCCGCGAAAGGTAGCGGGAACAGCTCGCTGAGTTGCGCGCCGCGCCCCAAGGCGCAGGCTGAGAGGTCATGACCTAGCGTCTCGTAGCAATGCGAATAACCATTGCCCTCATGGGAATGAACAATCAAATCAATTGAAATAAACAATAAAGTTGCTCACCGGGCTATAGAGCTCTTCAATAGCGATATTCTTAGCTGGAAAGAAATACTCCGCATTTGTTAAAGCAGGGGTAAAAAAAGTCACCGATCTGCCGACGTCTTCGGAGATCACACACGCTAAGGTTAAGCTGATTTGAGAGACCAACAGCGAAGACTAACACACGCAAAAACCAAGAAATCAAGGTTCGCGACGTGCTTTTATGTTGCTTCCATTCGCCGGATCGTTATATTTTAAAAAGTGGCACCTCTTCTAGGCTCTGTCCCATCAAACTCCGCAGACTGCAGCCCATGAAGGCAGTCCTGTCGTAGGTGTGCTTCTAACGTGAAAAAGCTGCCCTTCAAATACTAATTTAGCACATCTTAATAAACTAGCATATATTTTTAATATACCAGATTTACGGTACCAAAAATACCAGATATCCACGGCGGCCACCGCGGCCCGTCGGCGTTTCTCGGTGGTCGCAAGGAGATCACCCGTGCTATATCAATGGGCTAAAAAAAAGGCGAGAATGACCGACAAATGGTCGCAGGCTGGTCGCCGCGCCGTGTCTTAGTAGGAACTAGCAACAGAAAATAGTCGGGAAAGGGCAGCTGAGCTGGGAAGGAAGATATTCCGATTTTGAATGTGAGGAGGGAATCGCTGAAGCGGACATTTGTTGAACGAGCAGAAGTGGTTGCCTAATTGTTAGTGAATGGGTATGGTCGGAGTGGAAGCCTGTTTTTTTTTCGAGCTTTGATGATTTAATCTATACATATAGGTACCTGAAGGTGAGAAAAGCCTGTGCAAGTACTGAAACTGAAATGGTTTGGTGCGTCCGTTCAACTCGGAACGAAGCGTAGATAACCAGGCGATGTGCATGTTGATTTTGGTGAACTTCAAGTCAAACTGTTGGGCTGAATTTTTACCCATTCAAATTCATTGAGATCACCTCTGGTATGAGGAATGATCCAAGAAAGAGGCATTACCTTACCTGTTGTCTGTTCCCTCCAGGAATTACATAAAATTTGGTGGATTGGGGGGGGGGGGCGGAAATAACCATCCACCCCAATTTGTAGGCTACATGAAAATAAAAATAATCAGCTATGTTTGACATGATATGAATGTTAAAAGTGATTCGCCGCCAATATTAGATCTTTAGATTGGTTAAAAAGAGAAATCTTAATGTGACTGGTTTCTATTATAAATCGTTTTCAAGCAATGAGTGCTTGATGCTTGTGTGCTTGATCATAATTTATAATATAAACTGGTCAAACTAAGTTTTATCTTTTTAACCAATCTAAAGAAATAATATTGGCAGTGAATCTCTTCTAACATCTTCGTATCATGTCAAACATCCTGCCAACCATTCTCCACCTACTTTCCCACCTATGTTTCTGGAATTTTTGCCAGTCTTGCCCCCTTCATATCAAACCAGGTAAAATTTGCCACTGAGCCTGCCTATCTCTGGTGTTGACAACAGTGTCTGGTGCATTGTTGCACTATCTCCCTGCCATGTTAGTAAATGGGGAAAAGCTGTCCATGCAGCATAAACTTCAATGTCAATTTGATATAGCTGAAAGTTATTTAAGTGAAAACATATTTGTGATAAGCAGTGGTGGATCTATATTAGGGCAAAATGGGCAATTGCCCCCTTCCCCCAATAAACTGCCAGATTTTTCCATAAATCAATGTTTTTGGCACTTTTGTCTGTTTTTAACATTTGCCTCCCCAAAATTTGCCCTCCCTAAATGCTTGATAAATGTGTAGATCCACCACTAGTGATCAGCACATCCAAATGCAACATAATCTGTGGATAAATTTAATTTTTCAAAGTTTAAAAGTTTGACCCAGTTATGGAAGAGGGTGGTGTAGGGGGATTGTATGTGGGTATCTGAACATGTTGTGTTTCCTTAACACCTACCTTTTGATGTTGCCCTCATCATGTTCAGTACATAGATAACAAAAGCATTATCGTATTCAGAAATGATTGACTTGTTTCTACCAAAACATGAAGGTTTGATCCCATGGTTCTACTAATTCTTTGTGCACAGAGCATGCAAAGTTCACAGGCATGATTTTAGGCTTCAAAGAGCAATTGGCTTAAGAAAACCATAGGGAAGCGATTTACATTTTTTTTTGCAATTACACCAGCATATTTCAGTCACCACTAATAGCTTGTACCGCAATTGTTACAGTGAGGTATTCCTACACAGCAACATTTTCCTGTTCAGAATACAGCATATCACTACAAAATAATAATATATTTTAAGGTTCCTCTTTACAAGTGGTTCAAGTATTTCAATTGAAAGGACTTGTTTAAATATGGCTAGCTTGTTCATTTTTGTGTTCGGTAAACACAGTAGGATTGCTGGTTCAACCATACAAAAGCAGCAGTAGAGCTATTTGTTGCATGGTGCCTTAAGTGTTCAGAAACCCACTTCTTCCTCTACACTAATTTGATGAATTTTTAACCAGCTCTCCCATGTTATGCTTATTTCCCCATGTAAATGCATGAGTTATGCTCCACCTAGTGATTCCCCCAGATGAAAGTTTCTGGACAGGTGTGTAAATGATCAGGGAAGAGTAGGCAAAATTAATGGTGACATTTAACATAGGGATGGAAAAAAAGTTCGCTTAAATTTAATTTATGCCAGACAATGGCCTATTATTATTTAAGCTGGCTTAAATTCACAACACTTCTAGGCCACACACTTCTAAGGCTCACAAACCATGGGTAGGGGAGAGTGGGGCAAAGCAGACCACCTCAGGTTTGACATCCTGTAAGTCTAAGACGAGATGTCATATGGAGGTATGACCAACTCTTTGATGGAACCCAATGTCTTGTTATCCTTTCTTTGAACGGGAAATTTTATCTGGATTTTATATAACAAAACTGAAATCTTTGCTCAATGAGGACACCTCAATTTTTATATTTTCAAAATTGTGGGGCAAAGTGGACCATTTCAATTGCAAGCCATTTGTGTTAAATGTAAATGTCAAGGGACATATTCTATGACTTGTGTATGGTAGCTTGTCTTAGAAATAGGAGTTGCAAGCAATTTCAGCAAAGGAAGCTGCACTTTAATGGCATAGGCATGTCTAGGGAGGTAGAAATTTACTATTTGATTCTGAATCTGATATACATCCCAAAATAACAATTTTGGACAAATGTAATATATTTCGTGGGTTGCTTTGACCACCTATTACACCCACAAAATGGAACTGGATCTGCCACTGCAAACAATGAGTTGCTTTCTAATGGGCAGTCCACTTTGCCGAAAAGTGAAGCTTTGGATCTGGGATTTGTCTTGGGGTTATTTTTGTAAAGCATAACTCCTAGCTACTTACTGCAAGCTTGCTTAGCACTCAAATGTTGATTTTAGGGAACATAGGTATTAGAAACATGAATCGGTCTTACCTAGTTGTTAAGATTTACAAATTTCTGTTTATTGAAGAAATTGTATCAGAAAGTGGAAAAACAACATTTCTAAATCATGACACAAGATTAAAGCTTAAGACAAGATCTGAAATAGCCAAAAGCATGCACACTCCATGGGTCTTTCCACAAGGCAAATTAAATCTGGCTGAGGTAAAAGTCTATGGCAGGGGAGATGGTGGTCTGCCATGCCACACTTTCCCATACATTGACAGTGTTGATGTTTAGCACAATAAAGGTGTAAAATATATGCAATGAAGACCTACTGTGCATGACCAGATGGTTACTGACAATTTCTAGGTCAAAGTATGGATATCAGCAGCACCAAAATCATGTGTAATCATAGTAGCCAGAATAGCAAGAAAACATGAGTGAGTTTTGTGAGGGCATACTGTGGATTGCTCTAAAAATCATTTAAATTTGCTTTAAGGCAAATCATTCAAATTTGCCCATTGGGGGCTTGTTCCAGCTATCCACCATTGACAGCTGAAGAATGCTGTAAATCATTTGTTGATCATTTGTGTATAGTGAAGCATCATATGCTGACCCCCATCCCAGTGCCCATAAATTGTACCAGTCCAGGATGGTGGCTAAAATGCTTGATAAATGTGACAAAATACAAAGGAAAACAATTTATGCATGACAGTGTGGTGTTTTCAAATGTTGTATCCACAGCTAAACCAAAATTTTAAAATTTGTCTCATATGTAATCATAAGAGGTCAAATGAGTGACCCTTGGAGGTTAGAATGTCAATGGTTACCATTTGGTTCCCACCGAAAAAGTCATGCATTTATTGACATTGTCCTGCCCTCCCCTGCCTCTCCTGGAAGGTGTGGGCTCCAGTTTTCATTAATTGCTCCATCTTACATCTTGCATGAGTATATTCACATTGTGCCCTAATTATTACAGAATGAAGCAAACAAAGTTGGGATTTGGAAGTGCAGAAGAAGAGCAGAGGGTTGATGACGGTGATGGTGATAAGCCAACAAAAAAGAGGACAAGAAAAGTGTACAAGTGTGGGTATGATGGGTGCACATGGGCAGGCTCTGAACAAAGCATTTATCAGCACACAAAAAAGCAGCATGGTGATTGTGGGCCAAAGAAGACGCATCCATCAGAGAGCTAGCTGGGGACAAGTGGCCAGTGGTCTAGCTGGATGAGGGGCACAGGTAGGTACCACTAATGAGCCAGAAATGAAAGTAATGATATTATATATAATCATAGGGGGAAAAGTGGCAAAATACAAAGGCTGCTTATTTCCCCATCTAAATAGGCTAGGCTTCTTTCCATATATAAATGAACGACTCCTAGTATTGATAGGGTTTGGATACATGTGGCACTGTTAGTTTTTTACAACCTAGCTACCAAGTTTAACTAGGCATAATTATTTTGGGATGGCTGTTCACAGAGGTGGATCCAGAGACCCACCCAGGGGACCCAGTTTGGGCTAGGTGGGCACATGCTGTGCTGGGGCCCCAGCTGATATGTAATTCTAGGGGGGGGGGAGTGATGTCTGACCCTGCTGGTATTCAATGTTCCAATCATGGGGGGAGTGTTATGTCTAGTTAGGCCACATGTATTCCATGTTTTGATCCTGGAATGTGGGAGAGAGCAGTGTGGTACATGCTGTCTGGAGATGTAAGTATTGATGTCCTTTGGGGTGAGGCAAACGAGGGGCTGGATCCCTCTTTTGCTTTTGGGGGGTCATGACCCAATTTGCCCTCCTGTATCCACTCCTGGCTGATCACATAACTCCAAATTGCACAATTTTGTTCTTACTGTTCCTGATCGCAATAATCTGTGCTCCAAGCACGCCCATCTGGTGACACTGCTCACTGTGTAAGGGAGGAGGCTCCTCTGCCCACACCCTCATCAATGTTCAGTGATGGTGAGCAGACAGACCAGACAACCACAATTTCAGTGGATCCATTTGGTTCCGTGGTTGAATAATGCTGCACAATTTGTGGGTCCCAAGCTTTTTGTTTAACGTTGATATGGCCTACAATACATACCTTAGTACAGCCCATAATACCGTCAAAAAGGTGCATTTCCACCACTATTGATTGCCAATTGTGTTTGACTTCACCATAATACTTTGTGATGGAATTTTCGACACAGTAATTCACATGGTATAAAACTAAATGCCTACCCCTTGACCTCTTTATTATTGTGCAGGCGTGAAGCACTCAGGAGGTCTTTCTTCACCTGGTGGAAAATGGTGCATTGCCCAGTTGAATGGCAACATGCACCAATGACAATGTTCTATATATATATATCCAGGTATGTTATTATTAGTTATTCAGAGCCAGCTCCTGCTACTGGAGCTGGGGCGTTCCATCGGCGGGGGAGGTGCGCCCTTGGCATCACCTGCTGTTACCTCCTGCCGTTGTGGTTCTGCATTGATCGTGCGGGTACAGGGTGTGAATCTCGCAGAACTGTCGCTGAAGTTCTCGCACAGCCGCGCCGCTTGCCTGAGCACCGGTCAGCTGTAGCAGACGCCCTGGTACCCTGCAACCGCGCCTCAATGTTGTTCATCTTCGCTGATGTCGCCGTTATCTCCTGCGACTCATCTGTGCTACGTGCAACAGTTTTGTTTTGCATCTCCCGCCGCTGGCGCTGCGCGCGGGCTGGGCGCGGCTCCGCCGGTGGTGGGCTAACTGCCCCTGGTGGCAGTTAGCCCACCAGGGGAAGTTAGCGGTTTGTCCACAAACCGCTGTCTAAACGTTCGTCGTGGTTGTGTGATACACTATCTAACCAAGCCTTTCTCTACTGGATCTGTGTACATGGGATTCACGGCAAAGGATAAATCAGCGTTTGAATATATTTCAAAGGACTTCCAAGGATATATAATTAGTGTTGCCCTTGCGCGTGCTCGGACAGAGGTGTTCTAGACTTGCAACACACTCAGTTACTTGGAATTGGTTATGATCGTATGAATGTGTGGAAAATCGAGTGGATATTTCAGATGTTAGTAAAACACACCAGGGGAAATCCATTGTCTCTCACCGCAATTGTACACAACGCACATTCTCAGGAACTGCCCACAGTTTTATGATTTCGAATATGATGCCAAATTGTTTATTTGTGGCGGCTCATCTTTCGTTTCTCACCACTTGAAAAATCATACTTTAGCCCATAGTTTTGCTCCCAAAAAAGTTTCGCGCGCTTATTATGAGAATACACACCCTTGACCGTAACTGTTGCCATCAGGCAAAATAAAACGCAGAATAAGTTTACCACAATTGAAATCCGCATGTTAAATATTGCTGAAGCTCGACCAGTGCAAAATTTGTTTATGTGAATTGATTCAGCCATTCGCCAATAAACATCCAGTCCGTATTCTTCTCTTTCATGTGTGGAGGGGCAAAAAGGCAACTTGTTATAACTGGGGTGGCGAGTCATGTGCACAATATTTTTTTTTTAACGTGCACAACAATAAACTGGAGCCAGAATGACCGATCGTATTTAGCTGGGCACGACATTTCATATACGACAATAAACTGGAGCCAGAATGACCGAACGGGTTTAGTTTCGCACGACATTCCATATACAACAATAAACTGGAGCAAGAATGACCAAGCGGATTTAGCTGGGCACGACATTCCATATGTTGCTAGTTTTTGTTACAGTCGATAAGATGGGGCCTGGCGAAGGCTCTTTGCCATAATCAATTTAACGTGTTTTTTTAACTGCTAATTGGCCCGGTATATTGATCGGAATCAATACATGGTTTATCTTTCGTGTGTACGGTCCTTCATGGCTGCAGGACAACCAAAGAGCAGCAACGAATTTGTATTCGAAGGCAAAGTGCCACATGCTAATATTGCTCATTTACCTCCTAGTACACTTTTTGGGTAGGATACCACGCACGATTGCTTCGGTTTGGTCGGCGACCAACTTGATTTTGAACAGACAGGAAATACAAGCGTTGGCCCAGGCCCTCATTCTTCAAACACCTCCCTACACAAGCACTGCACGCACTACTCGATATCCACAACACCGCCTGGACAACACATACATACCCACAATCTTGGCTACACACTACTAATACCTATCCCCAAACCAAACACAGCCTCAACCCTATGCGACTCTTACCGTGGGTCTGTTCCGGCGACCCCATCCGGATTAGGTTGAGGGTCCATTTTCTTTTCCGGCCGTTCCAGCGCCTCATTCGGAATAGGTTTACCCTCATCGAATCTCCACCGGATGCGCAAAATTTAATCCGGCAGGTCGGCGGTTGAGGAAGAGCAAACTCTGAATACGACAAACGTGCCGCAACAGTGGCGTTCAGAATGAAATGGATTTTGAACTTGACTTGGGCCGTGAGCACAGTCATTAGTCGTATAAGTCGTACTTTCTTTATTTTATAAGTATTTTTGGAAGCAAGAATCCAAGAGACATGGGATATGTGATGGATATCACCCATGTATTATATCACCAACTACACAACTTTGTGTCCAGTGCACTTCGGGAGCATCCAATGTCCAAGTGGAAATTGGAGATGGGCGTTTGAAATTTGATTGGTAAATTGTAGATTCAGACATGCATGCCAGTTTGTATGCCTCTGAGGGGGCATGCTTACTGGTATGCATCCATGCTTTTTCTTTGCATGTATGCATCAGTGGCTCATTGAGGAGCTCCGTGTGCACCCCACATGGGAAGGTGGTTTCCCTCTGACACACGTGATTTGAATATTTATGAAGATAATTTGGTTTTAATTTAACGGCCCCTAACTTGAAACCTTATCGGCCGGTTTTCATTTTTCTTGCTTTAAACAATGCGCCGGTGATTTCTAAGCAGGTACGCGAAAAATTTGGTGTACATCGGCGGGTACAATATGGAGTTATGTACGAAAAGTCGAAAGGATTGGCGGATTTCGCCATACCCCCTCTAGGGCGTGTGTTAACCTGTTATGAACTTGACCTGACTTGACCTCGGTGACTTGACATGACTGTGGAACAATGTAGCATGACAATGTACATCAAACAAGTCGCTAGTTTTGCCAAGAACACTTCCTTTTTGCTAATATACCGGAAACGCATCAGCGCCGATATTTGTTATCTGGTGCTGGTAATTATTTTTAGGGACCCCTAACTTGAAAAATTAAGAATCGATTTTCATTTTTCTTACTTCAAACAACGCGTCGGTCATTTATTGGCAGGTACACAAACAATGGCGTATATCTGCCGGTAAATGTGGAGTTATCTACGAAAAACCGGAGGGGTGGGCGGATTTCGCCCCCCCCCCTCCCTCCAGTGCACGTGTTAAATGCGGGTAACATGTAAAAATATCATGAAATAATGGTAGAATAACCAATAACCATATTCTAGCCTCATTAGTCAATGCAATAGTTTCATGTTTTGTTTACTTAAATTCATTGTTTCCATCACCAACGGGTTGTTGTACCTTATTAGAGATGAAGTCGAACATTACAATTTACAACAATGGTGTTCCTTGGACCGTTCACGGGATGGACAGTGCTGTTGATTCGAGTCTCCCCTCTTCTGATTTCCCCAATACGGCACGAAGCGAGCGTCAGTTTACTAGGGCATAACACCGAAAAGTGATTTGGGCGGGGGCGGGTGTTTATTTAAAGATAGATACAGGGTATATATGGGACAGTTGCTTATAATTGTTTCAAGTTTGCGCCTCTGTGTGGTCGTGGCTAACTTTTTTTTTACATCCCCTAGCTCTTACTTAATGGATCGATCACGTTTGGGATGTATGGAGCCGGAGCCGGAGCCGGAGCCGGAGCCGGAGCCGCCGGAAAATTTTACTCGGAGCCGGAGCCGGAGCCGGAGCCGGGATACTTCCCCGGAGCCGGAGTCGGAGCCGGAGCCGTCCAAAATTTTACCGACTCCGCATCCCTGGTGGAAATAGTTCCAGATGACGATACGCAAAGTAAGAACATGCGCAATATATCACTGTAAGTGGCAATGAAATCGACGTTTGAAGGCAAGCTAGCTGTCATGAATGGACTTCGCATCTTACTTTATGGAGGCAGGGTCACATGAATTGTAACTATATTCTTCGCACACACACTAGTGAGCATCCAGACGCGCGTGTCGCGGACGCATGTTTCAGAGTTCTTAAATGGCATCAGGAATCTACCTGTTTTCTTTCTTTACTGGAAGCCCCTATGATGTCCGCATTGACATTGCGCCTGACGCCTAATGCCTAGTCTGCAAGGTACTCGAATGCATTCTCAAGGATAGATTGGTTAGTTCATTGGAAGGAAACAGATTGATTCAAGATAATCAATACGGGTTTAGGAAAAGGCGATCGTGTCTCAGAAATCTCTTGGACTTTTTTATTTTCACACAGAACGATTTGACCAGGGAAATCAAATTGATGTAGCATATCTTGACTTTAGTAAGGCATTTGACAAGGAACCGCATAAACGGTTCATGATGCAGCTTCGGGCCCACGGTATTGCAGGCAACATCACAAAATGGATAGAGTTGTGGCTTTCAGATAGACGGCATAAAGTGATGCTAAATAGTAAAAAGTCATCATGGCAAAATGTTCTTAGTGGAGTCCCCCAGGGGTCAGTACTGGGGCCAATATTGTTCATTGTGTTTGTATATAGCATTGCAAGTGGCGTAAGCAGCAAGGATTTCTAATTTGCTGATGATTTGAAGGTATTTAGAGCAATAACAGGACACAATGAGCAGGTCTTGCTGCAGAAAGACTTAGACGAACTTGTAAAGTGATCCGAAAAAAAGGCAAATGAAATTTAATTTTGAAAAGTGCAAAATAATGCATGTAAGTAGGCAGGATATGAGGGCTCCATAATTGATGGGTGGCCAAGTACTATCGGTGACTCAGCAGGAGAAGGACTTAGGTGTTATTTTTAACACAAAATTGGGGGCCGAAGAATGCTTTGGTCAATACATTGGAATGCATCATCTACATGATGTGGGTGAATCACTCTTGCAGTCTGGGAATATTGGTAGGAAACCAAAGCTTATCATGCGCACATGCGAAGATGGCTTCCAGCTATTTGTATCCAAATACAATCAGCTCAAGCTGATAAAGTAGCACGATTCTGAGAAATGTCACTTTTAGTCAGAGTATAGCCGCGCTTAGACGCCATCAGTATGCCTGTTTCGCATGAAAACACCGGCCGAGTGAAATGACGGGCTTCCGCCAACAGAATTGGCTGTCACAGTTACTGTCTGATTGTGATTGATTGGAAATTTTGCCCATGACTACCAAAGTACCAATTGCTTCATCTCGGTTCCGTTTGGCGACCAGGACGAAGATTTTGGTAGGGAAGGTACCAAAAAGGTGGCAGCATAGGCAGATGCGACAATATACATACCTATGTCACACCTAAATCTGACAGTATCAATTCGATTAATCGCATCTTATGGGATTTCCACTAGAGAGCAAAACATCGTACATCTACCTCTTCATCAACTTACCCCACTATGGGGATAAATTGATATTGAGAATGGGGTAAGTTGCTGAAATGTGGGTGAAATAAAACCATCATCTCTCAGTTCCCTTAACTCAACAATATCTGATGTTAATACAGGTTGTATCAATTTATAACGCATGTCTTCTGGTGCATGCTTCAACGTATCATGGAACGTTGCGAGTACAGTGCAGCAGTAGACGGTAAAATCATTTCAGCCTTAAAAGGCTGAAAGAACTGGGTAATGATAACTGGCTATCATTGCAACAGCCTCAATGTGTACGCTATGCCCGTGAATCAGAGGTTTGTTTGGTGATGTACATGCGACAAAACTAAGTAACTATAGCAAATAACAATAGTTTTAGATGATAGCGCGATATTAAACGCTAGGACGTGAACATGCGATCCCTTGGCATGCCAAAGAGAGCCTTGAGAGGACGCAAGATTATGCTACTGACACCTAATAAGTTAGCAAGTGGGTGACACATTGCAAATTAAGAGTGAAGCATAAACATTGAAAAGCTACTTTTGGCTCCAAAATGTACCAAGTCTGTAGCCGCGTGTCGAAAGCACTTGCGCTTATTTATGTGAAGACAAAAGAGTGCGGATAGCAACATGTGTGGTAGCCATGGCATCCGGCGTCATATACATTTTTTTAGAGCAAACTCTGTTGTATAAACCTTTCCGTCATGCAGAAATCCGTAATGCAACATACCGTAAAGTATATATACCCTCCGGTACATACCGCAATGTATGATTGTTTGCGACGTGGTCTGTGTGCCTCGTTTTAGACAGTCAAGCACGGCAAGTGACCGAAAATATCGTGTAACTTCGAATTTAGATCATATGGCAGTGGCAGCTTAAATATAGAATACGTACCAATTGGAAATATGCAGCACTCAGCCAAGAATGAGGAACTCAATGTGCGACAGAACGCATTCACTTTGTTGGGTTTCCTTCGGAATGCTTCGTGGTTCGTCAGTGCATCAGAACCCACAGAGTTCATGCAATTTCCTCTCAGAGTATAAAAAGGCTTCGTGAAATCTCACTGTGCCATTTTCAACTCCTCGAGGCCTTTTATTATTTGTTAATTTGGCATTCAAAACAGTAAGATCAGTGGCATAATTTTGCATCCACCCAAGGCTCTCTTTGACATGCCAAGGGATCACATGTTCATGGTCTAACGTTTAATATCGCGCTATCATCTAAAACTATTGTTATTTGTCATAATTACTTAACTTTACCACCTGTACGACCTCGTTCATCACCAAACCTCTGATTCACGGGTATAGCGTACACATTGAAAGTGGTGCAATGGTAGCTAATCTCGCAGATATTTAGAGTGGACAAAGTGCCATAAAAATCAACTTAGCGATGTCCATGTTTTAACATGGAATGCTGTGCGAAGCTTTCCTTCAAAGTGCTGAGGAGCTTACCGTCGAGAGTACATTCCGAACCATGCAATTAACTTTAAGAAACTTAGTTCATTGACAAGGACCAATATATGTCACTGAGCCTCTATTGTAATTCCTTCGCGGTGCCAACACCGCTGGCTGTGCCAGCAGAGCGACATGTGGCGGTAGTTTTCGGTGGGGTGTTGTCGGGAAAAGGTGCGCGACCGTCAGTGGACCCTCGGCACGGCCACAAAGCCGTCGAACGCCACTCGGTGCTCATCTAATCAGAACTTCATCAGGACACGCCGCTTGACTGGCTCGCTGGTATGCGGAGCGGCCAGGAGCGGCGAGGGCACAAACACACAGTCAGCAGCTGGCTAGTGCCAGGTCAGACCGCAGCCTCTCCGAGCCGTGCTAGGTCGGCTGCACTCACCGAGAGCCTCGGCAGTTGGTTAGTGCCAGGTCAGACCGCAGCCTCTCCCAGCCGTGCTAGGTCGGCTGCAGTCACTGAGAGCCTCGGCAGCTGGCTAGTGCCAGGTCAGACCGCAGCCTCTCCGAGCCGTGCTAGGTCGGCTGCACTCACCGAGAGCCTCGGCAGCTGGCTAGTGCCAGACCGCAGCCTCTCCGAGCCGTGCTAGGTCGGCTGCACTCACTGAGAGCCTCGGCAGTTGGTTAGTGCCAGGTCAGACCGCAGCCTCTCCCAGCCGTGCTAGGTCGGCTGCACTCACTGAGAGCCTCGGCAGCTGGCTAGTGCCAGGTCAGACCGCAGCCTCTCCGAGCCGTGCTAGGTCGGCTGCACTCACCGAGAGCCTCGGCAGCTGGCTAGTGCCAGACCGCAGCCTCTCCGAGCCGTGCTAGGTCGGCTGCACTCACTGAGAGCCTCGGCAGCTGGCTAGTGCCAGGTCAGACCGCAGCCTCTCCGAGCCGTGCTAGGTCGGCTGCACTCACCGAGAGCCTCGGCAGTTGGTTAGTGCCAGGTCAGACCGCAGCCTCTCCGAGCCGTGCTAGGTCGGCTGCAGTCACTGAGAGCCTCGGCAGCTGGCTAGTGCCAGGTCAGACCGCAGCCTCTCCGAGCCGTGCTAGGTCGGCTGCACTCACCGAGAGCCTCGGCAGCTGGCTAGTGCCAGGTCAGACCGCAGCCTCTCCCAGCCGTGCTAGGTCGGCTGCACTCACTGAGAGCCTCGGCAGCTGGCTAGTGCCAGGTCAGACCGCAGCCTCTCCGAGACGTGCTAGGTCGGCTGCACTCACTGAGAGCCTCGGCAGCTGGCTAGTGCCAGGTCAGACCGCAGCCTCTCCGAGCCGTGCTAGGTCGGCTGCACTCACTGAGAGCCTCGGCAGTTGGTTAGTGCCAGGTCAGACCGCAGCCTCTCCGAGCCGTGCTAGGTCGGCTGCAGTCACTGAGAGCCTCGGCAGCTGGCTGGTCCCAGGTCAGACCGCAGCCTCTCCCAGCCGTGCTAGGTCGGCTGCACTCACCGAGAGCCTCGGCAGCTGGCTAGTGCCAGACCGCAGCCTCTCCCAGCCGTGCTAGGTCGGCTGCACTCACTGAGAGCCTCGGCAGCTGGCTAGTGCCAGGTCAGACCGCAGCCTCTCCGAGCCGTGCTAGGTCGGCTGCACTCACCGAGAGCCTCGGCAGCTGGCTAGTGCCAGGTCAGACCGCAGCCTCTCCCAGCCGTGCTAGGTCGGCTGCACTCACTGAGAGCCTCGGCAGCTGGCTAGTGCCAGACCGCAGCCTCTCCCAGCCGTGCTAGGTCGGCTGCACTCACTGAGAGCCTCGGCAGCTGGCTAGTGCCAGACCGCAGCCTCTCCGAGCCGTGCTAGGTCGGCTGCACTCACCGAGAGCCTCGGCAGCTGGCTAGTGCCAGGTCAGACCGCAGCCTCTCCCAGCCGTGCTAGGTCGGCTGCACTCACTGAGAGCCTCGGCAGCTGGCTAGTGCCAGGTCAGACCGCAGCCTCTCCCAGCCGTGCTAGGTCGGCTGCGTCCACTTAGAGCCACCCGTGGCTCTTCCGAATTTCAGGCATCGACTCCTCCGAGAGATTGGGTCTCGGTTCACCCACACCGGTTAGGGGGGAGGGGAATCAGTGTCTTCCAATGTAGACACTGATTTAAACTGCTTGTTCAGCTCCTCAACCATCTCACTATCCTCACCCAATGTAGTCCCGTTTACTTCCAGTGGACCAATTGTGCTAGAAACTTTACTCAGCTTGTAGAAACTAAAGAACTTTGTACTCTCCCCCTTACAGTTTCTAGCTAAATCCAGTTCTTTTGCTCGCTTTGCTGCTCTGGTTTTTTGCTTCACAGTGTCTCTGGCTTTTCGATACGCCTTTAGATTAACGACATTTGAGGCTTCTTTAAAGACTCTAAATGCAGTTTTCTTAGCCTTAATTGCTTTTATCAAGTCTGGTGTAAGCCACGCTGGCTTTCCTACCCTTCTTTTGCGTCTTTCCTTTTGGGGCACATGTCTAATCTGAATTTCCTTCAAGTAAGATTTGAACTTTTCCCACATTTCACAGGCATTTAAATTGGAGAATTCTTCTTCCCATCAGATGGCACTTAAAGCCGCTCTCATGCAGTCAAAGTCTGCTCTGTTCAAATTTGGAACCTTTACCAAATTATCCTTGATAATTTCCCCTACACGTGCCTTGAATCTAACTATGTTATGGTCACTTCTTCCCAGAGTTTCTCCTACAGTCAAGTCTTGAATCAAGTCACTTAAATCCGAGAATACAAGGTCCAAGAATTAACCATGCCTGGTAGGTTCCGATACAAACTGGTGTAAGAACAGGGCCTCTTCAAGGCATTTCCTAAACATTTTGCATGATGGGAGCCAACACCAGCATTTTCATAACCTTTTAGATTAAAGTCACCAAGAACAAAGCACTTCCTCTTAAAGTTTCTACTGATTTCCTCACAAATCACCTTGTCAAGCTCCAGTTGCTGAGAATGTGGCAGGGTTCCTGATCGGTAGAAAGCTCCTATGCTAAGAGTATTGCTGTTGCCTTTTCCCACAGCGACATGAAGCCAAATGGACTCCACAGACACATTTTCATCCCAAGGTATATGTTTCAGTGCTATATGTTCGCGGTGTTAGTGAATAAATATAAAAGGTATTTAGCCCTCTTTTCCTATTTGTGCAATATTTGGATGGGTGTTGCACAATATGAATTAAAATTGCTGGGTGTTTGAGGTATAATGTCTTTGCATTAAAGTAGGGCTACCGTCAGACCTAGATGTAGCCGAGTGCTCTTTTGTCGTGGCATAGCTAATGTTGAAGAACATCTCGCCATGTTTCGGCCTTTTCCTCAACCCAACTGCACAGTATGATGAAAGTAAGGAAGGAGAAATCAGGCTCATGTTGCATCAGATGAAGCGTACAGAAGATTGCCAGATTTTCAGAATGGAGCATCGATGCTCGTTTTAGTAAAATATACCAGGGTATCGAAAATAAAACTGTTCCGAAGAAAAATCAACACAAACAGGGGCTTGCATTCAACTTACCTTTACATACGCAATTTGCACATAGCAGAACACTTGAATGATGAAAGTGTGCTACCAGTCGGCAATCGAACCTCAGCAGACTCCTAACTTCGAGTGCTTTATGTCTTTGGCGTGAGTCAAGTGATGTGTCAATCAGTGCAGCATGTCAGGTATTAGCCGGTTTGTCCTGTTGCTGTGTGTCAATTATGTGTCAATATGCGTCGTATGTCAGGGTTTTCATGTTTGTATCGCTGCAGACGATTGCCGGAATCTTTGCATTGAAAAACCGATCAGTACTCAAGCTCTTACCTCTCCTACGTTTTCGGGATGGATGGATGGATTCTTTCACCATAAGCTACTTAGACACATTTCTAGTTTTGCCAATAGTGGAGAAACTTTAGAGAGGGTGATGATCCTGTGATTGCGAAAATGAGTTCAGAGACTCCAAATTAGAAAAGAAATATTTTGAATCTATGTTAAGATTTGACATTATTAATATCAAGATAATTCAAATCTCGCATATTTTTACTATGGCTGGCCAATGACTCAACTAATGCTTATAAAGAAAGAAGTATTAGTACAAAGCGTGTACAATTGTGATGGTCTGGAGAAAGATATGTTCGATTGATTACCATGTCGGTTATACTAGAACGATAAAGTTTATTTTTATGGAAAGACATGTGAGCTACTGTTTTCCGTGCGGCGGTGTGAGACAGGTATGAACATTATACCTGACTTACAATGTTGTGTCAATGGTTCATGTGCTAATTGTATTGATACTTCCAACCTCAGCAACCGCCACTAGCCAGTAGTATGGGCAGCAGGGCTAAAAAAAATGGTTTCGTGGTTGTCGTCCAAATCTGGAATAGGCTTGATGGTTGTCACCTTTTGTGCAAACGATAACATTATGTTACATGGCCCGGAACAGGGGTTCCCAACTTGGGGTAATGCGCTGGCTTGTGGAGGGGTGGGGGTGGGGTTATAGCGGGGTTTCGTCAAACCTCGAGTATGGAGAGTACTGTGTACATTTGCCAAAAACCTGTGCACATATATCGGCAGGAAATACTACATGTTCTCAACCTTGAAAATGAACTTTGGTTATGAGGCATTCTGAATTTGATACGGGGTAATCACGAGGTTGGCCTAACCCAAAGGGGGTAATGATAGCTTGAAAAGGTTGTGATTTCCAGGACCTATAACAAATTGCATCGATTACCTTTATACAGAATATCTTGCCGCCAATTTCCTTTTCGGCAATTCGGCGTCGTCAATGCACCCGTGGTTTGCAACACTGTCAATGCACCCATGGTTTGTGAGCCTTAATAATGCAAGGGCTTATAGGTGTCGTCAATTTAAGCCGGCTTAAATAATAAAAGCCAGTTTAAACTGGCTTAATTTAATAAAAGCCACTGCCTGGCATAAATTCAATTGAAGCCAGCTTTTTTTCCATCCCTAAATATAGGTAGGTAGGTACCTACATACATATAGGGATGACAAATTTAAGCCACCTGGTGGTTTAAACCAGTTTAAACCAGCCGGCATAAATTAATTTAAGCCACCCTGGCTAAAATTATGTTTCGGATATGGCTGGAGTGCAGTGACAAACAAAAGCTAGGGAAGCATCAATTATTCCAAAATGTGCTACACTCCATTTTATTTATAAACAAACACTCCCTAGAATTTCCCAAAACTCTGGCTGGGTTCTAGGTATGCACTCCACAAGTCAGATTTTTACCCATTGGGTACCTAGCCATTGTATGGCTAGGTACCTATTTTATGTTAGCTTAAAAGTAACTATATGAGCCAGACCAATTTGTGATGTTTTTGACATAGCTTTCATATTGTCTTACTGATAATAGTATATGTAGGTAGGTATCTACCTACCCATATTCATAGATAACAGTAAGCAATCCGTTTGCTTATTGCTTGCTACAGTCAGCAATCTGTCCACCTATTGCACATTTTGCACACATTGTCAACTATTGCACACCTTTTATGACATTGGATGGTAGGACATTATTTCCTGTTGGCACTAACACTTGTGGAAGTGGAGCATTAGATCCATTAGATGCGCATTAGATGAGCTTCAAACCACTAGATGATAGGTGAATCAACCTAGTGTCCATACTTTGGGCTAGATATTATCTGCAGAATCTTGCTGCAGAAAGACTTAGACGAGCTTGTGAAGTGGTCCGAAAAATGGCAAATTAAATTTAATTTTGACAAGTGCAAAATCATGCATGTAGGTAGGTAGCATATCAAGGCTCCATACTTGATGGGTGGGCAAGTACTATCTGTGACTCAGCAGAAGGACTTAGGTGTTATTTTTAACACAAAATTGGGGGCATCAGGAAGGCACTAAGAATGCTTGGGGAAATAAATAAGAATGTATCATACAAAAGTGAGGAAGTCATCAGGAAGCTTTATTGTGCATATGTCAGGCCACATCTGGAATATTGTGTCCAAGCTTGGTCCCCTAGTTATGAAAAAGATTGTTGGCTTTTAGAGAGAGTACAAAAGAGGGCAACAAAAATGGTGAATGGTATGGGCAACCTGGCATATGAGGAAAGATTGAAGAAATTGAATACGTTTTCACTTAGATATAGAAGGCTGAGAGATCTCATCGGGGTCTTTCAATTTGTACATGGTCAGGAACAGGGTTATCTCAGGGAACAGGGTAGTAGAACACTGGAACCAGCTGCCAAAAACCATTGTCAGTAGCAACACACTGAACATCTTGAAGAACAGCATAGACAATCATTACAAGAATAGTGGGCTGGTTTTTCTGTATTCCAGGGAGAGTTGATCAACACATTTGGTGGACAACTGGTTCAGTGTACAGAGTGCAACCAAGAAGGGCCCTTGTGGTTCATAGTTGCACTGATCTTTTATCTCTTTATGTCTTATCTCCCTCAATGCCAGTAGTTGGATGTCAAAATCCTGGCATTTACAAATACCATTTCTAACTACCAGCATCCAGGGGGCTACATGTTAGACCGACTGTACCTAATGGGTAAACATCTGGCTTGTGGAGTGCCTACCCAGAACCCAGACAGAGTTTTGGGGAATTCTAGGGAGTGTTTTTTTGCAAATAAAATGGAGTGTAGCACATTTTGGAAATATAATTGATGCTTCCCTAACTAATGTCCATCACTGCCCTCCAGCCATACCAGAAATATAATTTAAGCCAGAGTGGCTTAAATTAATTTATGCCAGCCAGTTTAAACCATGGTTTAAACCACCAGGTGGCTAAAATTCGCCATCCCTATATTGTACGCATTGCCACCAACTGCAGTGCAATGGCTGCTGAGTAGGTACCTACACACCAAAATATATCTTCTAATTACATTTAGGTGGCTATATTTTACTCAAATGTAATTCATATACCAAGAGCTTGATGGTTGACAAGAGCTTTTCACCTGAGCTTGATGGTTGATGATCCAGTGCTGGCTTGCAAGTCCAGTCAAATCGCCTGCCAGGGCCAAAATGGCTATCTTGCAGTACTCTTAACACTGGTAGACCTGGGTGCTTTACTTTTGAATGTTTGTAAATGCTCTGTGCAGTACCTTTCCAATCGCAATGTCCACATCTACAGGATGACCTTACTATCTTTGTCACCCTTACGCCCTGGCCCTGAATAGTTTGTTTCTGGAGTCTGTTTAAGACCGAACCACTTCATTTGGCCTCATATAAGTTAGAAAATGAAGAAGAAAAAATTGTTTGATTAACACTCCAGATAATTCAAACTTGGTAGTTTTATCTTGCCGCACTCATTCGCCACTCAATTATCAAGAACAGTGATCAATTCCCTATTTCACTCTTCCACGCACATCGTCGCGTTTAAAAGGGAATTGGACGGATTTGAAAGCGAGGGAATGGGCATA
The DNA here is from genome assembly GCA_034440575.1 of Imbricaverruca yamaguchii. Lineage (NCBI taxonomy): Eukaryota > Metazoa > Arthropoda > Thecostraca > Neoverrucidae > Imbricaverruca > Imbricaverruca yamaguchii. Next base: position 696,884 of record JAOTOL010001379.1, read on the forward strand.
AAATAATGATGTTCTTCTAGATTCTTTCCAACGATGTTAATGAAATTAAAAATATTATCGTACATCCCATATGAAAAAAAAGGATTAAAATTGAAATTGTTTTAAAAAATCAGCTAATGTTATAAATTATTAATTGCTTAACTTAGGTGTAGTATTGTTTTAGTACCCGTGGTCTAGTCGCTTGCCTCCAAGGCCGTTGAATATACCATAGCTGGGTACTTTCGTAACGCTGCCATCGAGTGGTACCGGGACGAAGACAACCACCGGCGACCAGAAGGCATGCCATTGGCTCTGTGCTAAACGGGAGACAATTTTATCGTCGGCGGTCGTCTGAACAATGGAATGGTTGTCTCGACGATACTTTGTTGCCGTTGAGTCATTTTTTTTGCCGCTGAGTGTACTAGATACTAGATACTAGAAACCCAAAAGCGTACGATAGGAATGAAGAAATGGTAGCGTGGCGGTGGGTGGTAGAGGTCTGCACGGTATAACATTTCTAGAGGTCTGCACGGGTGACATTTCCAGTCCCGGTCCAACCCGATTCGTTTCACTCCTGCGTACCTTGACACTGATATCGTGACGTAGTCAATTTTATGCATAGTAGGTACCATTTATATGATTTCACTTATAATATTTATAATGATATGGAAATGTGGTCGCCAAAATTCCCCGTTCGTGGTTGTCGTCCACGACGACAGAACGATACGATTTTTTAACCCTGAATTGGGCAGTGGTGTGGAAGGGTGAGCAGAAGCCTGCTTCTATCTTGATACTTAATTCCTGTTTTTACGACAGCTATTCTTCCACCCACGGCTAGGAGTTGGACTGTGACAAAGCAAGCATAGAACTGTAGACAAAGCAAGCATAAGCACGCTTCCTGTTGATTTCTTTTTTGACGCCTTCGACTCAGGTATCCTTATACGCGAGGAGAGGTCTTTCCTCGTATGCCATACGATTTGCATGCGTGTAATTCTCGAAAATTAGTCATCATCTTTCTGTGAAAATTACATCTTGTTCATCCTCATTATATATTGAATGCTATCATGCGCACTGCTGCTGATTTTTATGTGTTTTTATTTGTTCAGACTTCTCTTTATGTGGATCTCCAAGCGTTGACTTTCCAGTCATGTTCTCCTGCAGGTGGCGCCTCATAAAATGACCCGCCATGAGCCTCAGTAGAACTCTGAGCCACCACACGGAACATTTGGAGCGATGAGAACATGACCGTTCAGTTCTGAGTGGACATTATCACGGTGCCGTCAAGCATCCAGGGGAACGCCGATGCATTTCATAAGGAGTGGTCTGGGCCCATAAGAAGCTGGCTGCTTTTGAATAGAAGTCGGAAAAGATGTGCTTTGGGAAATGCTGTAAGGACTGGTAAAGACGATGTAGGCAGAACACAGGAAGCATCGACTATTAGGGAAGGGCCCAGGCTCTGTCCACCATTTTATAAAGTTTAATGGTTAAAATAGCTATGATCGTGTGAGGAAATTCAGCAATTCAGCAATTCAGCAATTCAGCAATTCAGCAATTCAGTACAAAAACTGAAGTGGTCACTAGGCGCTCATTCAGTTGCCTTTATGCCATCATCATGCAATGGCTGGAGCTGAAGCAGATGCATCTATCGCATATATCACAGATATGCAAATATGTGATGTCCAAATGAACGAGCAAACTTCCATACCAGTGCTAATAGTGCTTTCAACCGCAGCTGAACAGCTAGCTACCCCGCAAGATCATTAATGCCTGCTGAACGTGATATTGATCGATGCCTGGCGCATTCACACCACGCCGTGTTTAGGCGTTGTGTATTTGGCAGACGGCCAACTAAGCTAATCCCTCTCAACCCATCCCCAGCCGGCTAGCACATCTTATCGCTATCAATACGTGCGTCCGTGGTCTCCGGTCGATACGAGGTTGAGCAGGTTATATGAACAGGTAGCACACCCCAGCCCCGACCCACCGGTGCAGGATCCAGTGAGCCGGCACAGCCCCAGTCCCCGCCCACTGGTGCAGGATCCAGTGAGCCGGCACAGCCCCAGTCCCCGCCCACTGGTGCAGGATCCAGTGAGCCGGCACAGCCCCAGTCCCCGCCCACTGGTGCAGGATCCAGTGAGCCGGCACAGCCCCAGTCCCCGCCCACTGGTGCAGGATCCAGTGAGCCGGCACAGCCCCAGTCCCCGCCCACTGGTGCAGGATCCAGTGAGCCGGTACAGCCCCAGTCCCCGCCCACTGGTGCAGGATCCAGTGAGCCGGCACAGCCCCAGTCCCCGCCCACTGGTGCAGGATCCAGTGAGCCGGCACAGCCCCAGTCCCCGCTCACTGGTGCAGGATCCAGTGAGCCGGCACAGCCCCAGTCCCCGCCCACTGGTGCAGGATCCAGTGAGCCGGCACAGCCCCAGTCCCCGCCCACTGGTGCAGGATCCAGTGAGCCGGCACAGCCCCAGTTTCCACCCATTTGTGCAGGATTCAGTGAGCCGGCACAACGCAGCGCTGCAACCTGTTGATTACTCGCCGCGCAACTGGAGATCGGTGTTTTTTTTCCGATGGAAGTATGCCAAGGCAGAGGACTGAACTTAACGCAACTCGCCAATGTGTTGCAGAACCAAGTATCGCACACTGTGGAAGTAAATGTCTCTGCATGAGCTGATAATTGGCTTGTATGGGCACCTGCGCTGTACACTAATGTTACTCCCGGGACCAAAATGGTATCGCCATCATGGACGTATTCCCATGAATGGAATATAGACACTAGTACTATTAGAAGCTTAGCTGCTCGCCAGAGGTTAAGAGATGGAAGTCGTTGGTTGAATATAATTTCTGATTCGTTTATTTTGGTCAGATTTCGTGCAAACATATAGCCACACCCAATTTGGGACTACATTAAATTGCCACCCACCGAGAAAAAAAACTAATACACATTCAGCTATGGCAGTGATGATCCAGCTACTACATCACGTGTCAAGCTACATATTGGTGAATATCGACAAATTATGGCAATCGATTGCAATGCAATTTTCATTCCTAGCTACTGGCGGTGTTTTGGGCACAATCCCTGAGGAGCGAAAGCAAAAACGTATAATAACAAATAACTAAGAACAAATAACAAGTATATAAACATATAACAAAGAACAAATAACGCCCGCCATCCTCCAGCATATTTATTTAAAGTTCTCCTGACAATGCATCACGCATCTGGAGCGATTTCTGGAGTACGTCGTGTAGGCGAGTCGTAAGACTAAAACTATCCCAACAACTCCCATGAGTTATTGAAACGAATACGCATGGTCTTTATTTTCATTACAATTGTGGACCGTTCCGGTCCATCATCAAGGGATCGCCTGGTACGTTATATACCTGGTCTGAATCAATATCAGAATGACTTCATGTAGAATTAAAATATTAAAAAGCGATGATTTGAAGTAGAGGAGCTTGAAATTGTTTCGATGATTATTTTCACGTCTCCCGAAAATGAATCCTGAAACGACTCGCTAGCAGGATGAAAATGAAACATTTCGTTGCAGGTGTCCAATGATGAAAAAGAAAAACATTGCATATATTAACACCACACGGCCAACAGCTTAGCCGGGAACCAGGAGACTGACTGGTGTCAGTGTTTATGCACCGCATTGCATAGGTAACGTTATAATTTCGAAATCCATTGCTATGCATAATGGGGATGTGTTTACAGCAGCTTAAGGGGCAGCAGGTTCATTCAGCTTGGCACGTTATGCGATTATGAACCGTAATTCCATACTGATGCCGTCATGCTAGATGTGGGGTATCTAAGGATGGGACTGTAAAAATTTGAAGAAAAACAGCTGACTTTTCTGTTACGTTTCAAATTGTGAAAATAAGAACATTGGGCGAAATTCGATGCGTTTTGTATACCCTTGCCAATTTTCTCTTGCTCCTCTACCTCCTCCCGCATCCGTTATTGAGAAGCCTTGGCTACGGCCGCAGGTTACGGCTCTGGCCCGGCCAATCGAGTTCATAAAACAACACTAACTAGGCAAGAGCCGCTGTAAGAGGTGAGCTGTAATGGGTCGGAGGTGTGTGGGGCGTCGGCAGTCTGAGACGGGGACGACACATCACAGCCTGCCTTATTCGAGTGTGGAGGACGTTTCTCACATGAAAATGACCGAAAAGAAATATCCCAACATCCACCATGATCTTGCTGTTGTTACGTTTAACGATGTGGTGGTGTAGTCTAGTTAGTGTAATCAAGATGTTTTTGTGACCAAAACACAGCACATTACACCAATAAAATGTTAAACAAGATCCCGAGCGGCACGTTTGGTGATTATAATACCACAGAGTAGGCAACGGATGTGTTGACCCATTTCGCCACCACTTAATGCATACTTCGTCGTTCATGTACGTTGAAGTTTTGTCTTGGGAGTGGGAGATAAGTGTTTGTTGTTTTCCGGAAACGAAAATTGGTGACCGCTATAGGTAGAAAATCGCTGGCAAAGCTAGCGTAACTTGTGAATTTTATGTTTCCGAAAGGAAAAAAATGCGCAGCTCATGAAGCCCGATAAATGTGCTGAAAATTCCTGCTGTGGAAGGAGTACACACATCGCTACATTTGTCCACCAATGCATCTGCTGTAACACTGAGTGATCCCAAGCTGTAAGACCTTCATGGCCACCATGCTGGCGTGGCCAGTGCATTGTTCAGTTCCGCCAGCAGCCGCCACGTGGCTATCCGGCGCCCGTTGGGGTCCGGTCGCTGGCCACCCATTTGGGCCCGGTCGCCAGCCATCTGTTGGGGTCCGGTCGCCAGCCACCCATTTGGGCCCGGTCCCCGGCCACTCGTTGGGTCCCGGTCGCCAGCCACCCATTTGGGCCCGGTCGCCAGCCACGTGTTGGGGCCCGGTCCCCGGCCACTCGTTGGGGCCCGGTCGCCAGCCACGTGTTGGGGCCCGGTCCCCGGCCACTCGTTGGGGCCCGGTCGCCAGCCACCCGTTGGGTCCCGGTCGCCGGCCACTCGTTGGGGCCCGGTCGCCGGCCACCCATTTGGGCCCGGTCGCCAGCCACGTGTTGGGGCCCGGTCCCCGGCCACTCGTTGGGGCCCGGTCGCCAGCCACGTGTTGGGGCCCGGTCCCCGGCCACTCGTTGGGGCCCGGTCGCCGGCCACCCGTTGGGTCCCGGTCGCCGGCCACTCGTTGGGTCCCGGTCGCCGGCCACTCGTTGGGGCCCGGTCGCCGGCCACCCGTTTTCCGGCCCGGAGTGACTCAGAAGGAGCCGTTGTCAGCAGTAATGATGACCAGCAAACATCGCCACGCTGCCACCCTCTTTGATGATTAAGTCAGCGGCAGTGCTACCGGGCAATGCTCGCTGGTCGGCCGCGGCCGGACCAGAGCAGCCCACAAACTGTCTACGGCCGCAGCGGGATCAGAGCAGCCCACAGGTCGTCCACGGCCGCGGCCGGACCAGAGCGGCCCACAGACTGTCTACGGCCACAGCGGGACCAGAGCAGCCCACAGGTCGTCCACGGCCGCGGCCGGACCAGAGCGGCCCACAGACTGTCTACGGCCACAGCGGGACCAGAGCAGCCCACAGACTGTCTACGGCCGCGGTCGGGATGCGCCCAGAAAGTTGCAGTTTCGCGCACGCCGCTGGCGGCGAAGCTGGCCGTCGGGACAATCGGCGGACACTTCGCGGCACTCTACTACGTCCGAGCTGCACGGCGTGCATTGTGGGCGCTGCTTCGGACCTGGCCGAGCGGCGGTGCTGCTGCTGGCCAGTCTGCGGCCGGTGTCTGCCAGATCCCGACTGGCCGAGCGACGGTGCTGCTGCTGGCCAGTCTGCGGCCGGTGTCTGCCAGATCCCGACTGGCCGAGCGGCGGTGCTGCTGCTGGCCAGTCTGCGGCCGGTGTCTGCCAGATCCCGACTGGCCGAGCGGCGGTGCTGCTGCTGGCCAGCCTGCGGCCGGTGTCTGCCAGATCCCGACTGGCCGAGCGGCGGTGCTGCTGCTGGCCAGTCTGCGGCCGGTGTCTGCCAGATCCCGACTGGCCGAGCGGCGGTGCTGCTGCTGGCCAGTCTGCGGCCGGTGTCTGCCAGATCCCGACTGGCCGAGCGGCGGTGCTGCTGCTGGCCAGTCTGCGGCCGGTGTCTGCCAGATCCCGACTGGCCGAGCGGCGGTGCTGCTGCTGGCCAGTCTGCGGCCGGTGTCTGCCAGATCCCGACTGGCCGAGCGGCGGTGCTGCTGCTGGCCAGTCTGCGGCCGGTGTCTGCCAGATCCCGACTGGCCGAGCGGCGGTGCTGCTGCTGGCCAGTCTGCGGCCGGTGTCTGCCAGATCCCGACTGGCCGAGCGGCGGTGCTGCTGCTGGCCAGTCTGCGGCCGGTGTCTGCCAGATCCCGACTGGCCGAGCGGCGGTGCTGCTGCTGGCCAGTCTGCGGCCGGTGTCTGCCAGATCCCGACTGGCCGAGCGACGGTGCTGCTGCTGGCCAGTCTGCGGCCGGTGTCTGCCAGATCCCGACTGGCCGAGCGGCCGCTGCCGTCGGCAACAGGTACGCGCCGAGTGTGAGCCAGTGGCCGTGCGGCGGCGGCGCCAGCGACAGCGCGGCCGACTGGCGGGCGGGCCCCCATGGGGCCACGCGGCGCGGCCGCACAGTGAGCGGTGTCGACTGGCCAGCACGGACGCAGAATCCGCTGCACGGCTGCCAGCTCGCCGGACACGCGGACCGCGGCGCCGCGCCACCACGGCCGGCATTGTGGTGAGCTCCGCCTCGGTGCCATCGTGTGCTCGGGGCCGATCTGCTTGGCCCGGCGTCGTCTCTCCACAACATCCATCGGTTGCGCCCCACCCGACAACCGCTTGCCATACGTTCGTGCTCCGCCAGCTGTTCGTGTGATCTTCTTACCTGGAGTTAGTTTGATTTGCTTCTAGCTGGGGTATCTGTGCTGAAGAGGTACGTTTGCATAGTTTCCTCGATTGATGGATTGCTGCAAGAGTTTTCCACAGTAATAAGTGTTGCTTGGCGCCCTGATAAATTATATCGCACTAAAAGGAGTGTCCTGCCCATAGGAACTCGTAGATCCGTCACCGTCGCATAAATTGAAGAGACTGAGTGACTGTAATTCACTTGTTTATTGACTGTGGAGATTAACATAGTCGCTCGGAGACAGTGGATGATGAACAAAATTCGCTCAAAGATAAGATGAAACGGTCTGGAGTTTGGCGCATAAAGATGAAAACCCTAAAGCGGCATTCGGCAATCTGACATAAAATGCTCGCTATCTTTTCCATCGTGTATAGAATGGGTACAATTTCTAGTCCTTGATGAATATTTAAAATTCCCATGAACTGTCATATCACAGCATACTACACACAAGGCAACGAAATACTATACATTACTGACAGGTGACGTAAGTTTACACTTGGACGGTAGGAGCAGTATGAACTAGTAGGGATAAGCCCCCTTGCTTAGGACCTTATGAAGCACATTTCTCAGCTGGGTATATTTTGTGGAAACATTATGAAAACGAGCTGGTATGAATGTAATTATGGTCTACATGAATGTCGGTGATGCACTTCTAAATGGCGTCCTTCACGAACAAACTTTATAGACACTGCATGGTTGGGCACAACTGATACATTTTATACCAGTGACGATCAGTTTTAGTCGCGGTGGTGGCCGCCTCACAGCCACGGCAGTGGCCGACATACAGGTATCGCAGCAGTTACCTCACAGCCGCAGCATCGGCAACCTCACAGCCGTGACAGTGGCCGCGTCACAGGTGCGGCAGTGGCCGCCTCAAGCCACAGCAGCGGCCGCCTTACAGCCTTGTCAACGGCCTCCTCGCAGTCGCACCAGTGGCCACCTCACAGCCACAACAGTGGCCGCCTCACATTCACAACAGTGGCCGCCTCACAGTCACAACAGTGGCCGCCTCACAGTCACAACAGTGGCCACCTCACAGCCACAACAGTGGCCGCCTCACATTCACAACAGTGGCCACCTCACAGTCACAACAGTGGCCACCTCACAGCCACAACAGCGGCCGCCTCACATTCACAACAGTGGCCGCCTCACAGTCACAACAGTGGCCACCTTACAGCCACAACAGTGGCCGCCTCACATTCACAACAGTGGCCACCTCACATTCACAACAGTGGCCGCCTCACAGTCACAACAGCGGCCGCCTCACAGCCGTGACGGCAGCCACCTCACAGCCGTGACAGTGGCCGCGTCACAGGTGCGGCAGTGGCCGCCTCAAGCCACAGCAGTGACCGCCTCACAGTCACAACAGCGGCCGCCTCACAGCCGTGACGGCAGCCACCTCACAGCCACAACAGCGGCCGCCTCACAGCCGTGACGGCAGCCACCTCACAGCCACAACAGTGGCCACCTCACAGCCACAACAGTGGCCGCCTCACATTCACAACAGTGGCCGCCTCACATTCACAACAGTGGCCACCTCACAGCCACAACAGTGGTCGCCTCACATTCACAACAGTGGCCACCTCACATTCACAACAGTGGCCACCTCACAGTCACAACAGTGGCCGCCTCACAGTCACAACAGCGGCCGCCTCACAGCCGTGACGGCAGCCGCCTCACAGCCGTGACAGTGGCCGCGTCACAGGTGCGGCAGTGGCCGCCTCAAGCCACAGCAGTGACCGCCTCACAGCCACAACAGTGGCCGCCTCACATTCACAACAGTGGCCGCCTCACAGCCACAACAGTGGCCGCCTCACATTCACAACAGTGGCCACCTCACATTCGCAACAGTGGCCACCTCACAGTCACAACAGTGGCCGCCTCACAGTCACAACAGCGGCCGCCTCACAGCCGTGACGGCAGCCGCCTCACAGCCGTGACAGTGGCCGCGTCACAGGTGCGGCAGTGGCCGCCTCAAGCCACAGCAGTGACCGCCTCACAGTCACAACAGCGGCCGCCTCACAGCCGTGACGGCAACCGCCTCACAGCCGTGACGGTGGCCGCCTCCCAGCCACAGCAGTGACCGCCTCACAGTCACAACAGTGGCCGCCTCACAGCTGTGGCGGCAGCCGCCTCACAGCCGTGACAGTGGCCGCGTCACAGGTGCGGCAGTGGCCGCCTCAAGCCACAACAGTGACCGCCTCAAAGTCACAACAGTGGCCGCCTCACAGCTGTGGCGGCAGCCGCCTCACAGCCCCAAGGCAGCGGCCGCCTCACAGCCCCAAGGCAGCGGCCGCCTCACAGCCGTGACAGTGGCCGCCTCACAGCCGTGACGGTGGCCGCCTCCCAGGTGCGTCAGCGGCCGCCTCACAGGTGCGGCGGCGGCCGCCTCAAGTATTCATCACAAGTATCACAAGTAGTCACAACTACTTTGTCATAGCTCTAAAGACGCACGATATGCCAAGCTCTAAAGATACTTCGACGACTTGTGGTGGGAGATCACAGCTCCTTTCATCGCCCCCACCCCCCACCCAATGCTTGCGAGGATGAAGTTGTTCAAGCGAGAGTTTCTTTGCTGCACCCTTTATGTGATATAGTCTGTATATTCCACGTCACGGGTCCACGTCAGTAGCGTTCCGCCGAACGATCAATTGATGCGAGACGCTTTGGTGGTTAGCACGTGGTGTGTGCCAAACATGGCTATATCTGTGCTTAATACAACGAAGAATGGCTCTTAAGTGCTCCTGGGTTTTAGACATTGCGTGAGACGAAATGTACGACCCTCAATATACCAGGAGGTGCTGAGTTTACATCAAAAGTAACGTTAGGGATTATGCTTTATTACTCAACGTTTCGGCCAGGGGCCATCGTCAGGAGTGACATAAAAATGGCAGGGTTAACAATTGAAGGAAAAAAACGCGGGAAAGAACGTGCAAAAATACACGTGAATCACAGAAAACCATCCTCATTGGTGCAGACACTTCAAGAAACTCCAAACCAGAAATCAACTAGGTCAAGATAGAATCCTCTGAGGAAGCCCGAGCCGATGGTCCATATACATATCGACACATACATGCACGCACATATATAGACATATATCCAATATAACGCGTAATACATAAAGTAAAATTTATGTTTATGTGATTATCCCTTTGGACGTCACAAATTTATATGGCAGTATTTCGATAAAGGAGGGAATAGATGCTGTAATTTGCCTAATCGAGGACAATCTGGATGATATCTGTCTTTTCGGGATTGGGGTATAGTACTGTGTGAAATTACTACCAAATATTTTCAGCAATAACCTCATACGTTTCGGTAACTCCATGTACAAGCAAATGAAAGGAGTGGCTATGGGCAACCGATGTGCACCTCCTTTAGCGATTGCTTTTATGCACCGCCTTGAGTCGATCTTCTTAGTTTCGTATGATTTGAAGCCAGCTCTCTACATGAGGTATATAGACGATATTTTTGGTGTTGGGACACATGGTTTGGCCTCTTTGCTCGACTTCTTTGCAGATATTAACCAACAACACTCCAGCATCAAGTTCACCTTAGAACACACTACTCATAGCACTTCGATTCCTTTTCTTGATACGTTGTTTGTAGTTCAGGCTGATGGTAGCTACACCACCGAACTGTACTTTAAACCAATGGCAGCCCCCATCATCTTGCACTATGATTTGGCCCACCCGATGGGCACTAAAAAGGCCGTTTTAACATCCCAAATGAGGAGAGCAGCACGAGTCTCCTCCGATACTATTTCGTGCGAGCGCAGCCTTGCGAAGATGACAACTCTTTTCCTGGAAAACGGATACCCAGCACATCGGGTACACTCCGCCGCTCGTGCTGTTCACCCTCACAACAGGAGTAGGATAAGTGGGCAACGTCGGCATCGAGCGGGTAGCAATCCCAACTATGTCTAGATGAGACCTCCTTTTGTCGACAGGTAAATGCAGCCATCCGTTCGTCTCATCTAAACCATGTTAGGGTAGCCTGGACTAGCGGACCTACGCTGAAATCTTACCTGGTCCGCTCAGCCCTGGAATTGTCGCCATGCCCTGCTTGTAGACGAACGTGCCACACCTGTAGCAACGGGCTCAAACGTAGATGCACGCGGAAAAACGTAGTTTATAAAATAACGTGCAACCGCTGTCTTGGAGTATTTTATGTCGGAGAAACCAAGCGTAGCATCAGGGATAGGTACAATGAGCACTTGGGAGATGCCAGACTTCGGAGAGAATACACACCTTTAGGCGAACACATGATCGACAAACATTCTAACATGGAACACAGCGACACTAACACAAACTTCAAAGTAGAAATTCTAGCAACAGCCAGGGACAACGCTGATCTGAAGGTCCTCGAATCTCTACACATACGTAATCTACGGCCGCAACTAAACACGCAAACGACGTCTTGGTATATCACATAAAATTACATAAACATAAATTATACTTTATGTATTACGCGTTATATTGGATATATGTCTATAGGTGTGCGTGCATGTACCTATGTGTCGATATGTATATAGACCATCGGCTCGGGCTTCCTCCGAGGATTCTATCTTGTCCTAGTTGATTTCTGGTTTGGAGTTTCTTGAAGTGTCTGCACCAATGAGGATGCTTTTCTGTGATTCACGTGTATTTTTACACGTTTTTTTCCCGCGTTTTTTCTTCAATTGTTAACCCTGCCATTTTTATATCACTCCTGACGATGGTCCCTGGCCGAAACGTTGAGTAATATAGCATAATCCATAACGTTACTTTTGATGCAAACTCAGCACCTCCTGGTATTTTGAGGGTCGTACATTTCGTCTCAAGCAATATAGCTGTGCTTGCCATACTTTCAACCACGCCCTCGGTGAGATAAGCCACAGATGCACCACCAGTGTCGAGACTTGCATTGCGAGCACGGCAGTTTCTCTAGGACGTGGTAAGCAGCGCGGAAGGACCATGGCAGGCTTTGAGTTTGATAATATAACATAGCAAATAGTGTTCGAAGGAAATAAAATAGAGCATAGCCTAGCCTAGGCGTCCATGTAGGAAGATAAATTCCTTAAACATCAATAATTTTTTTATGTTTGTTCTCAGGCATTTGTCAAATAAAATCTACCACAGCCTAACTAAGTTTAATCTGTTTTTGAAAAAAAAAATTATTTTTCTTCCGAAAAACATAAAAAGGAAAGTTTTCAACTGAAAAAAAGGCATAGCGTAACCTAACATAACAGAACGAAACCTAAAACCATTGTCTTCTTCATAGAGGTAAGAAGTGTTTAAAACTTGTTTCATGGATACATTATATTCCAAGAATACCAAATATTTTGATATCATGTTTTCTGAACATGATTAAGACAATGGAACCATTCATTCCTGCTCAAAATGTGACGAAATTAGTTGTTTGTGTTTGATCTTCGTGGACAATTTTGGTTTATCTTTTGAAAAACAATATGTTCAGCTCTTCTATATCGTTTTGGAAGTAAAAGGCCAGTTTAGAATGCAAAGCATGAAATAGCTCATCCTGTCTGAAGTATTTTTTTCTTGATGTGCCAAACTACCTATGTTACATTATACTATATTTTACATTCTACATTATTCTTCACTATATGTTTGCACATTCAAATGCAAATTTTTTCGTCTTATCTTGCATAAAAAAGTAAAGGCACCTATGCATATGTGTTGGTAATAAGTGGCTAAGCAGGCCACATTCTACATTATTTTAATTACATCAAGTAACTTGTTCTTATAACAAGTTTGTCTTGAGATGCCATATCCTAGTCATATCAAGATTAACAATCTGGACACTCATACATGGCCATATCCTTGTACTTAGGAAGATATTTTCCTAACCATCTAAGTACCTAGATAGGACCATCAAGATACCCTTTTATTCATGTTATTTCGTTTAACATCTGACCCCCAGGAGCAAGCTGGCTCCCTGTAAAAATTTTGCATGGCTCATGATCATCGCGTTTGGGTTCGGTGTGTTTGTGAAATAGTATGGCTCTTCCACTTGGGAGCTTAAAACAAGCGACACAAATATGAGGTAAACACATGCTTTCGTCGCATCTAATTTCTTGTCTAATTTCTTGTACCGCTTTGTATTATTCGGTTCTGCTCGTTACATGCTTGACCCAGTTAATTTGCTGCTATCTAGCCTCCAATAATTTGAGATTGCTCAGCTAGCCTAGATGGTATGAGCAGACCGAAGGTCTAAGTAAAATCAGGTGTCACTGGATTCGTTTTGTCACACGGAATGCAATGGCTTATCTTCCGCCAGTCCACTGTGCGTTAGACGCGAAGGAGCTCGAGCGTGCTGACCACCCACCTCGGTCGGCGGACTACTCTCAACAGACTGGACCTAGCGCCGGATGACGCTGTGCGTCGTCCTCGGCTGGAGATATAATCATCAGCTCACACGCGTGCTACGTGTCAGCCGGGACATCATTAGGGAGGATCAAGCCAAGCGCGGCTGTCAGACTCTGGGCACAGCAGCGCCGCTGAGGACCGTCTGGCAAGCGTTCGTGTATGCCTGAACGTTTCGGCTGTGAACGGTTGGGCTGGCGTGCTCGTCAGCCGGGACGGCGCCGCTGGGCCGATGCTGTCGGTGACTGTTCTGCTCGCTCGGCTGCTGCCGTCCCGTCAACGCCAGGACTGCGCCATGTCGGCCGCCGACGCCAGGGAAGAGAGAGCTCGCTGGCGACGGCGACACACTGCCGATGGCCCCATGCTGGTTCCGGTGGCGGCCGCCAGGTGGCAGCGACGCGACTGCAAGCGGCCCAGTCTGGGGGTCGGTCAGCGACGTGGCTCCCGGCCAGCCAGGTATCGGTACCAACTATCGCTCAGGTATCGCTCAGGTATCGCTCAGGTATCGCTCAGGTATCGCTCAGGTATCGCTCAGGTATCGCTCAGGAATCGCTCAGGAATCGTCCATGTGACGATTGTTCCCGCTGCGAGATGTGGTGTGAGAACGACGAGGGTGGCGGCACGCCAGCGCCTGACATGGTCGATGTTATCTTGCGAATATTTTCGTAAACAAAATATTTTACTCATGTCGTAACACCAAACTCGTTTTTGCTCAAGACGACATTTGCGGAGAGGTGGTTGATGAACGTTTGCCGAGACCGTGATTGGTGTCTGTTTTTTGGAAGTTAATTTCTGCAGATACCGTTACGTGAACTGAATTTCCTGTTTATTTTATGGTATTGGTTAAGCGGCATCAAAACGGTGGCTCTCTGAAAGTCGAGTAAGATCATGGACCTTGATTTACTTCAAATGACGTGTTTTTACCTAAATACACGGTATGATTTGTTTGCAGTCTAAAATAAAATTCAGCGAACATTTGTTCCACTCATGGACTCCAAATAGGCAATTTCCAAGTCATTAACTGTAATCCACTGTGCATCACGCAGGCGCCCCAATATCTCATCTTCGTCTGCCTGGTGTAGGGGCAGTGACCGAACCTTGTATCTGCTTAGAGGTGCTCGAGCACCCCAAATTTATTCTGTGCTAACAGCTGTCTTTTACTGAGCACACCTTAGTGCGTTTGCCAGTCATACCTATATGAGCTTAGTATTGTTTGCACGTATGTTAGAAATGACACAATGATCGTCCAGTTGCTGGCAGTAGTTTATCTGCCAGGTGGGCTAGAGTGCCTGGTGCGCTCATTGGTCCTTCATTATTAGTCTCCAAAGTTGCCCAAGGAAATTGCTATTCGGAAGCTACCCATCGAGCTCTTTTAGTTTTTGCGAAGTATTTTAATGGAATAAATAATCACGTTCCTCACTAAGAGCAATAGAGCAAGATGCTGCCCTGTACACATGGGCGCGTTTCGATCGTATGCAATGTAAAAGAACACAAGAACCACAGCATCCCCGATAGTTTCCTCCAGCAGGTTTGAATCTGTTTGCATCTATTCGAGAGAAAAAAAAAATTATGGAGTCTGAATATGACGAGGGCAAAATCTGGAACATTTTTTCGGGGTTTGGTTGCCTGATGTACCTGAACACCGGTATTATTTTTTAACCCAGTTCCTCCCATTCCACTACTCTATGCCTTATAAAATTCCAGGAATCTCTCCTACTGTGTCCACTTCCTTGCCATGATAGAGTTCTTTTGTTATGGCGCCTGTCACAACAGTAAATGTGCCAGGTGTCTCGACACATGTTCCCTTCACCACCTCCGAGTATCAACTTTTCGGTTTCTCCGGATCCCGGCAGGCCTTCTTAATTAGCTTTATCTATTCATTTGCTTCATTTTCTGTACTTTTTAATGTTTGCATTATGCGCTGGCTATAACTATATCCTTGTGGCAAATTGGAGAATCGTCTGCAGCGCATTCATTTGATTTCAGTTAGCATCGGGTATATCTGTTTTGACGAAGTGCATCGTGCATTTTCGCCCAACCATGATAGAGCGATACGTTTCGTAACTCTGGGCTGTTCATTTCTATATATATTGGTAGCTAGCATGAAGGTTTTCTCTGCATTTCGGACATTTGGTCCCATGATCTTGTTCGCTCACAACTCCGCTACCGGCGAGCCTACCATGCCCTCTTTCACAGTATTCTATGATTGATATTTGTATTATTGACAGTTTTTTTTTATAGAGATTGGAGTTTGATTGGCTATCCTCCGCACTTTCCATGTTGTTTTCACGGTGAGAGCCGTAAAACATGTCATGTTTTTGTATTCGTTTCTTGCAGGGAGTATGCTCATATTAACTTCCCGAAGTTGTATTTCACTCAACATGACACCATTGCAAAGAACATAATTGCAATTTAAGTGCATTTAATTATTGACACTTCCACGAGCCGCCGGCCTGACATTACTTCCTCACTTGCCTGCAAAGAAAGCATTTGGAACCGTCTAGCATACTTTGCACCTGCATTTTTCCCACCCCGATACCTCAGCTGGATAGAGCGCCGGTCCGCGTTGCGCGTTTGAATCACCTATCATTGCAAGACAGCATGCGGGTCGCTTCAAGTGCTCGCTCAGCCTGCCCGTTGGCAGGATCAGCTGGGAGCCGGATTATTCATGGGTGAGGGCATGGGTAATTAAACGAAGGTTTCGCTTTGGATAGCCTCTAGGTGGTGTACAATTGTAGGGGATAAACCAACAAAAAGAAACGTCCTGTATTCCAGGATGCGTCCGATCAGTGATACATGCACAGTTACCAGTGTTTTCTCTCAGCGTGTTTGTGTCTGCGTGTGTGCGCTCTGGCGTGGTCTGTTTCCCTACGTATGTGCGCCGTCTGGCGTGGTGTGTTTGTGTCTGAGTGTGTGCGCTCTGGCGTGGTCTGCTTCCCTACGTATGTGCGCCGTCTGGCGTGGTGTGTTTGTGTCTGAGTGTGTGCGCTCTGGCGTGGTCTGCTTCCCTACGTATGTGCGCGGTCTGGCGTGGTGTGTTTGTGTCTGCGTGTGTGCGCTCTGGCGTGGTCTGTTTCCCTACGTATGTGCGCCGTCTGGCGTGGTGTGTTTGTGTCTGCGTGTGTGCGCTCTGGCGTGGTCTGTTTCCCTACGTATGTGCGCGGTCTGGCGTGGTGTGTTTGTGTCTGCGTGTGTGCGCTCTGGCGTGGTCTGCTTCCCTACGTATGTGCGCCGTCTGGCGTGGTGTGTTTGTGTCTGAGTGTGTGCGCTCTGGCGTGGTCTGCTTCCCTACGTATGTGCGCCGTCTGGCGTGGTGTGTTTGTGTCTGAGTGTGTGCGCTCTGGCGTGGTCTGTTTCCCTACGCATGTGCGCGGTCTGGCGTGGTGTGTTTCCCTACGTATGTGCCAGGGGCGATCGGCCCATGTAAGGCACTAACGCAGTGCCTCACCTGAGTAGAACTGGAAAGTATTTTTGTTTGCTATTTTCATAAAATGATCCTTTCATCCACTGGAGAATAGGAAACTTAAAAACCGGAAACAAATATGCATTGGTGACTCATACTTACGGTGAAAATTGAAATTCATTTATATTTACACACTTTACATTTTAGCTTCCAAACAGCTCTATCACCGGTTGGTAGAGTCTAGCCTCTCACACATCGCCATATAGAGCGTTTTCGTTCTATAACAAACGCAGGGTAGGACGGGGCCCTCCAATATTGTTTGGCAATCTGTGACGTCATGTGGGAGGGACAATTGCTGAATCCCGTAGGCGCTCCAGCGTTCCTTCCGTGTTTTCCACACAATATTTCCGATCTTAAATAACATTAAAATGGGGCAAAATGGAGTTCATTTGAAAGCTTGAAGAATCTTATCCACGAATATGACCAGTATTTTCCCTAACACTAGGATGTTTCGCTTCGACTCACGCATTCATGTCAAGCATTCGACTGACTGCATTCATGTCAAGCACTGCAGGAATCGCGTGGTGCTACGAGCAGTAGCAGTATGATGAGACAGGCCAACTGAAGATAACGGCCGAGTAGGAGGGGTAGGAGCAATTAAAAGATAACTGTTGCAACATAATTTCTCCATACTCGGCGCAGTGGCGTAAACAAGGGTGGGGGCACTGCGGGCATGTGCCCCCATGGGAAGATGGTACCCATCCGGCCAGGAAAAGGCGCCAACATTATATTTAGGATACCGGCGGAGACACCTATGCTGGTTGGAATACCAAGCCATTATCACCCATGTGCAGATACGGAACCTGCAGTTGGTTTTCAGGATTGTTTTCCATTTTTCATTCATATTCGTCTAGACCAGGCGTGTTCTTTTTGTATATTTTTGAAGTGCAAGTGCCCTCTCAGCGTTTCTCTGTCCACTAACAAATTATACTTTTAACATGGGGTATCATGGAGCATGCACTCCATCAATGTGGGGTTTACCATTAACTTCATGCATTTGGCACTGAAATAATCAAGAAGAAGTATAACAACAATAATAATCATTGTTTTATATATATATATAAAGACATAAAGACATAAAAGATTAGTGCAACTATGAGCCACAAGGGCCCTTCTTGGTTGCATTCTGTATACTGAACCAGTTGCCCACCAAATCTGTCAATCAGCCCTCCCTGTAATACTGAAAAGCAAGCCCTCTATTCTTATAATGATTGTCTATGCTGTTTTTAGAGATGTTCAATGTGCTGCTACTGACAATGTTTTCTGGCGGCTGGTTCCAGTGTTCTCCTACCCTGTTGGTAAAGAAAGTCTGCCTTAACCTTGTTCTGCTGTGGTTAACTTTAATTTTGAGTTTATGACGTCTAATTGCATCATTTCTGTTCAATTCAAACATTTCTCCAAGATATCCCCTCTCCAGACCATGGACAAATTTACAGACCTCGATGAGATCTCCTCTCAGCCTCCTATATTTAAGTGAAAACATATTCAATTTCTTCAATCTTTCCTCATATGCCAGGTTGCTTATGGCATTAACCATTTTTGTAGCCCTCTTTTGTACTCTCTCTAAAAGCCAACAATCTTTTTCATAGCTAGGAGACCAAGCTTGGATGCAGTATTCCCAATGTGGCCTGACATGTGCACAGTAAAGCTTCCTGATCACTTCCTCACTTCCGTATGATACATTCCTATTTATTGCCCCGAGCATTCTCAGTGCCTTCTTCCTGGCTTCCTTGGTCTGTTCTGATGCCCCTAGTTTCGTGTTTAGAATAACACCTAAATCCTTCTCATGTTGAGTCACTGATAGCACTTGGCCACCCATCAAGTATGGAGCCTTCATTTGCTGCTTACCTACATGCATGATTTTGCACTTATCAAAATTAAATTTCATTTGCCATTCTTCGGACCACTTCACAAGTTCGTCTAAGTCTTTTTGCAGCGAGGTATGCTCATCCTGACCTGTTATTGCCCTAAAGACCTTCAAATCATCCGCAAATTTCCACACTTTACTGCTTAGGCCACTTTCAATGTTATTTACAAATATAATGAACAGTAGTGGCCCCCAAACTGACCCCTAGTGGACTCCACTAAGAACATTTTGCCATGATGACTTTGTACCATTTAGCATCACTCTTTGCTGTCTATCTGAAAGCCACAACGCTATCCATTCTAAGATGCTACCTGCAATACCATGGGACTGAAGATGTATCATTAACCGTTTATGGGGTACCTTGTCAAAGGCCTTACTAAAGTCAAGATATGCTACATCAACCTGATTTCCCTGATCAAATTGTCCTGTGGCGAAGTCCAACAAGTCCAAGAGGTTTGTTAGACACGATCGTCCTTTTCTAAACCCATGTTGAGTATCTTGAATCAATCTGCTACCTTCCAGATAACTAACTATTCTATCCTTGATAATTGATTCGAGTACCTTGCAGACTAGGGATGTGAGACTTACTGGCCTATAGTTTTCAACTTTCCCTCTTTCCCCTTTCTTGAAAATAGGAACTACATTTGCCCTTTTCCAATCGGTTGGAATTTCATTTTATGAAACTGATCTACAAAATATTATACTGAGTGGAAATGCCATTTCCTTTTCAGTTTCGCGCAACACCCTAGCATAAATATCATCAGGTCCTGCTGCCTTGTTTGGCTTTATTTTCCTGATATAATTGTAAACAACATCACTATCAGTGAAATCAACATCAATTGTCAGATCCCATGTCACTGAACTATGGTGTACGGTCGGCAGATTGGTCATATCTTCCAATGCAAACATTGATTTAAACTGCTTCCTCAGCTCCTCAACCATCTCACTATCCTCACCCAATGTAGTCCCATTTACTTCCAGTGGACCAATTGTGCTAGAAACTTTACTCAACTTGTAGAAACTAAAGAACTTTTTACTGTCCCCATTACAGTTTCTAGCTAAATCCAGTTCTTTTGCTCACTTTGCTGCTCTGGTTTTTTGCTTCACAGTGTCTCTAGCTTTTCGATACGCCTTTAGATTAACGACATTTGAGGCTTCTGAGCCTTAATTGCTTTTATCAATTCTGGTGTAAGCCATGCTGACTTTTCTACCCTTCTTTCTCGTCTTTGCTTTACGGGAACATGTCTAATCTGAATTTCATTCAAGTAAGATTTGAACTTTTCTCACATTTCACAGGCATTTAAGTTGGAGAATTCTTCTTCCCATCTGATGGCACCTAAAGCCGCTCTCATGCAGTCAAAGTCTGCTCTGTTGAAATTTGGAACCTTTACAAAATTATCCTTGATAATTTCCCCTTACATGTGCCTTGAACCTAACTATGTTGTGGTCACCTCTTCCCAGAGTTTTGCTTACAGTCAAGTCTTGCACCAAGTCACTTAAATCCGAGAATACAAGGTCCAAGAATAAGCCATGCCTGGTAGGTTCTGATACAAACTGGTGTAAGAACAGGTCCTCTTCAAGGCATTTCCTAAACATTTTGCATGATGGGAAGCCAACACCAGCATTTTCATAACCTTTTAGATTAAAGTCACCAAGAATAAGGCACTTCCACTTAAAGTTTCTACTGATTTCCTCACAAATCACCTTGTCAAGCTCCAGTTGCTGAGAATGTGGCAGGGTTCCTGGTCGTTAGAAAGCTCCTATCCTAAGAGCATTGCTGTAGCCTTTTCCCACAGTGACATCAAGCCAAATGGACTCCACAGACACATTTTTATCCCCACCTGCTACTTTTTGAGAACTGAATAAGCTATTCATATAGAGCATTACACCACCCCCTTTCATTGCTGGACCCCTATTGCACGAAAACATATTGTATCCCTGAATCTCATAGTCCTGCAAGTTATCTCCAAAATACCCTTCACTGACCCATGCCTCCGTAATACAAACAAAATCTGGTTCCTCCTCAGCAACATAACACTTGAACTCATCAAATTTGGAACGGATGCTCTGAGCATTAAACATCATACACTTAACAAATGCTCCATAACCACCTTTGGCTTTGTCATACTGAGGAGTTCTTTTATCACTAGATATAACTAGACTTCGGAACGATTTCGATAGGTTTGGTACCTTACAGCGCCAAATTAAGTTGTTCATACTAATCTTAACATAAAATAATAATGGGTACTTAGGAAAAATACCGGTCGAAATTCGGCGATTATTTTTTCTGCCTCACCTCACTTGGGTGCCACGGACCGCCCCTGGCATGTGCGCGACCTGGCGTGGTGTGTTTGTGTCTGTGTGAGCACGCTCTGGCGTGGTCTGTTTCCCTACGTATGTGCGCGGCATGGCGTGGTGTGTTTGTGTCTGCATGTGTGCGCTCTGGCGTGCCGGTTTGGGGCGTCGCTGGTGATGGTTGAGCCGAGCACAGCCCAACCAATCACGCGGTCTCCACTGGCAATATATTACCCGATATTGGGCAGGCTGTGGCCGCTGAGCACCGCGGACGCGTTCACTGCCGACTCCTGCAGGCGACGTGTTGTGGTGACGTCACTGACGGGTGATGCTTCGACCCGTCAACGCTCTTGACACACACACACACACACACACACACACACACACACACACACACACACACACACACACACACACACACACACACACACACACACACACACACACACACACACACACACACACACACACACACACACACACACACACACACACACACACACTTTCCATTTCCCTCTACCTCTCCCTCTTCCTCTCCCTCTCCCTTTCCCTCTCCCTCTCTCCCTCTCCTTCTCCTTCATCTTCATCTTCATCTTCATCTTCATCTTCATCTTCATCTTCATCTTCATCTTCATCTTCATCTTCATCTTCATCTTCATCTTCATCTTCATCTTCATCTTCATCTTCATCTTCATCTTCATCTTCATCTTCATCTTCATCTTCATCTTCATCTTCATCTTCATCTTCATCTTCATCTTCATCTTCATCTTCATCTTCATCTTCATCTTCATCTTCATCTTCATCTTCATCTTCATATCCATCTCAATCTTCATCTCCATTTCCATCTCCATCTCCATCTCCATCTGCACCTCCATCTCCATCTCCATCTCCATCTCCATCTCCATCTCCATCTCCATCTCCATCTCCATCTCCATCTCCATCTCCATCTCCATCTCCATCTCCATCTCCATCTCCATCTCCATCTCCATCTCCTATCCAACTCTCTCTCCCTCTCTATCTCTCTCTCCCTCTCTGCCTCTCAACTTGCTGTAGCCAACGTACCTCCTTTAGTATATGGCGTAGACTCTTCCGATGAACTGAAAATGTTGAATATTTTGGTGGATCATACTCTGTATTTTTACAAATAAATTGCTTTTGGTGTTCAAGTAATGTAGTTTGGTATGTAGAACACGAATCTGACTTCTTCTTTTTAAATTCTGATAAACCTAACGTACATAAATTTGCGGTTAAACATTGTAAAATTTCAAATTATCTCGCGATTTTTGCACGGATAAATTCAAGTTCATATTTTTGTCCAATCTAGCTCAGCAATACGAAATAATATAGACGCTTTGAGGATGTTTGGGCAGTGAAATTAAAACTTGGGTGGCTTAACCTGTTCCATTTTTGTTTCATTGACACCGGAGACGCTCTCAGTCGCATGCATTCTTGGCGAACAAATTGTAAATGACGGGGATATCTGTGGCGCAATACTCATGTTACGTCACTACTCGTCGCTCTATGAGGTCTGTATTTAGGGGAGGAGTCCAGTCCGACATTTTGTACCAGGAGAGAAGAGACGGACTGAACACGAATTTCAATGACATTTCATGATGTATTGTCTTCCATCATTAGGTAGGTAGTAAAAATATTTCAGGTCAGAACATAGAAGACATCATATTCTCATCTGAACAATCTTATTGCCAAAGGACGGAAGCTGTCGACGTTGTCTGAACCGCCAACTGGGAGGGATATCCTGGGGAATGGCATCTACTGGAGGGAAACGCTTGAGGCCGAGGATGACAGGAGGAACTACCCAGTGGACCAGCTGATGAGCGACATCTACCCTGGTCTCCTTTGTTAGTGGAGCAAAGCTAATGCTTCTTTTGCAAACCACCTGTTATCAATGAAAGGTGCTCATCGTGTCCAAGATCAAATATGTCTGGAAATCGGCAGTGCAATGTTCTCTTGGGAAAGGCAAACTTGATGCCAAAGAAAGGTCCGTAGTCAAGTTAGATATTCTATTTCATCTTCTGACTTGCAAGTGTCAAATTCTCAGTTGTAAGGGGCTGGCTGTCAGGAACTGTGGCATCAAAGCCCACATTAACTGTTCCTTTAGCAGAGACAAAATATGAATGTGAAAGATCTTGCCTTCACCAAGGGATATAAAGTGAAGGTTGGAAGTAAAGGATCCCACCAAATTGGAAGCCCTAATCTGCCAGAGCACAAGAGAGAGAGAGAGAGAGAGAGAAGAGAGAGAGAGAGAGAGAGAGAGAGAGAGAGAGAGAGAGAGAGAGAGAGAGAGAGAGAGAGAGAGAGAGAGAGAGAGAGAGAGAGAGAGAGAGAGAGAGAGAGAGAGAGAGAGAGAGAGAGAGAGAGAGAGAGAGAGAGAGAAGAGTGACTGAGAGCGGCAAAGACGACAGGGTGAAGGAAGAGGGACAGATAAGTGAGATGAGGAAAGGAAGGTGGACGGAGAAAAGGGGAGGGGACAAGGGAGAAAAAAGTCGAGTGCATTGGGGTTCAAGGCAGAGGGCTGAATTCGGAATCTCATTCTGCAGACCGCAACTATTTTTTTATCGTGGACAGACTATATTGATGCAAACCGTCGGCTGCTTCTCGGGAAAAGTTGGCTTGCTTCAGCGTTGGGCTTCTTTGCCCGTGGCTTTCTGGTGCCCTCGTTAGTAGGAGACCTGTGCTAATGATGTCGACTGAATGATAAAAGTGGTGTGGGTGTGTAATCGGGGCCAATCAGACGTGGACCCTAGACACTTTGTCATCTCATTCCAAGGTACTGGAGATCCGCGGTCGCTTTGTCGTGTTCGGTCGCCCTCTTGAGTTTTGCATGATTGGAGTACTGATCGAGTCACACCAATAACTCGTTATCATGCCGTGGTCCGAGGACTTATGACATTACCCCCTTATCCAGACTACCAATATAAATAACACCCACCAATTAAAGCATGCTAGTCTAACCCATATAAGGACATTTCCACTTTTGACTTAGTGACATTTGATCACTGCATACCTGACCCTTGAAAATGTCCATGGCGGGATGAAAAGTTGAGTGTTATGCCTGAAAATACGACAATGAAATATATGCTGCTCTTTATTAAATTGATTATGTGATTATGGACTTTTATCAGCATTTGTTTGCATATGCACAGGAAAACTGAATCTTAATTGGGAAAAAAATCGCAGAAAAAAGGAATTGCGCGATGCAGATGCTGTCGTGTATTTCTAACCGAACGCACATGTTGAACAATCTGCGTCCCACATGCATATGCAAATATATATATATATCCTAATATTATATTCCAAAGACGTTTCTCTTTAATTGAAAGCTCTGGTAGTTTAATAGCATCCCACACCGCAATTTTGTCTAACAAAGATTCGGATTTTAAAAAATCCCAGACAAAATCTGCATACGTCCTCCTTGGTTGTTATTGGACACATTGCTGCTATATTCGATAATACCTGATTCGATTGAGGTATTATCGAAAGTCGCCTCAGTGGATAGAGTGTTGGCCAGCAAACGTTCCCCAGTCTTGGCACAACGGGTTCGAGTCGCTTCACGAGCTGGCTATTATCGCCTCCGTCTGAGGTGGCCAGTTGACAACTGGCCAGACAGTTAAGAGCATAGGCACCAGGCGGCCGTGCCCACTCTGTGGCTACGCTAAGCTTTCTCTCAAATTTGAGCCATTGAGATGGAATTTCCAGATCGGGATGTGGATTCAGGGTCAGTGCATCAAACTAAATGTACGTAGATGCAGATGTACGCATTGCATTTGTATCCAAGCGCAGACGTATTTATGGCATATGCATGTGAGCAAAAATGTACGTATGGCAAATGTACGCATGCACAAATGTGCGTATGCGTAAAATTACGTATGTGCAAATGTGCGTAGTCGCATGTCATAACAAATGCATGTCATAACATTTGTACATGTACAAAGGTCGCGAATGTAGCTTTAAAGGTATGTGAACACAATTGTACGTATGAGCAAAAGCGGGTATTGGCCAATGTATGTATATTTGCACAAACGTACATTTGTCCTTACATCTCGTTGGGTGCATATTCCATACGTGCAGTGATAAATTATTCGTGAGATACGGTGGAAAGTATCGCTTTTTGAACACTTGATGGACCTCCTTCCAGACTAAATATCGGCATCGTGCTTCTTGATGTGTTTATGAAGTCTCCATGCATTGCTTCTGAAAATACAGTGCATAAGTAGTCTGGTTATGTTCTCCAATATGGATTGTGATGCACTGCCATCTCACAACACAATCATCAGTGTTATCAAATGCATAGCTGATATACATGCATACAGACATGGCAGACGTACAATGTGGTCTGCTATACAATGGCATTTGTTGATTGTATGACATTCGCCGTTATTATCATTAATATATGTCTTTGTATGATGGATATCTCCGAAATTAAAAAGCATACACGTATGAGTACGCTAATGGCTCAAGGCTTAGCTTGAAAGACTTCAACGATATTTTAAACGACATAATTATGTGACACAGTTCGACATCCGACTGTACTCAATTCGACATCTCACACCTGATAAAAAAACAATGTTTAACCCGCGCTGTCTTTCCGGTCAAATCCTCACACCCCGTCTCGGGGGTGGGGGAGCGGTTAGTAACCCCCCTCTAAAATCCAAACTAAGCATCACACGAAAACGAAAGAGGTGTCATCGGAAAGCGCTCGATGGGTAGGGCCCGGGTCCATCCCACAAAACAATTTCCCCCCAAAAGTGACGTCACCAGAGGGCTAGATTTTCACGACTTTTCACGACTTACGTTATGTTTTTGGCTGTGGGGAGTTCATTTTGGGGATATATGAAGAAAAAGTATTTGGAATGAGAAAAGGACAGCGAAATCAACCAGGGCTTTATTTTTGTTTTGCCCCCAAAGTTTTTTTTTCTTCAAAAGTTTGAGTTTTCAAGTTTTGTTTAGTTTTCCTTTTCCAATCGATAGAGCAGACCGAGAAACGTTATTGGAAGTCAACTTTCCCTAATAAAAATGCTTGTTTTAGCCACAATCCTCTATTTGATCTGAAATTTGGCAAATACGCAAAATTTATATGTAGTCAAAAACGAAACAAAAATAAAAACTCAACTCGTTCGTTTTGTTACATCCCTACAGATTAGCAAACGCTGAAAGTCTCATTAAAATATCTGTATCCGTTAAAGCGTGACGACTGCTTGAACTTTTTTGGAGGTGACCTCACGTGACCTTGACTAACTCGTTGACCCTAGATGACCTGACTTAAAAATTTTGCATCAGCGTGTCCAATTCATGTGGGAAAAGGTATGCCAAATTTGGGCTCGCTGCCGCGCGCTGTTCGTCCACTATCCGCGAAAATCCTGAGGGGGGAGGGGCGGTTGAAGACCTCCCCCCCCCCGAGACGGGAAGGGTTAACAATGCATACGTACATTTGCTCGTACGTACATTAAACAGAAGTATATTTGGCTTATGTACCTTCATGCTCAGGCACATCTGTGCCTTCGTACATTTGAAATGCGTACATTTGCTTACTCACATGTGTTTGGTTGTATTCACTTGCATGCATTTGCTTACGTGCATCATTTACACATACACTTGTGCTTACCTGCATTTGGTTTACGTACCTTTGCTCTGACGTGCTTTTGCGCTTGCGTACATTTGCACATATGTACATATGCGCTTACGTACATTTGAGCTCACATGCATTTGCGCTCACGTACGTACGCATACGTACATTTGCACTTTCGTACATTTGCGCATACGTACATTTGTGCTTGCGTACATGTCAGCGCATGCACTTTTGGATTACGTGCATTTGGACATACGTATATTTTCTCCTACGTACATTTGTGCGTGCGTACATCTACGCTCACATACTTTATGGTTAGGTACTTTTGCGCTAACGTACATTTGCGCTTACGTACTATTGTGCTTATCTACATTTACCTACGTATCTTTGCCATACATGCATTTGATCTTACATACGTCTGCTATGCGTATGTTTGTCGTAAATACGTTTACGTTTGCGCACACGTTCATTTCTCCCTACGTATATTTGTCCTTGCATCCTAAGTGATTTAGCTTTAAAATAAAGTGAAACGTTATGATTAATCTTAATCTGCTCGCTTCTCTTTTTTCGTAGATATTTCTCAAACGGTAAGATATCTTGTAATGCAATTGGGGATGCTTTGCAACTTGAAACTCCGTAGTACGGGAATTGCGCAGGTGCAAGATAGATCGGCCGCAGTCCGGGGTCTGCCCGGTCCCCTCCCCCCCCGCAGTCCGGGGTCGGCCGAGTCCCCCGTCAGTCCGGGGTCGGCCGAGTCCCCCGTCAGTCCGGGGTCGGCCGAGTCCCCCGTCAGTCCGGGGTCGGCCGAGTCCCCCCGTCAGTCCCCGTCAGTCCGGGGTCGGCCGCCGTCAGTCCGGGTCGGCGAGTCCCCCCCGCAGTCCGGGGTCGGCCGAGTCCCCCCGTCAGTCCGGGGTCGGCCGAGTCCCCCCCCTCCGCAGTCCGGGGTCGGCCGAGTCCCCCCCCCCGCAGTCCTGGGTCGGCCGAGTCCCCCGTCAGTCCGGGGTCGGCCGAGTCCCCCGTCAGTCCGGGGTCGGCCGAGTCCCCCCCCCCCGCAGTCCGGGGTCGGCCGAGTCCCCCCCCCCACGCAGTCCGGGGTCGGCCGAGTCCCCCGTCAGTCCGGGGTCGGCCGAGTCCCCCGTCAGTCCGGGGTCGGCCGAGTCCCCCGTTGTCGGGGGACTGCCGTTTGCGATGGACGTCGTTAAGTGTATTGCGCTGGGTCATGATGGTGAATGCATGTTTTGCGTGGGTTCGCTTCGATGACTCTGAACTACGCCACCCTCGGTCACAACACGTCCTCTACGACACGGCGAGGTTCATTTCAGTTTGTGTTTCCCAGGAAACTGAGTGGCCTGCCAGATAGGTCTTAAAACCTAGATGGCGTTTGTAACCTTCTCTGCCGTACTTCAGGCAATACATGCCTATTCGCCATTCGGAATGCAGCTTGCCTGGTTTGTGCCCACAGATACGGCCCAAGGAAGCTATCAATCACGAAATCATCAAAATTGGAATGAGTTAACATCATTTGACTCTGGGACACTTACCAACTGTCATGAAAACTGTGCTACAGAAAATTCCTTACAGCACTATTATTTCCTCCGCATGTTGTGTTTTAGCTTCCGTAGTTGTCTAGTCTAGGGATGTAGGGGTATCCGCCCCAATTCAGGTCCTCAGATTCCCTGCACTGTCAGGTTCGCATTATGTGATACACCTACGTCTTGTTAAATATGCGTGGCATGCACTCGAGCTATACACGCTACTTAAGGCTTCTATGGTTGACAATGCATATATTTCTAGAGCAAAATCAAACACTGCGGAGAAAGGTTCATAACTTAGCTGATACCATTGGCCTCGTACATATTGTGTATGTATACCTATTAACCATCATTACCAATGAACTTCTCGCAAATCCAGCTTGCTTGTAATTTACCATACTTCTGAGAAGCCTCGCCCGAACCAAGGCCTAAACCCAGACTCGTTATAGGTGCACACTTACGTCAGATTGATTACCGTTGGGGCGAACTTCTTATTCACATTGGCAGGATGAGCTTCAAAGTTAATCATTATTGCTCCAAAAATATGCCATATAATCTATAGCTATAATGACATAGCCAATATCTGATAGATGAAAACGGCCTAATTCAGGTCCCTCAACGTCAAATTACCTGGTTACCTAGGTGTTGTTCCTTATATGCCATGAGAAATGTGATCAGTTTTTATTTTTGTCAGATACTATAAATTTCTTACAGGATGAATAAGGTCACATATGTATCAGAAATGCAATCGTCGTTCTTTGTGAGCATCTCCTAATGGAAATTGGAGGAATGGGATCAAACAGGCGTAGAGGGAAAAAATACTAAGAACAAAGCAGTATAATAGTACCAACTATATACCTTCATTATTATCATACGATGACCTCCCCTCGGTAGTTAGAAAATGCAGTCGAAGGTTAATTTGCTCCCGGTGTATATTTTGATACAACTCTTTGTTAAACTAGAAAAAGCAATTCCATCTAACGGTCGAATTATCAGTGCAATATTGTATTACCTATGCCAAGTCGTGCCTTGCTATGCTATGCACAGCAAGGCACGACATGGCATGCCGACCCGACATGCGGCAGGTCAGGTCTAAGGAGGACAAAGAACGACAAATGATGCCTGTCTTTGATATGGGTTGCAAGTGTCGCAAAAATTTATAGTACATGGCACAGTTCATCTGCATTTGTTTCTGACGGCCCCGACCGGCAATGAATGTCGGACTTCCAGGCTCGCTCAGTTAGCTTATGTACATTGGTGTGTTTTAATTATTTGATGTTGAATATTAATAACTATGAATTGTATTCATGTTATCGGGACCGAATGGCCCAATATTTGTGCAGTCAGCAATAACTTTGTGAAACTGGGCGGGATGTTTTTTTTTTACAACTCTGCTTTCATGTGTGGTATCCATTCATAAACCCTGATTCTTTCTTTTGAACCCGAATGCTACGTCGTAGAAAACACAACTCGGCACAATTTTATGGGGAAGCATGCATAACGAAAACTTCCTTGTTATGAGCATGTGTCTCGAACAAAAGCTGTTCCCACAGTCACATCAAATTCGGCCGACCTTGAACACGACATAGAGTTCCTCTATAAATGGTGCATGAGTGGGATGGTACCGCAGCGCGTCTTGACAGTAACATGCTACTCTAAATATAACTAGTACCACGTTTGGTGCGCCGCTCACGGGGTGCTCACATCATTCACGCGTCCTAGCCTCCAATGCTGGCTCAGCCCCTCAATTCTTAACTGAACATGGAACCCCTGGGGCGAATCCCTGAATAATTATGCTTTATGACCCAATCAGATACTTAGTCCCGTCTAACCCAATCTGTTCATATTGCTCTAATTGACACCCATGTCACCGATTGTTCTCGCACATATTGCAATACCAGAAATTCGGAGCACGAACCCATTTTTTGTGTATATAACAAGCCGTTTACGGCAGTCCTTCCCCATAATGTGTGGCCGTGGTTCCTCACGGCTCGATCCACCAACACTGTGTGCTGGGTGTCGGCAGCTTTGACGCCGAGAATGGCGGCGGACCGCCCCGTGTGGGCGACAGCCAGTCGCCGTCCGCCTGTCTGGTGCTGCAGAGTCTGCCGCAGCGGCGCGAATCCTTTATCTACAAGTCGGGCGCTGACTTCCAGATATCGCCCAAGACCATATCGCGCCATTCCAGCATCGCCAGCGAATGGTGAGTCGGCCCCGGTGTGATGTCAGCCAGACGTAACACCTGGCCAGACGTCACACCTGGCCAGACGTCACACCTGGCCAGACGTCACACCTGGCCAAGACGTCACACCTGGCCAGACGTCACACCTGGCCAGACGTCACACCTGGCCAGACGTCACACCTGGCCAGACGTCACACCTGGCCAAGACGTCACACCCGGCCAAGACGTCACACCTGGCCAGACGTCACACCTGGCCAGACTTCACACCTGGCCAAACGTCACACCTGGCCAGACGTCACACCTGGCCAGACGTCACACCTGGCCAGACGTCACATCTGGCCAAGACGTCACACCTGGCCAGACGTCACACCTGGCCAGACGTCACACCTGGCCAGACGTCACACCTGGCCAAGACGTCACACCTGGCCAGACGTCACACCTGGCCAGACGTCACACCTGGCCAGACGTCACACCTGGCCAGACGTCACACCTGGCCAGACGTCACACCTGGCCAAGACGTCACACCTGGCCAGACGTCACACCTGGCCAGACGTCACACCTGGCCAGACGTCACACCTGGCCAGACGTCACACCTGGCCAAGACGTCACACCTGGCCAGACGTCACACCTGGCCAGACGTCACACCTGGCCAAGACGTCACACCCGGCCAAGACGTCACACCTGGCCAGACGTCACACCTGGCCAGACTTCACACCTGGCCAGACGTCACACCTGGCCAAGACGTCACACCTGGCCAGACGTCACACCTGGCCAGACGTCACACCTGGCCAGACGTCACACCTGACCAGACGTCACACCTGGCCAAGACGTCACACCTGGCCAAGACGTCACACCTGGCCAGACGTCACACCTGGCCAGACGTCACACCTGGCCAGACGTCACACTTGGCTAAGACGTAGCTCAGCTGTAGCGCACTTCCGACTGGGTAGAGGCGCGGGGAGATCCCGCGCCGTCTAAAGCGAAAATGTGGCTAAAAGCTGTATCACCACTGCTGTCGGGGATGGATGACATTGCCACCGATGCCTTCAGACCGACCAGGCTGCTTTAAAAAAATGTGCTTCGTTGTCGAATTGAGCGTGCTTCGCTTTCCAGCACGGAAATGCAATCTGATTATTACAGCAGCGTTCACTGTAGGGAGCATCTCCTGCAGATGCCCTAGTGTGCTATCGTACAGTTGGGCGTGGTTTTTGCACTTCCACAAAGCAAAGCATCACAAAAATAGCGTACTGTGCGCTAAATTTTACTTCTGCAACTACGAGTTTATTGTATGGAATGTGATAGGCACATAGTATACGAATCACTTTGATGTGCTTGATACTATGGTTTCCTGAAGGCTTGAATTGTCAAGCAACATTTGTCTCGCAACAGGCGTTATGGTGAAAGCAGCGTTTCTTTAGAATGGTCAGATGCAAGCTCAGGACCCCATTCAACCTCACATCAAGTAAATTAACTTAGATTCGCAAGTGGCGATGTACACACTTTTGATTGGGCCTTGCCCCCTCCCCTTTTCTAACATTGATCTCACCCCCAAATAATTTGATCTTTTAGCATCGATCCTATTGGTATAGGCTCCAATCCCTTTCAATCCGCTCATTTTCTCCATGTATCTCAAATAATTTTCAAAAGGCAACGCCCCTGCTTCAAGTAGCTCAGTTTTTTCCCAAGCAAACTATTCAACATATTGTGATGATGGATGATGCAACTTAGAGTGATGCTTTCACATTATGCCGCAAACATTATTCCAATTATAACTCAATTATTAGATTCTTCGAAAACAAAATTAAGGAGATGAA
Organism: Imbricaverruca yamaguchii; assembly: GCA_034440575.1. Lineage (NCBI taxonomy): Eukaryota > Metazoa > Arthropoda > Thecostraca > Neoverrucidae > Imbricaverruca > Imbricaverruca yamaguchii. The sequence continues at coordinate 728,880 of JAOTOL010001379.1, forward strand.
AGCATCATAACACGTATATTTTTGTCAAGTAATGCTCAATGTTACGGGAGTGCAGCTAAATGTTACACCCAGTGTTAGGACAGCGAGAATGCAGCTGTCGACGGCGTGGGCCAATGGTCGCATAATCAGCGATCTGCTGCAATTCAGCGGCTTCCAGGTATTCCGCGAAGACCGGGAAATGGGAGAGCGAGAACGCGAAAAAGTGTGTGGCGCCCGTGTGGCTGTTCTCGTCCATGCAGGTATCACGGCCTCCAGGCTGAAGGTACCACCACCGGGAGCGTCTAATCGGTGAGGATGCTCTCTAAAGTTGGACATGGGTGTGTAGACAAATGATCACGAAGAAGCGGAAAAATGCACACCAAAAAAACATCCTCAGGTCCCGATAATAATCTACCCTGGATGTCACCCATTACGTTTTTTCAACACGATAATCTGCTTTGACGATCGACAACTTTAACATTCCATTACAGCCTGTCTCGTACCTGCTTGACTTCGATCTGATCCATGACTTTGACTTTGGTTTGTGTCGTGGTGCAAGTCAATGTCGATGTAGTATAGTGTTAGTGTTCATATTGAGATGCGAAATCACATTTGCTCCACGACCAGGGTGCGAAAGCTACGGAGATGAGCTGGTGACTGACTGCACACCCCTACCATGATCTGCTCGAGCTGATCTGGAAAGTGAACCAAAAGGGGAAAAATGTTCCGAGCAACTCTGAAAATTAATGGGTGCTGCTACGTATTTCGTTTGTCTCGTCTCACTATCTAACTCAAAGATAATGCGACCGAGTTGTGCAATTAACGACACTACAGACACGATTATGCTGTACTGCGATGATTGCTCCAATGAAAACTTGAACAAGGAAACAATGAAAACATTACGATCAATCCACCCTTTGCATACCATTGAAGTCCGTCTTGCTGTTCTCTTTCTTCCAGCCATGGAGAAGACTTGATCGTCACTCCTTTCGCTCAGATTCTGGCAAGCCTAAGAAGCGTAAGAAGCAACTACATTTCGCTCACCAATGTTCCAACAAAGAGGTATGAGTTAGCATAGCGTATGGCCGGACGGTTAGCTTATCTATTGCAAATACGGGAATCAGGTTAAGACCGTGTGATGATAATTAATATGCTATGTTAAGCTATCCCCACACACATGGAAGAGTCGGCCTCCCCAATCGTCATCCAGTGTCCGTGTTTGTCATCAGACCTAACAGGGTTCGTCCGCCTCACCCGAATTCTGCAGGTTTACCGTTCAATGAAAATGACTGCTCGGAATAAAATTGGGAAACATCCAACGTTGGTGAACGACAAAAAGCAGGCAGGTAGTTGGGGGTAGTAACGAGTGGTTATGTGCATTCTTCATGTCACATAAAATCGATCGGAAAAGGTGACGATTATTTAGCAGGTCCAGCATGAAGGGAACTGCATAATGATCCACGTTAAATCTAGAAGTAGTTTTTGTGACGAAGTCAATGATGCAGTCAATGAAGTCAATTTTGTGGAGCCATGGCCTTTCAAACTTACTAAAGCTGATTGCTGGGGTGTCCGTCATTTTTCACTGATATCCCTCCAGGGTTGTACGATGTCAGGCTGGAGAACACGTCCCAGACATATCGCTTGGCAGCACTTGTTTATAGCGATGCTCACGAAAAAAAATGCAATGCAACATATTGTACTTTGATGAGATACAGAGGAACGATCATGTAGTACATGCATATGATGTAATCCATCACTAGTACTTGGTACCGATGAGTATTCATTGTTAGGCGCAGCCAAGGGGGCCATGCACTTCCCCTCCCGAGCAACAAAAAATGCACTAAATAAAAAAAAATCACATTTTCACCGTCAAAAAAAATATATGGGGCTTTGTGCCGATAGTGGTTTTCATTTCATCATACTTGTTCTTCATCAGCCCCCTTCGGAAAATCCTAACTGTCCCCTGTTTATGTTCATGTTTATGTTCATTTATGCTCTGTTTATGTCCATGAAGCCTGGTATGGTTTACCATAACGCGACGGTTAGGAATATTGATAGACGAGGCGGGTAAAATAGATGATTAGTGATATCCAAAGCCGTCTTCTATCGGTCTACGAACGGTAGACAAATCAATGCGGGACATGGCCGTCTGTCACACCTGTACGAATGATCTGCATCAGGCCTCGATAAGTACGGTACAGGCGCTACTCTGTATCGGTGAACATGAGGCACTGTCCTGGCAGCCCAGTGCGACTTAACTACATCTCTGCTGAAGTAGCTGTTTTTAGGACTAGCTTACACATTTAAATATTTAATGTTGAAAAATTATGAATATCTGGAACATTGTTGATCATTTTGTCTGTTGATGCATGCTGGATTCCACTCACCCCACCAATCGTGTTAGTGGCGTATGCGGAACGCAGCTGTTAATATATTTCTGGAATTTTCCTACGTTTTACCAAATGCCGGATTCAGTGAATTGACTTGCGATATTATTCTTCCTAAGCTGATATTTCAGGCTTTGGGGGATGGGAGGAGTGAGAGAAGAGTTACAATTTCGGCCAAACAGCTAAAAGGCACTGTGAGTAAATTTTACATTAAATTGTGTACCCTTTTTATCCACAATAAAAGCGTGAGCTAAGTACGAACAAACCAGTACATCGTGTTCATCTCTATTTCAGATTGGAACAGCTTGGCACTCATAGGAACAATTTGGAGGGGCTTTAGGTCATTTCCATCCGAATGGTTGTAATTTTCACCGATTTCATTGTTTGAAGAATCTATTTTCTCGAGCACGAGCGCAATTGCCTTGAAAATGGTTGGGCATTCCCTGTCCCTGAATGGAGTTATCCAGCAAAATTAAGTACATTGGAATTGCATTGCAAACATTTCAAACATATGCTAATTATGGTCGAATAAGGATGTGTGAATATCAGACAATAATCAGACTTTCTTGTATGATTTGTAGTGGTCAATTTGCCCTCACCGTCCATTTGGCGACCGTGATTTGAGTTCAGCTTTACGATGCAGTCAGCGGGCTGATGCCATATGGCGTCGCCTGCCTCTCACCCTGGCAGGAAGTGCGGGCATCGCGAATTTGGCGACCGTGAAAACTCCGGGTTGTCTTAGGAAAATAAGCTTCACTGTAAATGAAGTAGCCTGTTGAAGATACATGATGCGTGTGTTGCTGAATCACAGAGGAATATGTGAGCTCATACACCTTCTATTGCATCGAGCGTATTTCTTACAAAGTTAGCTTAAATTCAGTCTGTATCCGAGGATCTTATTTCGTGGTATGTGCGATTTTTGACGTAAAGGACAGGGCAAAGCAAATCCATCGGCTGGAAATCACCCAGGCACCCAAATATGCCAGGTTTGTCAGTGGTTGGCAGTACACTTCGACCCTGCCAATGTTTTTAAAAAATCGACACCCCTGGTCACGTCATATGCGAATACATGCCATTTGTCGGTTTAAATGTTTGATATTTGTGTTGTGACACTGGTGCAAAAAGCTAACACAATCAGGAGAGCAGATCGTATTTTTTAGGTGGAACCGACCAAAACAAATGTTATGAAATAGAAACCGCTCTGGGCGAGCGAGGTGCGCCTAAAATTGTTGGATTCGCCTGGTGAAAATCTCAAAATGTCTTCTTTGATCTAGTGTATTTTTGGTTGCTAAGTTGGTGGAGGGGCAGCCTGCCTCCCACTTGTGTCTGCGTCTCTGGTTGGTTATTGGGGCTTAGGGGCGCATTGACTGCTGACTGCAGAGGTCATGCAGCGCCCGTGGCTGCGCTACTGAACACAATTAATTTCAGTATAGTGGTATAGGCAAACCAGCAGCCATTCGCAAGCTTGGCATGAGCAAAGAAGTAGGTTCAGATTAAATGAAATACAGCTGCGTCTAAGATGTGTTCCAACTAGTGAAGGGGTCGGACTGGGCCGTGGCACCAGGTATCCTGCCCACTGGGTGAGGTTAGGTGGTTCTGTTCGCTTGATTTAGTAGCATTCCGCTCTGGACTAAGGCACCCACCTGGTCAAGAAGTATTTAGCAGTGGTTTTGTGCTTATGCTCAAATTCTTCCAAACCCGTATGCATGAACAGGAACATTGCAGTGTTCTCTTCCTATTGGAAGGAAGTTTCTTCCATTCATCACTGAAAAATGGTGCTAAATTGTGCTGAAGGCAGATATTGGATTTTCCAAGCCATAGGTGGAGATTGAACTATTAGCCATAAGTCACACATGATCCCTGAAGTCATCCTCACTACTGCACGGCATCGAGCGCTATATAACCAGTAGCAGTCGATGCGCCCTTGAGCCCAAATAAGCAATCAATCAAACCCACGTCCATCATTCAACATCCAATCTGACAATACGGCATCCATCACGATTTGTTCCTGGAAGTACTTCCGTGGTGAAGTTTCCGAGAGTTTTGGAAATGCAAGCTGAATGCAGACGCGAATTGTTGTTGGCTGCTCACCAGAACACCTGACCAAAGGCGAATAACTTGGGCCTCCAGCTGCAGCCGCTCTGGAGGTTCAGCGACACCTGCACTGAGACCCGCGCTCGGTGCAAGTGTTAGTCGAATGTCGGCGCGCGCGTCGGTAGTATGGTGGGTGCGTCACCTGTCACCGTCGTTCTAATATGGCTTCAGGTCAAGAAGGTCGACACCGTCAGCGCCTGGACAGTCGTTGTTACAGCCTAGACCGATGCAGCCTAAAGGCAAGTCTTTGCCTTCTTCCACATATTATCCTATCTTATCGCTCTCGCTCCCTCTCCCTCTCCCATCCCTCTCCCTCTCCTCCCCCATCTCTCTCTCTCTCTCTCTCTCTCTCTCTCTCTCTCTCTCTCTCTCTCTCCCTCTCCCTCTCTCTCTCTCTCTCTTCCCATCAATCTTCGTCTTTGTCTATATTCTCTCTTCACAGCAGTCCCGTTCAGCTTTTTGCTGAGCACCGCAGTCTGTTGCCCTGCGGTTTTTTAATACAAGGGTTTGACTGAACTTCTCCATCCTCCACCATCCATTCAAAAGTTGTCGGACAAGGTGCATGGCATGTTCATGTGCGTCATTTGATTGAGACTGACAATTTCTAAGCACACTCATTCGTGCGGATTTGTATCGTGTGTTAAGTAAGCAAATGTTCGAGGTTAGGTCAGCTGCTCCTTGTGGTTACATTTCATTTTACCAAAACAAATTGAAGCCAAAATTAGTTGGAGCAATGGCGGTTGCATTGTAATAACGTATTTACACCGTTCACATACCTGGCCCAGTCCGACAATCTGGTTCATTGTCTTCTGAATTTACTTGACACTACTGTTTTGATGCATTGGATGTTACCTTGGCAATCTTGACTCTGCACTTTGTTGTAGCTAAGTCTCGAAGCCAGTCTGTTCAAAATTACCTCAGTTGAGGGAATCGTAATTGTGCTGTCACTTGCCAGGGCCACGCACTTGGCAGTTTCACTCCGACATAGTGTGGTGTGTTAGTGCGAGGTTTGGCAGGTGCAGGGAACTACTCCTACATGAACCGTATGCATAGACTTCTGCCGTCTTCAGATGAGGGCTTCATCAAGCTGTCGACAGAGACGCTGGAGGAGCTGGACTGGTGTCTGGACCAATTGGAGACCGTGCAGACACACCGGTCCGTCTCCGATATGGCAACCAGCAAGGTAACTCGCGGGCAATTCGTACGAGAATTAGCCATATTACGGTAGGGCGCGTTTACATCTGAATCTGTAGAGTGGTGGTGGTTATTGGTTATACGTCACGTCGACCGTTAAGTCATGTAACGTCGCCAATCTCTCACGCCGATTGGTTGCGAGCGAAGAGTAGCGACAGGTGAGACAACCTGTAGAGTGACGGATTCCGACACTCACCCTCCCTGAGATCTCGGAATATATTTTGCCGATTTCAAAGCTGGGTGCCTCGGGCGAATTGTATTGGTATGATCTACGCCTTTAGAATGTCGAGGTGTAGAAAGTTTCCCAATGGCAAAGTAAAAAATGGGAAGTTGATCAAAACCATTTGGAACTATAAATATATTTTTCATCGGCGATGTTGTGCATATATGGACATCAATTAATTAATTTAGTTAATGTTCATTAGTTAATGGTCCAAAGCACATGAGCAAATAATGTTCACACATTTACATATAAATCAGCCAATGATGGCATAAGCAGGAGCCTATGGAGAAGTGGGTATCATCTATCTTTGCGGCTGGTTCTTCTTCGCAGCCAGTGCCACAAAAAAAAACTTTTATTTTGAAATCCTTAGAAGGACGGCTAAAGGGGAGGGCCCAACATCCCCTTTAGTAATCAAGCATGCGCTGGATGAAGCGAGATACTTCGATATTTTCAGCACGCAAAACTATACATTTTCTGCACGCTTCGCCCTCAGGAAGTTTTCTGTTTCTCCAAATTTTTCGGTCGCTCCCTTAAGAATATCCTGGCTGCACTACTGGTCGTCCTGACAATACTAATACGATGAGGTTTTTGACCAGCAACGTCACCAGGAAATTATACCGTGAATGATCCTGAGAGGTCTGAGTGAGAGGGCCCTACAATCAATCGCTATTGGGAAAGTAGCCTGGCTCCGTCACTGCGTGCGATTAATTATATTTTCTCCTGAATTTGCTCTTCAATCCGACTAATATTCGATACTCCCTCTTTGGTCCGACATTGTCAAAGTGTCGCCAAAGCCGCGCCATTGCTTGTAGTGGTTCGGATAGAGTGTGTTCCGGAATATCTTCCGTCACCTCCTGTATCTGCCATTGTGAAAGTTAGGTTGAATCGCCACTAGTTAAAGGCATAAAGACATAAAGACATAAAAGATTAGTGCAACTATGAGCCACAAGGGCCCTTCTTGGTTGCACTCTGTACACTGAACCAGTTTCCCACCAAATCTGTCAATAAGCCCTCCCTGGAATACTGAAAAGCAAGCCCTCTATTCTTATAATGATAGTCTATGCTGTTTTTAAAGATCTTCAATGTGCTGCTACTGACAATGTTTTCTGGCAGCTGGTTCCAGTGTTCTACTACCCTGTTGGTGAAGAAAGTTTGCCTTAACCTTGTTCTGCTGTGGTTAACTTTAATTTTGAATTTATGACCCCCTAATTACATCATTTCTGTTCAATGCAAACATTTCCCCAAGGTATCCCCTCTCTAGACCATGGACAAATATAAAGACCTCGATGAGATTTCCTCTCAGCCTTCTATATCTAAGTGAAAACATATTCAATTTCTTCAATATTTCCTCATATGCCAGGTTGCTTTTGCCATTAACCATTTTTGTAGCCCTCTTTTGTACTCTCTCTAAAAGCCAACAATATTTTTCATAGCTAGGAGACCAAGCTTGGATGCAGTATTCCAAATGTGGCCTGACGTATGCACAGTAAAGACGTATGCACAGTAAAGTTATCATGTATTATTACAGTTTGTTCTCAATGAACCACTCCCACCTCACTTTCCGATAGCAACGTAAATGATTCCACTTTGAGAAAGCCGGTCACGTGTTTCCCATTGTTTCGTCCCCTGTATGTGCCATCGACATGATTAGGGCTTATTCGGTTGTTGGTCTTACGACACGTCAACCGCTGAGTCATGTAGTGTCGCCAATCTCTCACGCCGATTGGTCGCGGGCGAAGAATGGCGGCATGTGAAACACGAGCAAACAACCTTTCGATTGTGAGACGGGAATCTTACTCCTAGACTACTCGTCCCCGATTAGGGCTGAGGTTCAACATAAGCAGCATGTCCGTAGGTAATCAAGGTGGTATGATGATTAGGATTCCAAAGTATAGTCACCTGAACAGCAAAGCAATGCAAATATTCAGATGCATGTTCTGGTGGCCAGTTATCGCAAAAAAAGTTGTAGGAGGTGGCTCAATATTTGCTTTTGGAATCACATCCGATGTAGTTACGAAGCTAAGGTGTTGATACGAAGCATAAACAAATAGTGGAAGTCAGAGAATTGTTCGCTCCTTTCACAAATGGATAGGAAACGACAGGTAAAACAAGACAGAGCAGGAGGGCAGGCGCAATCAGCACCCTCACCGAAATAGGATTAATGCCAATTCCCATAATGCGACATCGGGCAATACAGTGGGATCTTAATGTTAATCTTGCACTGTTAAGCTTGCTTCACGAACAACTTCCAAGGTAGGTATGGGAGAAGCACGTGCTGAGTACCGCCGGGCGGTGCGAGATGAGAGAACACTGATGATGACAACAACGATGACGATGCCGATGGTGACAACAATCAGCAACCTCAATTCGGTGGAGGACCAAAGTTAAAATATCGGAGTCAGTTTACATCTTCAAGATCATTGACTTAGTACACGATTGCCGGACTCATTTAGTGCATAGGGGAATCGGTGAAATCCACAGCACCTTCGGCGATGGCGCAGGTTCGGACGTGGCGTGAACGTGCAACATGTATGTCTGTCACGGTGTTTTTATACCACCGGGCTGACGTGGACCCCAGGGACCGGAAGGATGTATATGTGTTGCTGTCCTGACTGACATGGACCCCAGGGAATAACACTGGCCTGCGTTTCAAAACTTTTGCAAAAGGTCGGGAGTTTCTCATCTGTTCTAATACAAGTTTCGTGTGCTGAATCCGAAAATACTATCCATTTTTCTCGATTAGCTCAAGTTTTCACATTACGTCAAAGATAACAACTCACACACTGAGGTATCAGTACATACTGCAGTATGATATATCAGTAGCGGAGAGAAGTGAGAATTGGAACGCGGGAGAAAAGGGAGAAAGCATTATCTTTTACAGTAAGTCATGCCATGTCAAGTCATGTGTGGAAGGCCTACGAGCCTGGAAGAACAAGACCCGGAAATCCATGCAGTTCGGCATTCTCATGGTGTGGTGGGAGGGTAAGGATCCTACCATCGACTGCTGTTTTTTTTTTGTATGACAAATCTGAAAGGAGTAAATCGAAAGAAACTGAAGCATGTAAAATATCCGGATGTGCCATCAGCCATCAAGCCAGTCCCTCATGGTCCAGATGTTCCCATCCCTGAACCCGATGTCGACATCGAGTCATCTTCCGACACTAGTGGGTATGAAATGGACGCACACGCGTCTGGTGCATATGAACCGACCGAGAACGATCGACCGGTACCGTTGAACCAAGCTGAGCTCAATGACCTAACGAAGGACCTGAACTTGTCCAAGGAATTTGCTCAGCTGCTGGGTTCACGGCTCCGCGAGAAACGTTTGCTGGCGCTTGAAACGACATTCTTCTGGTATCGGAATCGCGAAAAAGAATTAAGAGAATACTTTACCTTCGACGAAGAACATTCTCTAATCTACTGCAACAACATCGCGGGCCTAGTAGAAGCAATGGGTACAGAGTACAACCCGGCAGAATGGAAGCTGTTCATAGACTGCTCGAGTAGGAGCCTGAAGGCAGTTCTTCTGAACAACGGCAATAAGTTCGCGTCGATTCCTGTTGGATACTCCGTGCAACTGAGGGAAACGCATAACAGCATGGAACTTTTGTTGTCTGCTTTGAACTACAAAGAGCATGGTTGACTGATCTGTGGTGACCTCAAGGTAGTAGGTCTTGTCCTTGGGCTGCAGGGCGGCTACACGAAATATCCATGCTTTCTATGCCTCTGGGACAGTCGGGCTGACAAACAGCACTATGTACAACGCGACTGGCCATCCAGGCATGCCCTTGAGCCTGGCTCCCACAACGTGCGGTCACGCACCCCTGGTTGAATCACAGAAAATCCTACTTCCACCACTCCATATCAAACTCGGTTTGATGAAATATTTTGTGAAAGCACTGGATAAAGAAGGACGAGGATTTGCATTTTTGGGACACAAATTTCCTCATGTGAGCAGAGAGAAGCTGAAGGCTGGTGTATTCGACGGTCCTCAGATAAGGGAGCTCATGAAGGATACTCGATTCGAAGAATGTCTGGAACAGTCTGAGCTCTCTGCATGGCTGGCCTTGAGGTCAATCATCACCAACTTCCTGGGCAATCACAGAAGTGCAGAATATGTGAAGGTCGTCGATGAGTTGATGGACAGTTTTCAGCAACATGGTGCTCCGATGTCGGTAAAAATGCACTTCCTTGGGTCCCATCTAGATTATTTCTCAGATAACTGTGGAGATTACAATGAAGATCAGGGAGAACGCTTCCACAAAGACATACAGGTGATGGAAGAAGGCTACCAAGGTCAGTGGGATGTGAACTTTCTGGCGGACTGTTGTTGGTGCCTGAAAAGTTGTTGGTCCCATCTGTTCAATACAGTCGGAAAGTCCCTGAAAAGGCCATTTAGTCCGCAGTAGTGCATACTGTTGGGATGCGCTCTGAATACACCTATGGTCCATCTGTTTGGAGTTTAAACCTTTTTTATGCTTCTGTCGGATTCACTAGTAAACCAGTCAGAGAAATGTTTTGGTTCATGTGAGTGAAATAACATATTTCAAAAATCGAGCTAATCGAGCAAAGCGGTTGCCATTTTCGGAATTAGCATGAAAAACTGACCTAAAAACAGCTGAGACACCCTTGACCTTATAAGTCACGCAGACCAGTGTAATAGAGCACAAAGAAAACATTGCCTCCCAAGAGTCAGGTTTCGGATGAACTCGACCAGGAATTGCAAATTTTGTTGGAATGCATGGAGACTGAAAGCAACTTAGGTGGTATGTAACAGATCCACATCTTGTCAGTGTTTATTAGGGTGAGGATTTGATAAGCCGTCTGGCAGTGTTTATGCTCGCACCATGTATACCATCACGTTTCCGCACCAGTGGCTTCATGTCAGTAGCTCAAAAAGTCCAACAAGCATAGCATTACCTTCTAATCTTTCTGATACTGATAGGGCATGAAAGATACATAAACTTAATTACTGTCATTGGTTGAAGCATAATTTCGTAGTTATTGCTTTAAGTCTTCCAGACGAAGAATAAATTGTAAAAGCATGGCACCTCTACATTTACCCGACTCGGCGACAGCCGATTTTATATAGCGGTCTGACCCGACCTGACCTGACCTGAATCTGTGCGGATTTCAGTTCAAGCGGATGCTAAACAAGGAGTTGAGTCAGTTCTCGGAGTCCAGCAAGAGTGGAAACCAGATCTCCGAGTACATCTGCTCCACCTTCCTTGGCAAGCAGCTCCAAAGTGTTTGTCGATACAACGTATTTAATACATTCCCATGGTTGGGCAACTTGGAAAAAAATCATGAAAATGCATGATTCACTTTATAGTTATGCAGATTTGAATACGAGAGCGGTGTATATTTCTCAAGATCGGTCTACTTACATCAGATTATTTGGTCATATCCACCTTGTCGGTTGCAATCAGCATGCTTTTGCCTGACGCGAGTACGTGCTATGTCGCCAAGACTGACATCGCTGACACTTCGGCTAGCTTAACTTAACTCAGTCACAAGCTTGCGTTGTTTTCATCTTTTACCCAGCTTATTGCTATCTAGCATGTCTTGGCAGTCGACAATTTGACCTGACCTCCGTGATCTCACCGCAGACCCACAACAGGAGGTGGCCGCACCAGTCTGACCTGACCTCTGTGATCTCCCAGCAGACCCACAACAGGAGCTGTTCGCACCAGTCTGACCTGACCTCCGTGATTTCCCCGTAGACCCACAACGTGAGGTGGCCGCACCAGTCTGGCCTGACCTCCGTGATCTCCCGCAGACCCACAACAGGAGATGGCCGCACCAGTCTGGCCTGACCTCCGTGATCTCCCGCAGACCCACAACAGGAGGTGGCCGCGCCAGTCCTGCCTGACCTCCGTGATCTCCCGCAGACCCACAACAGGAGGTGGCCGCGCCAGTCCTGCCTGACCTCCGTGATCTCCCCGTAGACCCACACCAGGAGGTGGAGGTGCCGACGCTGCAGGGTGGCGACGGTAGAGGTCCGGCACCAGTTGGCTGCGCCAGCCTGACGGGCGCTGACGAGGCGGCCGGTCACGCCTCCTACCCACAGCCGTCTCAGACGAACTCTGCCGCTCACAGTGTGCCACGGTTCGGGGTCGTCACCGACCAGGAGGAGCAGCTGGCCAGTGTGAGTGTGCGGTGCCTGGCAGGATGGCGCCAGGGAGGTGGTGTGAAGGGGCCGCGGTAGCTCCGTCGGCAGAGAGTTGGACTCTTAGTTGCAAGATCGCTGGTTAGAATCCCGCTACCGGCGAAATTGTCGAGTCCATCCGCGTCCAATCGGCGTGAGAGTCTGGGGCACTATATCACCTAGCACTAGAATGCGTCGTAAAAGAACCAAAGAGGTGATGTGAAGGTGAAGTCGACCCATTGTGCAGCACTCGCCGGTTGGCTGCGAGGGTAGGGAAGCATAAACGTGTCGATTGTTTATCGCTGACGAGGAACATTTACTAGAGCTGTTAGGTGTATTTGACGTGCACACATTTAGGAACACGTTCGTATGCTATTATATTTGGCCCAAAAGTGGAGGAGCACTTGACACTCATAGCATTGTAACTCCGGCAAGAGACGCGGTGAATGTTGTAATTAGACCCTTGTTCTAATTACAGCCTGTCCACCGAAACGGTTTGATCGAATGCAGAAGAATGTATGTCGATTTGGAATCCAATAGTGTCTGACATGCATTATCGTGAAGACGAACAAACGGTGTGCACCCATTGAAAGCGTGTTACCTGCCTATCTCGTCCATCTCAGACGTTAGAGGACTTGGACAGCTGGGGCGTCGACATATTCCTGATTTCTGAGCTGTCCGGAGGCCGGCCTCTGACCTGTGTCATGTACACCAGTCTCCTGGTGAGTGACGCTCCATCACGGCACACCTGTCATGCACACCAGTCGCCTGGTGAGTGACGCTCCATCACGGCACACCTGTCACGTACACCAGTCTCCTGGTGAGTGACGCTCCATCACGGCACACCTGTGTCATGTACACCAGTCTCATGGTGAGTGACGCTCCATCACGACACACCTGTGTCACACCTGTGTCATGGCACACCTGTGTCATGTACACCAGTCTCCTGGTGAGTGATGCTCCATCACGGCACACCTGTGTCATGTACACCAGTCGCCTGGTGAGTGACGCTCCATCACGTCACACCTGTCATGTACACCAGTCTCATGGTGAGTGACGCTCCATCACGGCACACCTGTGTCATGTACACCAGTCTCCTGGTGAGTGACGCTCCATCACGTCACACCTGTCATGTACACCAGTCTCATGGTGAGTGACGCTCCATCACGGCACACCTGTGTCATGTACACCAGTCTCCTGGTGAGTGACGCTCCATCACGGCACACCTGTGTCATGTACACCAGTCTCCTGGTGAGTGACGCTCCATCACGGCACACCTGTGTCATGTACACCAGTCGCCTGGTGAGTGACGCTCCATCACGTCACACCTGTCATGTACACCAGTCTACTGGTGAGTGATGCTCCATCACGGCACACCTGTGTCATGTACACCAGTCGCCTGGTGAGTGACGCTCCATCACGTCACACCTGTGTCATGTACACCAGTCTCCTGGTGAGTGACGCTCCATCACGGCACACCTGTGTCATGTACACCAGTCGCCTGGTGAGTGACGCTCCATCACGGCACACCTGTCATGTACACCAGTCTCATGGTGAGTGACGCTCCATCACGGCACACCTGTGTCATGTACACCAGTCTCCTGGTGAGTGACGCTCCATCACGTCACACCTGTCATGTACACCAGTCTCATGGTGAGTGACGCTCCATCACGGCACACCTGTGTCATGTACACCAGTCTCCTGGTGAGTGACGCTCCATCACGGCACACCTGTGTCATGTACACCAGTCTCCTGGTCAGTGACGCTCCATCACGGCACACCTGTGTCATGTACACCAGTCGCCTGGTGAGTGACGCTCCATCACGGCACACCTGTGTCATGTACACCAGTCTCCTGGTGAGTGACGCTCCATCACGGCACACCTGTGTCATGTACACCAGTCTCCTGGCAAGTGACGATCCATCACGACACACCTGTCATGTACACCAGTCTCACGGTGAGTGACGCTCCATCACGGCACACCTGTCATGCACACCAGTCTCCTGGTAAGTGACGCTTCATTGCGACACACCCATCATCTGTATCATGTATGCACGCAAGTCTTCTGGAGCAATTACCTTGTGAGAGATGCATCTTGGACAGCACACCTGCATGATGCTGCTCAAGCCCGCGTTTGTATCTCGGCACGGATATCCCCATCTTGCATGAATGGAAGCGAGAAGGGATATTCGAGAGATCACTGATGGTGTGCTCAGATCAGGTTACCTTTAGGTGACCCACGTACTGGACATAGGAACATATTCCCAGATTGGTGGCATTATTCTTTTTATCCGTATATTTTCCATATACTATTTCGCACCATCACGATTCACAAATCATAAATCACCTCACAGCACTATGCATGTTCGTCAAATTCCTAGAACTCGGTGTTATCGCCTTTCCCTAACCCCCACCTTCCCTCCACTTGTTATTGCACACAAATATGAAATTCGATTCCGCTGGTCTTGAATTCATCTCGAACGCATCGCAGGATCATATCATACTATATAGAAGATAACCAACGGACCGCGTGATATCACTCGAATATATTTTATAATCGTCCCCATTTTCTTTGATATTTTTTCTAGCCATGGTCTTCTCAATGTTTCTCATATTACTTACTTAGTTTTTAAATGGTTGCATACGAATATCTTCCCCTCTGCCAGGTTGACAAACAATAAATTGATTTGCTAATAACATGACAAGATTTGTGACGCCTTTATAACTAGTGCCCCCAAGCAAAACGTTGCTTTCGTTTTTCGGCGAATATCCGTTTGTCTTACTTTACGCAACGCGCCGGCCATTTCTAAGAGCCACATGAAGTATGCATGCATGCATGGACCAGTAAAATCTGGAGTTATGTACGAAAAACCGAAGGGGTGGGCGGATTTCTCCTCCCCCCCTCCGGGCCGCGTGTTCATGCAGTGCACCAGCTGTTGTCACGGTTGGGTTTACGAAGGTTTACTTGCAGAGTACGGCTTAGACTACCACTACTGGCTTATGCTGCTTATGCATCCTTGGTGCCCAAAGTCCTACCCCCCAAGTCTCAACCATATCCCAACCCACTGGAACGGTATTAATCTACCTAATCGATACGCCAATCCTAGCCACGAGCCGTCCGCTCCCCAGGAGCCGGCTGGACGGCCGCTGACCGGTACGGCTGGACGGCCGCTGACCGGTACGGCTGGACGGCCGCTGACCGGTACGGCTGGACGGCCGCTGACCGGTACGGCTGGACGGCCGCTGACCGGTACGGCTGGACGGCCGCTGACCGGTACGGCTGGACGGCCGCTGACCGGTACGGCTGGACGGCCGCTGACCGGTACGGCTGGACGGCCGCTGACCGGTACGGCTGGACGGCCGCTGACCGGTACGGCTGGACGGCCGCTGACCGGTACGGCTGGACGGCCGCTGACCGGTACGGCTGGACGGCCGCTGACCGGTACGGCTGGACGGCCGCTGACCGGTACGGCTGGACGGCCGCTGACCGGTACGGCTGGACGGCCGCTGACCGGTACGGCTGGACGGCCGCTGACCGGTACGGCTGGACGGCCGCTGACCGGTACGGCTGGACGGCCGCTGACCGGTACGGCTGGACGGCCGCTGACCGGTACGGCTGGACGGCCGCTGACCGGTACGGCTGGACGGCCGCTGACCGGTACGGCTGGACGGCCGCTGACCGGTACGGCTGGACGGCCGCTGACCGGTACGGCTGGACGGCCGCTGACCGGTACGGCTGGACGGCCGCTGACCGGTACGGCTGGACGGCCGCTGACCGGTACGGCTGGACGGCCGCTGACCGGTACGGCTGGACGGCCGCTGACCGGTACGGCTGGACGGCCGCTGACCGGTACGGCTGGACGGCCGCTGACCGGTACGGCTGGACGGCCGCTGACCGGTGCGGCTGGACGGCCGCTGACCGGTACGGCTGGACGGCCGCTGACCGGTACGGCTGGACGGCCGCTGACCGGTACGGCTGGACCACATCTGCACCTCGCCGACCCACAGCAGCGACCACTCGCATGAAACACACGGACATATTTAGATACATTAATGACACAAAGTATGCTGAAATTACTGCAAGGTCAAGTGGGTGGAACATTGAAAGTTAAAAATTTTTTTTTTTTTTAAACATGCTTGATTTATACATACGTTCATCGGAAACAATATTTGGCATTTTATCCTAAAACTTATCATTAAAGCTATTCCACGTCATCTACACCTATGCCTCCCAGGTCTTGCATCAGTATAGCACTACTTCATCATCATAACTAATATTAATAACCGAAACCAACACGAGCAAGCTCGATGTTATGCGCTAATTACCGTTAGAAGCTCCGACGAAAACCATGTGATGACATAACGCCGCTGGCACCAAGGAGTGTTAGTAATACTTCAGCGCTACATACCTGAAAGCTCACTGAGCACTCCACCCGACCATTTCTGGCGCGATTGACTGCTGGTTGAAGCGGTTCATTTGTCATTTTCGTGGGTGACACGCGTTGCTCCTTTCTTCTTGCTTCTAGGGGTGACACCTGTCACACCGCGTGTTTTTTCCATCGTCGTATTTGCGTTACCTGTGTTTCTGCGTTTTCTTCTTGTTTGTTCAGATTCCATTAGGTAGGTTTTCCCCCGATTAAAAAAAACGCAAGAAGGATAAGGACCCTAGTACGCCACCGGACTCCTAATCGGAATTCCCTCCATTGACCACGCCTGCTGACCATTAGGTTAGTCCGGTTTGCACATTTTTTTGCAAAAATCGATGGCAGCTACCCCTCATTTTATGCATTTTGCATACATTTTATGCCGCTGAACACGATGAAAGCATCAGACATGCAAATTTCTCACATTTTTGTATGGCCCCGGCTACTTGAAGATTTTGGCTGGGACCAAATTTTTGAACATTTGTGCATCTCATAAGCAGACTGGTGGGAAAATGAGTTCGCTTGAGCATTACATCGTCGAGGCAATTCGTTTTCGATCATTTGGCACCGTTTCCAAGATCCTAGCTGTCTTATTACCTCAGGTTTCGCCTTCTAAAGTATGGAAGGTTCAAGCGGTTCCTTGGGCTGCCAACAGATGGCAGGCCTAGCGAGCCCGGCTGCCTTCCAAATCCCTTATGACGGACGCGTTTGTACCTTCCACCAAGCGTGGTTTGGCGTCTTGATGCACTGGTACTGTCTCAACTAACTTATCGGTTATGTTTTAATTGAATTCGAGATGCAAATACACAAAAATGGTAACAGATTCTACAGTGAAATAATCGCACATATTCGTTGAACAGAGGTGGTACTGCGCAGAACATGCCCTGCTAAGCCTGGTCGGAATCACAAGGTAATCAACATAAAGCCAGTGTCACCCCTTATATCTGTATGAATTTTGTAAGAGGTGTATTCTATGTATTCCGTGATTCCAGGTGGTGCGGCGCCTCCACCAGGTCCGGCCGGTGTCTGATTGCCAGCACTGTTGGGATGTAAGCGCCCACAACGTACAATGAAAGCGTCTGCAGCTCGGTACTGGGGGTCTGTTGGGCCATGTAGACATGCAACAGTCTGCTCTGTGCGGTGTGCCACCGCGCCATACTGAGCTAGCTGTGAACGCGCTGCGCTACTTCGTTTCCATCGTCCGAAGTCACACACTGGGCGCACTGTACCAGCAGGCGCAGATCTGAGCTCAGATTGCGTCTGACATCATCTACAGCGGCGGAAGCTCAGCTGTTGTCAGGGGCTGGAACTGAGCGACAGGTAACTGGTGCACCGGGCCCGACAGCAGCTTGCCGATGGGAACCGAGAAGCTGGAGGGACTGGTGTTCGGCCCATCAAGCCTCTTGAAGAGGGCTATGTAGGGCACCTTGGCCTGATGAAGGAGGCAGGCCGCTCGGGTCAGCGGTCGGACTAGCAGCTTTTCGAATTGGGCCATCCAGCCGCCTTGCCAGCCCACCACCTCGTTAGTCCCATCACCTCCCACCTCATGGATGGCAGTAGCCTGTATGCCGCGCTAAACCAGAAAGCGCAGCAGCTGCTAGGCGATAGTCGCTCCGGTGTGCCGCGCTTCGCAGTTAAAGTGCCCGACAAATGCACCGCCCGCGTGGGCGTTCACGGATATGTTGTGAATATTTTCGTGTCGAGTCCCTGAAACCCAGGCCGTATCGGGCCGGGCTGCCCTACAGAGCCCTCGATGGGCCGAACACCAGTCCCTCCAGTTTCTCGGTTCCCATCGGCAAGCTGCTGTGGGGCGCGGTGCACCAGTTACCTGTCTCTCGGTTCCAGCCCCTGATAACGGCTGATCTGCCGCCGCTGTCAGATGATGTCAGACGCAATCTGAGCTCAGATCCGCGCCTGCTGGTGTAGTGTGCCCAATGTGTGACCTCGGGCGATGGAAGCGATGTAGCGCAGCGCGTTCACGGTCAGCTTAGTATGGCGCGGTGGCACACCGCACATAGCAGACTGTTGCGTGTCTACATGGCCCAACAAACCCCTAGTGCCGAGCTGCAGACGCTTTCCTTGTACGTTGTGGTCGTCTACATCCCAACAGTGCTGGCAATCAGACACCGGCTGAACCTGGTGGAGGCGCCGCGCCACCTGCACGACCAGCTCAAGCGGCAGCGCCGCCACATGACCGGCGATGATCTAGCCGAAGTGCAGAGGAGACTACGTGAACGCCATGATGGCGCACGCTGAGGCCGTCGTCCTCGGCATGCTCGGGGACGAACGCCGGAGATCCGAGCCCAAGCTATCCAGCTCATTGGTGAGGCCCGTCAGCGCCGGCAGCCTGGGCAGCCAGTCCGGGCTTACAAATGCGCGGAACCAAATATCCGGGTTAGCAACTTCATGGAGTTGGTGGATTTGCAGCACTGTCAGGCAGATATCAAGCCACCCCTAACCCGCCCACTTGGCGGCGATGAGCTGGCGCGTTTGCTGGACAAGCCTCTGCGAACTGACATTCCCTGCCACATGCAGGCGACGGAGCGAGGTATAAAACCGACCATGGAGTCGGCGGCGGCTGTCACCGGTAGGGACCGCCAGGGCGGCTATAGCCTGAATAAAATGGCCTTCCGTCGCCGGTTCCGGCAGAAACGTATTGATTTGCTCAGACTCCAAATCCGTCCTACAGTCAATTAGCAAAACCCACGACTGTCCTCATCACATCATTGATCGAATCCAACAAATCGTGGCCCATAACGTAAACATGAACTTTTCCTTCCTCTGGATTCCGGGCCACGCCAACATCCCAGGTAACGAAGAAGCAGACCGGCTCGGAAAGCAAGCCTTAGCATCGAAAACCCACTCCAGCGTGGAATATTCGGTAGACGATTGCAAAGCATTCCTACAACATCGCATTCGCCAACACCAACAGAAGACATGGACACAACACAACTCAACACAGCACAAACCCAACCACGCCCACTCAATAAAACCAACCATAGGCACATGGAACACATCAAATCAGTCTCACCGACAGAAAGAGGTCATCCTCACTAGACTTAGAACCGGTTGCACAAAACTAACACAGCCTCGATTAGAGGATGACCAACACACAACACCTCATTGCGACACCTGCAACACCACGTTAAGCATAGGCCACACCCTGCTAGACTGCAGTAGTTTTAGCTCTCAGAGACAACCACTTAAGGCCTTCTGCCAGAGAGAGGGCATCACCCTATCGCTTCCGTCGCCTCTCGGTGATAAACACGCAGAACTCATTCAATTGCTATTTGAATATCTGTATGCCACAGAACTAGCAGGAGCTCTCTAGGCACCACCAACGTTCACATCAACTTGCAATACATGACCGCGAAACACTCGTAGGAAACACGTAAATAGCCACCCCCGCATGGCGTCGGACGGACATGAGCCGATTTGCTTCCCAGTTAGGAATAATTGGCCACCTAGCGGTGCCGTCGGAGGTAGATGAGTCGACTTGCTTTAGGAAAAAAAATAGCTTAACGTAAAACCACTACCCAGAGGAGCCGCCGGACGTAGATGAGCCGACTTGCCTTCCGACACCTAACGTAAATGGCTACACAGAAGAACAGCGGACGTAGGGGAGCAAATTATGAAACACCGTACTAACCCAACTCACAACCCTGCATGGCATGCATAAACTAACCAACTACTAACAACTAACACGCGGCAGCTGGCGTGAGAGGCGGTGTGGACCATTGCCTCCTTGTCCGCACGGTACAAATCCCTCGGTGCTCTTCGATAGGAGTAGGCTAAAGCCGGCACCCTGGCAAAATCAACTCGATACTCAAAACACCCAGCCCCACCCAAACCACAAATTATTATGTGGAGGAGTAAAGTAAAATGAAAACCAGTTAGACACCAGGGAGACGTCCCCAACCCAGCCCCCGCCTCCAGCATCCAAAAACTTCGCACAAAGTATAACGCAAAATTGCCTTAACGTAAATGTCCACTTGCCTGTCCCTTGATCGTAACACTCGCTTTCATAGACAGATATGCAACGTGTTCCTTTAAAGGCGGCGCAAATGACCTTTATGGTCCGGCACGCCTAAAAAAAACACTCCCCCCGGTTCCGGGCCAGTGAGTGAGTGAGCGCCGCTGTGGCGAGTCTCGAGCTGGGCGGGCTGCTGTGGCGTGCCCCGGTGACGGCGGCGGAATGGTGATGACAGATGATCTGACGGAATACATAGAATACACCTTTTACAAAATTCATACAGATATAAGGGTTGACACTGGTTTCATGTTGATTACCTTGTTGCGATTCCGGCCAGGTTTAGCAGGGCATGTTCTGCGCAGTACCACCTCTGTTCAGCCAATATGTGCGATTATTTCACTGTAGGATCTGTTACCATTTGTGCGTATTTCCATCTCTAATTCACATAAAACATAACCTATAAGTTAGTCGAGACAGTACCAGTGCATCAAGACGCCAAACCACGCGTGGTGGAAGATACAAACGCGTCCGTCATAAAGCATTTGGAAGGCAGCCGGGCTCGCTAAGCCTGCCATCTGTTGGCAGCCCAGGGAACAGTTTGAACCTTCCATACTTCAGAAGGCGAAGTCTGAGGTCATAAGATAGCTAGAATCTTGGAAGCGGTGCCAAATGATCGAAAATGAATTGCCTCGACAATGTAATGCTCAAGCGGACTCATTTTTCCACCAGTCCGGTTATGAGATACAGAAATGTCCAAAACGTGGTCCCAGCCAAAATCTTCAAGTGGCCGGGGCCATCAAAAGATGTGAGAAATTTGCATTCCTGATGCTTCCATCGTGTTCATTGGCCGAAAATGCATGAAATGAGGGGGGAGCTGCTATCGATTCTGGCAAAAAGCTTGCAAACCGGACCAACCTACTGACCATCTCTCAACTCCAGACCATGCACGTGATGCCCCACTTCTCGATGCAACCGCTGATGACCCGCGCCGGAACGTTCCTCTCGATGACGTCATGGACGCTCTTCGTGCCTCGCCGACGCCTGTCCGTCCCAAGTTCACGACCTCTCATCGAGATCCGGACCAGACCAACACCCTCCACGCCGCTGACCCAGGCTCGAACCAGACCACATCCTCCCAACCTGAGCCTATCCAGCCCATTGAACCCTACCTCGACAGTGTTGGCTCGTACGTAGTCGTTAAGCCTTTCGAGGAATCAGTTTCCTTCCGCCGTATGAACGTTTTATGGCCGACCAAGCAACTCCTTGCCATCTACTCCTTGACCAATCCCGACATCGAAGCCCCAGCCAACGGAACCCTCATCATTAAAACCCAAACCCGAGTTCAGACCAAAGCCCTCCTTCGAGCCATCACATTTTGTGGTAAATCCGTCCAAATCTCCTTACATTCCAACCGCAGCACCACCAAGGGCACTGTCTTCGCGCCGGAGTTCCTCTTCATGACTGAAGCGGGGATCCAGACAGAGTTCAGGCCGGAGGGGGTGAACCAAGTCCACCGCATCACCTCCTTCAAAGACGGCCAGAAACGGGATACAGGCTTCGTTATACCTACCTTCAACTCTGCCACCCTTCCCATGGCCCTCCTCGCTGGCTATATCCGATGCCAAGTCCATGTATCTATTCCCAATCTTCTCCGCTGCTTTAATTGCCAGGTCTTCGGCCATGACAGTAAGACGTGTCGCCAACCAGCCAGCTGCCCGAAGTGCGAAGAGCCACCTCATCCAGATTTCACCTGCTCCAAATCTGCCTACTGCCTTAGCTACAACACATCCGACCACCTCACTATTTCCAATGTATGTCAGATCTGGCGCAAGGAAAAAAAGGTTTGTGCCGTCAAGGCTACAACCGGGGTGTCCTACCCCCAGGCCCTGCGGTCTGTAGTGGCCACCTCCCCCTCCATCAAAGCGTCTGCACAGGCGGCCAGCATTGCTCCCCCACCCGTCGCGTGAACACCACTTCTACTTCCATGCAAGCCGACATCATTCCCGGCTTAGCTCCACTTAAAAAAACTCTCACCACTAACCACACCGACACAAAACACCAGCGCTCCCAACACAAAGACCACTCCGGCTCTACACACTTAGGCAATATCCACAAGGAATGCTAGACCCCGCAGCCATTCGGCTGCAGGAGAAATGCGTACCACTTCGGTGGGCCGTCGACCAAGCCCGGCGCGTCCAGCGCGGTCGGCAGCAACGTGACCCGACCGGCTCAGCCCAGCCGACGTGCATTCCCGGCGGCAGTGGCCGGCCGCCGTGACTGCCAAGGTTACCGGTCGGCCGGACGGCTCGGGTGGTTCCACCGGCGCGGACCGCAGCGAAGCCATATGTCCGCCAGAACTGCACTCCTGGCTCCAGCAAGCACAGGAAGGTGCAAACAAACATTAAAACTTTCCTTTCCAATGCCTGCACTTTTACAATGGAATTGTCGCAGCTTGATCTCCAAAGGGACCGAAATGAAACATTTTTAGCATCTTAACTACAATTTTCATATCACTCCAGAAAACATTGGTTTTGCTTACCAATCAGTATAATTTCAATATTTTCAATTATTCGCTATACCGCCACGAGGTCCTTGGACTACACCGCAATGGAAGTACAGCCCATGAACAACGATTACACACATGCACAAATTCCACTTAATTACCCATTACAAGTCGTAGCATGTGACTTGCGATCTCATTAGCATGTGCTTTGCGATTTCATGGTAGGAACATAGACGTACGTTCATTATATATTCCACCATCTAAAGATAACACAAACATATTGACAATCAGAAAACCTCATAATACATTACAAAATCCTCGCGGTTTCAACACCCATAGTCCAGCGTGGCATAAAACGCGTACACAGCCAGACACCCGTGGACGCATTATTCAACACCTTTTAGACCGACACAATTTAATACTACTTAAGACTGTAGAGCCAAGTTTTTTTAATCTTGGACACAACACAGAAGCTGCAATAAATCTAGCAATTTGTTCTCCAGATCTGGCCAACGACTTTGATTGGTCGTTGGACACCGACATTCATGATAGTGATTATTATGAAATCAAACTAACATCAACATTTTCAACTGCGGCCGATACCACACTCAGCTTCATCCCACGCTGAAAATTTCGAAAGCAGACTGGACCAAATTTCAGGAACGTATCATACAGATATTTTCCATCTGCAAAACATCAATTCAATGGCAAATACACTTCTCGAAGCAGCATCTGTGGCAATTCCAATCACAAAACATTTCACAAAACGAACGGCAGTACCTTGGTGCAGTCCCGAAGTATCGCATGCCATCGCTGTTAGGAAAAGAGTATTTAAGAAATATCTAGGACACCCTGATCAACACAATTTAGTAACCCCTAACCATGAACGAGCTAGGACACTCCGCCTCCTTCGCAACGCCGGCCGTCATTCGTGGTCAGAATATTTAAAGCAACTCACTTTTCGAACACCTTAAGCCAAATATAGCAATTAATCCACCGACTCTCCGGACGCAGCCCATTGAAATCACTCCGGCACTCAAAATTCAAAATATTACCATTACTGACCCAAAGGAAGTAGTAAGCACAATAGCGGGCACCCTGGCTCAAAATAGCTCAGATCACAAATACAGACCTGAATTCTTAAAAAGTGCACAACACACTTCACACCGATTTAGTACAGTTCCGTTCTGACAATACTGAAACATATAATGCTCCTTCTCAAAATTCAGAACTAGAAATTGCAATTCCCTCTGTCGGCAATAGTTTTATAAGGCCTGGCAATTCGAATTATTACTTTTTTAGGCATGTACCCAACCACAAGAAACATTCCATCCTACAAACATATAGTTCATTATGGCCAGGTCACATATTTCCCGAATATTGGAAAGAAGCCACCGTCATTCCTATACCAAAGCCCGGCAAGGATCACAGCGACCCCAACAATTTTCAACCCAATGCTCTTACCAGTTGTCTTGGAAAACTTTTTGAACGTATTGTTATAAAAAGACTGACCTGGCATCTGGACACAAATTATTTTATATTTCCATTTCAATGCGGTTTTTGGCGAGGACGCAGCACCATAAATCACCTTACTCGATTTGAGACGGCCATCTACCTAGGATACAAAAAAAAACTGTGCACACTGTAGCAGTTTTTCAGACATAAGCAAAGCATACGATATGGTTTTCAAACCCAAATTACTCTTCAAAATTCAGAAACTCAGCATAAAATGACACTTAGTACATTATTTAGTAGGTTTTTTATCTGGTTCCCGTCTATTCCACATCAGTTGCCGTTCAGCCAACTCCGATCCACGTTTTCTTCAGAACAGATTACCACAGGAAAGTTGTATTTCACCAGTATTATTTAACATCATCATCAAAGATATTCTCCTGCCATGCCTGCCATGCCTGCCACCTATCATACATGCCTGCCAAACTATCATATTCACTTTTTGCGGACGATAGCTCGGTTTGGTGTTCCAGCAAAAACTATGGACATTGTCTAATTCGATTGCAAAACGCACTTCACCGAGTACACGAATGGTCAATGAAGTACGGTTTTATTTTGTGTCGGCCCCAAAATCTGCAACATTGATATTTAGTAAATGGACACACTAACCAAACCCAGACACATCGCTTCACCTCGGGAACAGCAACATACCTTTCGTATATTCATTTAAATTCCTTGGTATTATTTTTGGTCGTAGGCTGTCCATGGATCAACACATCAGACACGTTCAGGCCAAATGCTTCCACCGACTCAATTTAGTTCGCTGTATTACTTCTTGCTCATTCGAAGCCGATTGTCATACGCTTTTACATCTCGCCGAATCCTTAGTTTTCCTCATCATATAATACGGGTCGCTAGTTTACGCTGGTGCAAGTACATCCACTTCAAACTTTTGGACATGATACAAAATACATTTATCCTTAGCACTTGGCTCAATGCCAACTTCTCCAATCAATTCTCTACACACCGAAGCAGGAATTTCACCATTAGATATCCGAAGAATAGAAAAGCACTTGGATATGCCGCAAAAATTCAAATTAAAGAACACCATCTTATACGTGCATCATTGCAAGTTCTCCCAGATTTACACCACAACTATTTAGGTCCCACCGAAAAGCGAATAGGTCTTTCCATAACTTCACACATCAAAACATTTTCAACACAACTTCAAGATAATAATCCACATATTACTGCCCTTCTTCCACCAACTACACCACCGTGGCAGATGGCTGAAAGACACTTTTTATCTAACTACTACCCCAAGACCACAACTTTGTCCAGAATATGCAAAATACAAATGTCACCAGTTTCGTTCTAGTTATCGTGGTGTTCCTTTTATTTTTACCGACAGATCAATAGACACCAAACGATCAAAAGAGCATGGCCTACCAAATGGAACCTCTATTTCCATCCCAGAATTGCACGCCATTCTCCTTGCCCTTCATTATGTCCGCAACTATTCAATTAGTCACCCCATGAGCAGTGTCGTCTGTTCCGATTCCAAATCTGTTCTTCAATCATTGTCTTCCCTTTCTTATTCCCACCATTGCCATATTTCCATCTACGATACCCTTGAATCACTATCTGATGGGCGTGAAAATCCGTTTCCTGCGCGTGTCCAGTCACTGCAGCATTCCAGGAAGCGAAGATGCTGATAAATTAGCCAAAACATCACTACACCTCGAAAACATCACAGAAATTAAACCACGTTTTGAAGCCATTTAATAATTAATACCACAGAGCAATCGACATTTTTGGAAACCAAACTTGACACAAAACACAAATCATGCATAATTATGTTTCATTAAAACTGTCAAAGATGCCTGGATCACATCATATACAAAAAAATCGACACGAAGGAAAAACCTTATCACCTTTATGCATCTGCCATACTTTTCTTACACCTCGATATATATACACCACCCATCATGCACCACCCATTTTACAGCTCCACATATTATCCTTCATTGTCAGAAGTACCACGGCCCTCGGAAAGTACTGAGAGATTTCTGTCATACACACAAAATTCCCTTTACTCCACCTACACTATTGGGGGATGATCATCAATTTGTCATGAAATTACTTTTGATTTTCCTACGCAATACAAGCCTGATCCAAGATTCATGAGCTGAATTACATCATAGAACACAACCTACATTTTCTTATTAATGGCACGAAATTGCCTGAGGAGGCCGAAGTCCCAACACAATAAAGATCCATAACGCGCTAGCGCCACCACGATCACTTGATGCTGAAGTCCGAGTTCCGTGACTACCTCTGGCCACAGCACCGGTGGCACCACGTCCGACCTTGGCGGCCGCAGCGCCGCCACCCTTGCCGCCACTACTGACCACGCCTGTGTCTTGCCCGCGACCGAGTTCACCACTGTCACCCTCGTCAGCTCCGCCGCCGGTGCCATGACTGGCTCCGACAGCACTCTCCTCCAACCTCACGATGTGTGCCGCGAACACTGCCTCCAAGCCGTGCTAGCCGAGACGCGTCCGCTGTAGGGCTCTGACGGCCATCGCCGGGCTCCCACAGCCGCCACCTCTGGGGGTCCACAGCCGTCACCTCTGGGGGGGTTCCACAGCCGCCACCTCTGGGGGTCCCCAGCCGCCACCTCTGGGGGTCCACAGCCGTCACCTCTGGGGGGGGGGGTCCACAGCCGCCACCTCTGGGGGTCCACAGCCGCCACCTGTGGGGGGAGGGGGGGGTCCACAGTCACCACCTCGGGGGGGGGAGTCCACACACGTCACCTCTGGGTGGTCCACAGCCGCCACCTCTGGGGGTCCACAGCCGCAACCTCTGAGGGCTCCACAGCCGTCACCTCTGGGGGTCCACAGCCGTCACCTCTGGGGGGGGGGGTTCCACAGCCGCCACCTCTGGGGGTCCACAGCCGCCACCTCTGAGGGGTCCACAGCCGCCACCTCTGAGGGGTCCACAGCCGCCACCTCTGGGGGTGTCCACAGCCGCCACCTCGGGGGGGGGAGTCCACAGCCGTCACCTGTGGTGGTCTACTGCCGTAGTCAACATCACCATTAGATCGTTGTAGCCTAGGTGCGCTGCTACCTCGGCTCGCGAGTGGCGGCCACCGACCATCACCGTCCGACGCGCCGGACCGTGGCCCGCCGCGGTCACTGCCTGTTCCAGCATCAGCACGAGACCGCACATCCCGGCCGTCCACGTTTGCGTTCCACGGTCGATCGGCCGCTACAAATCATCCGTGTCGGTGCCGGCGACATTCGCACCACTTCTCCGGGTTTTTTTTTGGCAGAACACCACATCTCCTCGTGAACACAGTGCCCTGCTTTCTTCGCACTGACCATGGCATTATAGATCAGTTGCTGGGCAGGAATTAGTGACCCGTTAGTAAATAACTGCGCCAGCTAACGGGGCGACTGCTCTCCCGATCACCATGCAGATAATTGTGCTCCATTCGCTGCCCCACCAACTCAGAACGGCGCTCGAAGACTTCATCTCTGGTCTTTCTTCTGCTGTACTTCGCAATGATTATGTTACCCTTATGTAGACGATGGGGTACTTGTATGTTGCCGGATGACATATGCAGATCGGAAAATCTCCTATTCAAAATGTGCCCAAGTAACTCTGCCACGTACTCGTCCTTCCTCAGTAGGGTGTTTCACGAAGGACCTTTTTTTTGGAAATTGCACGTTGCTTAGTGAAATTATCGTGCAGATCACCTAAAAAAACCTGTGGTCGAAACCAAATCGAAATCAAACAATAAACAAAATGTGCGACAGGCCGATAAAGAAACAAATTTGCCGGGCGCCCCGCGTTGAAGTCTCCAGTAATGGCGCTTCGTTGCGATTGGCATCTAACACCACGCGTCCGGCCACCGTCGGAGCGCCGCCGCGGCGCTGTGACGAAAAAGGCGGCAGTCGGTGCTGTGGATGACTGATGAATGGATTCTGGTGATGAAGCTCATTAATCAAACTCAATGAAAGTGTTTAGTGGGGTAAAAGGCTTTTGATAAGCACCAGTCGCTTAATAAGTTGCCTGGATATCTAACGCATGAAAGAAAGGTTCACTTTACGTCGCTTGTTCGTTCCATTTTCAATCAGTAGATCTATCGGCGTATAATGCTAATATTTTCACTTTTGAAGGCTTGAACATCTTCAAAATTCCTCGTCTGTTTACATCGAAGACCAATTAAATCATTCTGAGACACTTGATATCTTATTGTTATGACAAATAGACCAGGCGAAATCGGCATCATGCTCCGTTCCACTACAACCGAAGGAGACGGGCATACAGCGACGTCACCTTTTGTACGAGCGGCCACATTTTTTTGTACGAACTATTATTTTATGACTGTACTACTTGTCTACATGCTCGACAGAAAACCCGACATGAAATCCTTTTTGCTGCTGAGCACTGGCATTGCTGACCTGTGTTTCAACTTCACCACAATGTAACCGTGGCGGGCTTCTTCACCAATTACCTTCAAAGACGCCTCGGTCGCCACTTTCACCATCCATTCCACCGTCTGACTGTGTACGGGGTATGGCGGCACTTCGAGAGGACTCGCGATGATGTCTAGCAAGTCATCATCGGACAGTTGTTGCGTCAAGGGCGGCTCGGTTATCGCCTCATTACACCAATCAATCAGCTCCATGATGCTGTTTGCCCCCATATTCACTTTTGGAAGCTTGAACTTCCGCACTTCGTCAGTATCACTATCGACTTGAGTTCTGCGACACTGCTGGATTTGAGTGACCGCCCTTTCCCGTGTGGCTTGATCTTGGCCCGCTGCCATTGCTAGCAGTACTGCCTCAGGGTGACACCAGTAGCTGTTGCGCTGTATTACCGGCTGCACCATGGCCGCTATCTCAGGTCGCAAACTTTTGAGAAGTTGCACGCTGTGCAGCGCATTGCCAGGACCGTCAGAACATTTCCAGTTCTTCTTGATGCAGAACCACATGGGAGTATAGTGGCACACGATGAACTCCGCTAGCATTCTCAGACTGTCTGATGGCTGTTCGGTTGATATGTAGAGCCGGAGAATTCGCGCCGCCAGAGTCAGCCACCTGGAGTGGTTTAGTGGACCGATCTTCATTTTCGCAGTTCTATCTGAGATACACTACGCGCCAGACTGTACAGAATAGCCTGATCTGAACTTAGGTCACTGAGAATCTCCTGCGTCATTTCTGAAACATTTCCGCCATCGATTGGCTCAAAATCAACCACTGGCAAGGTTTCTACTGCGCCTGCAGCAGCCCGGCCAATCAGCCAACTAAACGACTTAGGTCCTGTTCTGACTCCATCTAACTGGCCAAATACTGCACGAAGATTAAGTTCATTTGCATGAAGTTGCCACACACACACCAGTGGACGGGGCGTTTTTGTCCGAGCTCAAACAAACGGATAACACCATCTTTTTGGCCAGTATTAACTATCGTGCCGTCACAGCCAAGCACAGAAACATCCGCACCAAACTCATATGCCACGGCGTTCAGGTCCTAAAAATGTCCTCCGCTTTCCCAGTCTGTGGGGTAAAATGTCCTAAATATGCACTCTCTGGCTCGGATACAACCACAATGTGCTCTTCCGTCTTCTTTGAACTGGCTGTCATAAGCGTGTCGTCTTTTCTACCGTCGAAGTAGAGACCAGATACACGACCTGCATGATCCTCATGGCTCATGAGCTACTACCTCTCTTCTAATCCGATCCCTTGCTCGCCATACTTTTTTTGCTATCCACTATGCAGTCCATATCGTCAGAAGTGATCCGACCAATGTCCACTTGGAAACCGTTTATGATTGCAGCACACGCACGATTAGACACTCCGTACCGATCTGCTTCTAGAGCCGTATTTAGCAGTTCGTCTGTGTTACTGTTCACCATATACTCTGACTCATTGACTACAGATGTGAGCGATGATGAATCTGTGGCGGAATCTTGGTCTGGATTAGAATCTAGCTGGGCCATTCCAGAAGGTCCCGGTTGTGGTGATGTGACTTTCTCGGCGGTCAGACGCCTCCTTTCGTCCATGGCTCGTCGACGAGTGGTTTCACGGATATCTGCGGTGCCGATTTGCATTTGGCGAGGTCCTCTCTGGTCTTGGACAAAGGGAAACTCCATTCGTGGCACTTTGTCGGCCATCGCACATTTGCAGCTATCGATATCAGCACATTTGCAGCGGTCTATATTAAACAATTTTCCAAACCACTCATCACCGGACGGACGTACACCTGGTGATGCCGACTTCTTTCCAGCAGTTTTCATGTATCGCAAGTAGCGATCGCGGCATTCTGGAACCATATGTTCGACTCGGGCCCTCCCAACAATTGGTATTCCTTCGCAGCACCACATTTTCATCACACTTTCCGCGACAAACTTTATATGGGGTGCTCTTTCAACCTTTTGTTCGCAACGCATGAGTTTTTATTCACTTTACTCGAGTAATTCAGAACGTCAATTATCATGGGCAGTCGGTTTGTTTTTAGTTCAGAAGGAACCAAAAGCCCTTTGGTGGAAGCGCGGGTCTTCATGTTCGAACTCTTACCCCGATCACACCGACGCAGGTAATATCACACTTCACAGGCAGTGGGCACAACTTGCAGACACCAAACCACTCTTTTTCGGGCCGTCCCGCCGGGTCTCCGCCGCCGACTGCCTTGTCTCGGCGGCCCTCCCCTCCCCTGTCTCCCCTCCCCTCCCCTGCCCTGTCTCGCTCTTTGTGTTCTCTACCCTCACCGTGCGCCGGCCGTCTCCCGCCCCATCCCAGCCCCTCCCCCGCGCCATGCGACGATCGCCGCCGGCTCGTGTCGCCCTCGTTAATAGGTTGTCCCTACTGCTGATAATCCCAGTTTCCCTTGAAACTTGAGTAACGAAAAGGAACAGGAGACTTGGATTGACTAATAAAACAGGGATGTATGGCATGCGAAGCTATTTTGTGTCGTCAGTGCGTACGCAATTTATTCGAATGATGATTCATAGCACTGTGAAAGGTGGAGCACATACAAAGGAAAGTGGAGCGATCAGTCCTTCAGTGAAGTTTAATCTTTACAATCAGATATATCCCGGCTCCCCTGATCTGTTTTTGAATGACCAGAATCCATTCATAAGTCATCCACAGCACCGACTGCCGCCTTTTTCGTCACAGCGCCGCGGCGGCGCTCCGACGGCGGCCGACGCGTGGTGTTAGATGCCAATCGCAACGGAGCGCCATCACTGGAGAATTCAACGCCGGGCGCCCGGCAAATTTGTTTCTTTATCGGCCTGTCGCATATTTTGCTTATTATTCGATTTCGATTTGGTTTCGACCACAGGTTTTTTAGGTGATCTGCACGATAATTTCACTATGCATAAGAAAAACCGTTCAGGCGACACACCCTATCCCTCAGTAGTTCAAATTCAGAGCAAGTGAAAACAAGTGAATCTATTCTGTGATTAGTATCGATTCCCCGTGTTTGCTCCCCTAATTCCGCACATATCATCGTGAATCCTCTTTGTCAGTTTCCGGAGCCCTCGAATGTCCTGGTCCTTTTCCAGAAGTTCGGCTTCTAGCACGGTACCTCGCCTCTGCATCCCCTCAAATTGTTTCTCAAATGCATTGATCACGCTATACAATCCGTCCTTTATACCGAAATCAATCATGTTTTGCAATGTTCGCATAGTTTCACCACTTAAAGTTACCCCCATCAGGGTCCTAGCCCCCTTTCTTGCTGGTTGGACTAGCTTTCTTCGTCAGCCTTTTCGTTCCCTTTTACAACTCCATATCCGGAAATGATATCCGTCGCTGACGCACCTCTTTTTCGCTTTTTGCTTCTCTCACTCGTTGTCCAGTCACCAATAGCTGATTCCGCGTCATCGAACTCGCCCCCCCCATATCCGACACTGCCTCATTTGTCATGTCTCACGCTCACTGACACTGACGGAGGACCGGCCCCGCGCTCCCTCCGCCAGCCGGCTCACTCAGCTGAACAGCACTGGACCGTAGCAGAACTCCAGCGGCCAAGGTCAATCGCCGATTGGTCGCCACATGTGACATTATGTTGGTGTTGCATACTTGGCATATAAAATACCCGACCATCATGCTATCATTAACCTAGTCAGCAAGGGATTAATACTGCATCTAATCATACGAGCATCGCTGATTAGTGCACCGCCTCACGCGCAGTAACCAGATTGTGTCACCACCCATGAGACGCCCATGTGTCTTCAACTCGCCTGTGCTGCAGGAGCGCGACCTGCTGAACACATTCAAGATCTGCCCTAAGACGTTCATCAACTTCATGCTGACGCTTGAGGACCACTACCTGAAGGAGGTGTCGTACCACAACCGCCTGCACGCAGCTGATGTGGTGCAGTCCACCGGTGTGTTGCTCAACTCGCCCGCACTGGAGGCGGTCTTCACCGAACTCGAGGAGCTGGCGGCACTCTTCGCCTCGGCCATCCATGATGTTGACCATCCGGGTTTCACCAACCAGTTTCTCGTCAATACTAGTGAGTCGCTATTTTTCGTAAATACTGGTCGATCACTTGTGTTGACGCCGAGCGTGAGGAGTTGACACCGACGTGGTGGTATAATATGAAGTTATGCCTATCCTTCTTGTGCAATTATTTAGGATGTGTAAAAATATGCGTCGACTTATTCATGTCGGTGGATTTCCTGAGAATGCCGCGATGGTCGTCAATTTCAGTTCAGGGATCAACAAAGAATGTGTTTGCTATCTGTATGCACAGTGCACCGAATAATATCCAGACGGAGCTCGCCTATTCCCAGCTACGGTTTCCGATACTGCCGCGGTGTTTACACAACAGGTTCCGAGCTTGCCCTGATGTATAACGACGAATCAGTACTGGAGAACCATCATCTTGCCGTCGCCTTCAAACTGCTGCAGAACGAAAACTGTGATATCTTCGTCAATCTGTCAAAGAAACAGCGTCAATCGTTGCGGAAGATGGTGATCGATATGGTACGTACCGTAGCAGGGGACATCGAGGGCAGGCAGCGCAGACGGTATTCATCATTACGTCATCTGCACAATCGCGCACTCTGCGTGTACATTGACATTAATTCCCTTATTCATACGATATAGATGAAAAGCTGTACAGTTCGAGTAAACCGTGGTGAACAAAATCAGCATGATGTCCAATAATATCATTATCTGGTGCACATGCGATTGTGATTATACTACTCATCCGGTGCTGGAGACGATTTATAGTGACATACCTGACATGCAAACAAGTAGCAAGTGGTCGGGTAGCATATTCTATATTGTACTTATTGTATTGTATTGTATGTATCGTATTGTGTTGTTGGGTTGATGCGCTGCGTTTTCTTTTTTTCACTGGTCGAAATTTTTCAGTTGCATGGGGTCAGAGAAGTCATAGTGTGCCACAAAGAATCCGACTTATGTGGGGTTATTGGTATACGTGGAATCTGAATCGATATTGAACATAGATTTCGAACGTATCGTATGTATTACATGATATGGACCGACGATGCTTCTATTTGCTGACATCAATGTTAAACAGTACTCTGCAACTGTGTGATCCATATGACCTCAGCTGCTGATTGCGTCGTAAAGCCACAATTCATGCAAGTATGTGCTGATGTAGTTATGCATGTGCAACTTAGTTGGTAGCCAATACGTGGGCAGGTCCATACATGTAG
Source organism: Imbricaverruca yamaguchii (assembly GCA_034440575.1). Taxonomy (NCBI): domain Eukaryota; kingdom Metazoa; phylum Arthropoda; class Thecostraca; family Neoverrucidae; genus Imbricaverruca; species Imbricaverruca yamaguchii. The sequence continues at coordinate 762,960 of JAOTOL010001379.1, forward strand.
ATTGTGAGTGCGCCACCGGTCACAGCTGGCCACTGCGAACATGCGCTGATGTACAGGTGCTGGCGACCGACATGTCCAAGCACATGAGTTTACTGGCCGACCTCAAGACCATGGTGGAGACCAAGAAGGTGGCTGGCTCAGGAGTTCTACTCTTGGACAATTACAACAACAGGATACAGGTACGAGGCTCAAACACTGCTCACGTATGTGCATGATTGTTTATATTTACTTCCATGCGTAATCACACCGTCAATGCAGCTACCTCATGAGACATACCTTAACTAGTCATCAAACTTTTAACCATGTTTGTACCCATCGTTCCGTTCTTAACGTGACTTTTCATATATGCTGTTAACCCGCGCCGTCTCGGGGGGGGGCTTTCAAACCCCATAAGGTTTTCCACGGATAGTGAAAGAATGAAGTGGGGTAGCGTGCCAAAATTTGGCACACCTCTTCCCACATAAATTTGGCATGTTGTGTCAACATTTTGAGCTGTCGTCTAGGGTCAACGAGTTATTCAAGGTCAAGTGAAGTCACCTTCAGAAAAGTTCAACCAGTCGTCACGCTTTAACGGGCAAAGATATTTTAATGAAATTTTCAGCGGTTGCTTATCTTTGGGGTCAAACAAAGCGTACCAGAGGATTTTTCCGTTTTTTATTACTTATTAGTTACGCATATTTGCCCATTAGTGCCAAACTTGGAGATTCTGGTTAAAGTAAGCATTTTTTAAAGCAAGCTGAGTTAGAACAACGTTTTTCGGTCCGCTCTGCCCATTAGAAAAAGAAAAATGAAGGAAAATTCAAAATTCAAAATTTTGAAATTTTCAAAAAGTAAACTGATGTTTTGGTCGGGAAAAATGTTAGGGCCCTGGACGAATTCGCTTTCCTTTTCTGATTCCAAATCATTTTTGTTTTTCTCTCAAATATCTCGAAAATGGACTTCCCAGAGTAAAAAACATGATGTAAATCGTGAAAATTGATGTCCTCTAGTGACGTCACTTTTGGGGATAAAATGTTTGGGATGGTTAGAGTGGTCTGGCCCTACTCATGGAGTGCTTTCCGACGACACACTTCGTTTTTGTGAGACGTTTAGTTTGGAGATTAGAGGGGGTTCCTATCAATCCCCCCGAGACCGAGTGTGAGGATATGACCGGAAAGGGTTAAAAGAGCGCCAAATGATGCTTACTAAGTTGAATGTCAAATGTTATCGACTAGATGCTGGAACTGAAGTAATTCTGTTGTTGCCAGGTCACTGACCAGTGCAGCCAAGTATAGATCCATCGTGGCGCAAGAGCCATACTCTTTCTACCGCATCTCCTCACTGACACGATTCTGCTTCATATAGAATAAGATATGGCATGCGAACCTCAGCTTCCCGCCGGTCAGTTGCGCCGGAGAACTTGAGGTAGCGGTCTGATCACGTGTCACGCGGCAGGTGTTGCAGAGCATGGTGCACTGCTCGGACCTCAGCAGCCCCACTAAGCCGCTGCACCTGTACCGCCGCTGGGTACAGCGCGTCATGGACGAGTTCTTCCACCAGGGCGACCGCGAACGCGACAGCGGAATCGACATATCGCCCATGTGTGACCGACACAACAGCACCATCGAAAAGTCGCAGGTCAGGCGACTGTGCTAACCCGCTCACCGTAACACCTTCAGTAGTGCCTGACCCGCTCACATGACATTGGAAGGTTGAGAAGTCCTTTGGCTCCGAACCAATTAGTGGCAGTGGCAACAAACTAATCCGGTTTGTTTTTTACTTGATTTCCAGATCGATCTATCGGTTGCTGATGGGTTTGTAAAGCAAGCGATGGCTGACTTTCGATTCCGGAGCCCAGTGAGAAATGAGCCCCCACCCACCCCAGGGAACAAAAACTCCGAGTATCACGGCATGATCACTTCAGAAGAGGCGAGAGTTAGGCTGAGAACCAGATGCAGGAAAACACCTCTCAAATCTTAGTTTGTTTTGCCCTTCAGGTCGCCAGGCATTGGGGGAAGACGATGGGATGGATGGTACACCTCTCAACTGCATGTTAATAGACGTAGTGGAGAGACACTGTTGATATGGTGCGCGCATATGCGGAATATTTTATTTTTCATTCAGATCTGGAAAGCAAAGAAGGATAAAATAAAACAACGTTCAGGGTAAAACAACAACAACCCCGATCGCAGGTTAATCTGGATGAACGCTGTTTTACGGATAATAATTGCACCTATCTAAGTGTTGTTGACATCACAAAAAGCACAACACGAATCAGGTGTTGAGTCATCACTAGTAGGGCAACTGCTTAGTTTCGAAGTTGGTTGAGCTCAAACCTCCAACTTTGATACTGGAGACCCATTAAACGTGACCATTTGTATCAGCTGAACATTTCATTTGTTGGTATGTTGACACCACTACGTACATGATTCCGTGTCTGCGTGTCGAATACACCAGGTGCGGTATATCTGTGTGTCGACTGTACCACACGCAGTGTCTGTGTGTCGACTGTACCACATGCGGTGTGTTTGTGTCTACTGCACCACATCAGTATATCCGAGTGTCTACTCCACCACATGCGGTGTGTTTCTGTCGGCTGCACCACATGCAGTGTGTCTATGTTGACTGCACCACATTAGCATGTCCGAGTGTCTACTGCACCACATGCGGTGTGTTTGTGTCTACTGCACCACATCAGTATTTCCGAGTGTCTACTGCACCACATGCGATGGGTTTGTGTCGGCTGCACCACAGCTACCCACGTCAGCTGCGTCTCACGCGTGGGACGTTCACAGGTGGGCTTCATCGACTACATCGCCCATCCACTCTGGGAGACGTGGGCCGACCTGGTTCACCCGGACGCCCAGCACATCCTGGACGCGCTCGAGGACAACCGCGACTGGTATCAGTCCATGATCCCATCCAGCCCAAGTTCGTCCTCGCACGAGCTGCGCGAGGACGGCGAGGAAGACGAGGAGGACACGGTGCGCGTGCACATCACGCTCAGCAGCGACACCAACAGCGAAGAACACCTGCCATCAGACAGTATGACTGACGGACCACCGGCCTGCTCATGAATTGGTTATTAGATGGTTTGTGAGAAGGGTACGAAGTCGGCAGTGAATGGCATGCAGTCAACAGACAGCTAATCGACACCTGATGTTTGTCGAGTCGACACCTGATAATCGATTTTGGTCGAGGAACAGCGGGCCTCTTCAATGTGGCAACTAAATTGTAATTTTTGACGGGCAAACCGGCAGCCCAGGCAGTAATAATGATGGTCCAGCAGATCTTGGAATGTTAAACTGGAAACAATGGCTGCTAGTTTATCCACGTAGTATCGAACTTTTACTGGGATGTCCATTCGGGAGTTAGTGACTGACTACGAAAGTTCGTCCATGGGTGTTCATGGGCGGGGAACCTAGCCCTTCAACACCTGGTATGATAGACTACCCGAAATAGGGGATTTGTTCGACGAACAATTTGCGTGATGTTCTCCAACGCAATTAATTGCTCAAATCAAGACAGACCACCAAAGAATAAAAATCAAACAGTCTGACAAATCACATATGGTGCGTTCCACGAAAGATCGACTAGATATTTGTTTAATTTGACGCCCACTAAATGTGTATTTGTACAAAAACTGGTGTGCCGGGAAGTCTGATGCTCTAAACATGCCTAAACAAGTGCTAACCCGACCCGACTGACGGTTTCGGAGCGGAGTTATAGCCTCTGGCCAATGGCCTCTGGAGGTGGGTTCATTTTACCTTTGAGGCCATACAAGGGTTTGCTTGGCGATAGACATCTTGTCGATATTGGAGAGAACGTGTGACATATTATCCATCTTTGAGAAGAAAAATGATGAAAGAAAACATATCCGTGATAAAATATCAACATTTCTCACATTTGACTTCGTGACCTTCAGTGGATCTTAGCCCATTGAAATGTATAAATTAGATCGCAAAAATACAAACGGGCAAGATTTGGTTGCTATATACAAATTTTAAAAATGCGTTTTGCTTTTAAATATCCCATAAGGAGTCCATTATCCATGGCCTTCTATGTTTTTGGTATTTTCGGAACTGGCGGATTTTGAGTAAGTTTTCCCATTGGATGACTACGGGGATCTAACAATTAAATACAAAGAGTACTATAAAAAACGTTTGCTTAACGAACAAAAACACATTTAAAACTTATGAATAGTGTTATAATTTGCATTGCGTGAGAAGAAATATACGACCTTCAATATATCAGGTGCTGAGTTTACGTAAAAAGTAACGTTAGGGATTATGCCGTATTACTCAAGGTTTCGGCCAGGGGCCATCATCAGGAGATGAGAAACGTTGAGTAATATAGCATAATTCCTAACGTTACTTTTATGTAAACACAGCACCTCCTGGTATATTGAAGATCGTATATTTCTTATCACGCAATGCCTAAAATCCAGGGGCACTTAAGAGCCATTCTTCGTTGTATTAAACAATGTTATAGTTTGTCTTAATAAACTTCACAAAGTTCAGGGTCCTCCATTACCGATAGGTCATTCATAGGCTTATCTACGTATGACGACGTAATTTTACTTCGGAACATCTGGTGGTCTGGTAATCGAAGCATCTCACCATGTTGGCCTCACAACATGAAGTACAAACGTGCCTGCATTCTACCAGTAGGCATCATTCACATGGACGTAAAGTCGAATCCCTATCGTAATGTAAGCACACGCTTTTCTTTTTTGTCACGGCATACATAGCGTGTCCCCTAAAACATAAACTCTCTCACAAGTTTCTTGTGGTCTCATTGCTCACGTTGTTGGCACTCCCTGCATATTGCACATTACTGGACATTACTACACTGCACTAAGCAGTGTACAATGTAACACCGATAGGATAGAACAACGAAATAAATGTCAGATGACAAACTTGTTTTTGTTTCGAACTCACGCATTTGTAGCTCTCCAATGCAGCTCCTGTAGTTTCCTTGACAACGGTTTAAAATGTTGTGATCACCATAACGTCGTAGCTTATTTCCGTGTAATGGCGTAATTCCGCTTCAAAACATATTGTGGTTACCTACAACACGTAATAAATGTAATCAAGCATGGCAACGATGCAGCTGACCATATTTCACCATGCTGTAATGATGTTTTGCTCCCCCAGAGCTTTATTGTTCATTTGTCAGCATTGTGTGAGGTAAACTTCCATTAGACACGTGAATAGACTATAGGACCTCGACGTTTGCGATTTTTAGAACCCCAGGTATAATTTCAATAACTCTGAGTCTCCATCTCAGAGTTCTGATTCCAACACGTCTCTTGACAGGCACCACAAAATCCAGCACTCATATATGCGTATTTAATTAGCAATTAAATAGCGATGAATATTCCAGTTTCCAATAGTGCAGCGTGATTGTCAAATTAGTGCATCAGCCTCGATAAGCACAAATAGCTTCATTTGGCACAGACAGGTTCAATAGCTTCAGACATACTTCAGCAGGCCATCTCACACATATATGCATCCAATTCAAGCCTTCACACATGTCGGCCTGACGCAACACCTAAGTCTATTGTTAACAACGTTCACATATAATCTCCAACTTGCACACAGACCGTTCTCCAAACATACTAACTCCGATCTCACAAGATTACATCTTAACAGTGACACAACGATTTTGTCAGTCAGTCTCAAACATACCTCCGGTGGTGAGCCCGGGCGGCTGGTCACCGGACAGCCACCCCGGGGCGACCTGTTCGGGCGCAAGCCCCAGCGTCCAGTCAGTAGGGGGGTGAGCGAGAGAGTGAGCGATCCATTTCGCTCGGCGCCTATATCACCTCAGGGCCACCGTCCTTGGCCCCATGCCAGAGCCACACCGTCACGCGGCTCTGAATTTCCGTGAGCAATGCCCGATCTCGATGCACTACACCAGTGGGTCACACTGCCTATCTCAGAGACATTCCGCCAGCTCAGACATCTCCTAGCATCGGCTGCCCCGCGAGAGCCAAGCTGACTCCGCGTGCGCCACGTCCGGCGTCACAGCGCCGGCCGTTCCACCTCCGTCAGACATGCTGCATCGCGCTGCACACAGGTAGCCGGCAGTTTCGAGGCGCTACGTCCCAACTGACATTTCACATGTCGTATGAACATTCACCCAGCAGTCATTCAACATTCCACATCCTAATTTCATTAATAAATCACAGACATACATTCAAGGCACATCTGCAGTGATACATATAGACTAGACATTGGCCACGTGGTATGACGTTTGTCCTACCTTTATCATTCCACATACACTCATACTGCACTCGGGACACACCTGCTATTACAGGTTCACATTTCACACTATAGACACACAACATTCACTTCTGACATTACATAGATACCTGTATTCGGCACATCACATCACAATCATACTACTGTAATCTCACTGTCATTCCATTCAGCCATACTCACGCACGAGTTCAGTTAGACAATTGTCATACTACTCATCTACTTACACAACCGTCACATACTGTCATGTACACGTATACACACACATTTGCCCAGGGGGTTCCCAGAATAAGCTGCCACATCACCAGACACCCATGACGTTCGCATCCAACGTCAAAAACTGACATGTCAACAGACATCAGAGACAGCGGCGGCCGACGGCGTCGGGGTCAGCTATGCAACTTGATCGGACAGGAGGGGGTCACAATAGCCACTGGCCTCGACAGCCCGTCTGGCGGCGACTGCCGAGTAAGCAGCGACAGGTCGGCGCCGAGACCGATGATTTCCGTCGCGGGACCTGCCATTACATGGATAGGGGGGGAGTAAATTGATGTGCCCCAAGTGTCTCCCACAGGAAGCTTTGCTACAATGCTAACAGCACAATAAACCTGCAGAACATCATTTACATCGGCGTTCAGTCGAACACTCATTGCAAGCCAATGTTTGCTGTCACAGTGCACGCAGACTGTGCCCGGAAACATCATTTTCACAACCTTCATGTGACTTCATTATTCGCATTCTTGGGACACCGCGCATGTGGACATCCCGCATAGGACATTGTACTGCAAAATGGTATGCT